>JAWNLP010000091.1:1200000-1800000 GCA_035042265.1 Drosophila imparisetae
TACAAAATATTTCAAGGAACAAAAAAATTGCTGGCATATACAGTGATTTTCCCTTTAAAATTCCAGTCAGATTATTTTTCTGAGTGTATTGGCTTTTAATTTTTATTTGAAAAATAAAGTGGATTTTTTTAGATGGCATTAGCTGCATTACAAAAATGACCGTTAGCGCATTCGTGCTTGGCCACAATTAAATGGCTTAGTTAACAACTGCAAATAAAAACAAATGCAAATGCAGATTTCAAGATTTTGGTCAGTGATTACCTGGCGTATGAGTAATGCGCTATAAACAATGTATGAATAAATAGATGCTAATGTTTACATTAAGAAATAAATACGTGTTGCGAAATTTATAAAAAACACACACAAATATTTAACCAGCGAAAGAATGAGCAATGGTTAATACCAGAGCGCCAAAGAGCAGCAGCTCATAAATGTGAAAAGAATGTGAAGAAATGTATATATATGTATATACATATATGTTTATATGTATGTGTGTACATGAATAATAAATGGCTGTCAGCGTTTTTGGCTCATAAACAGGCCGACAGCGAAAAGAAAAAATGAAAAATGAAATAAAAATAAAAATGAAAATCAAATGCTGCTCAGCGAACAAATATACAAATGGCCCAAGCAGCTGTAACAGTTGCAATCGCTGTTGTCGTCAACAAAAGACTAACAACAACAACAACAGCAACAGCAACAACTACAACAACAAACAGAACAGCAATAGAAATAACTGCAGTCTTAGCAGCAGCAGCATAAGCCAAACAGACAGACAAACGAAAGAGCAAAAAAAAAATGAAAACAAAGGGCAAAGCGCTAAGACAAACAAGACGAAAAAGCAAACGAGTGCAAAAGCTTTAGCTTTTAACGATGACGTGCTGGCTGGGTAACAGCAGAAAAAAGCTTTTCGTTGTCGTCATCAAGCAGCGAACATGTTGCAATGCGACTGAGAGTCGCACGCAGTCGGCAGACGGAGTCAAACACTCGACGGCGCTTGCACGAAACGGACGCGAACGCGGAAATCGGAACGTTCAGCAAAAAAAAAACGGACATTGGCCTTTCGCGCCAAACGCGACGGCCGCAAAAAATTCAAAATATATATATGAAAATTGCATTGCCAATAAAAATAAAATGCTCATCATTTAATAACACACAAAAACCATTTTATTGTGTTTTAAGTTTGTTAATTTGTGTCAAAAAAAAAATAAAATATAAGGAATCAAGCTGCTAAAATTTGGCTAAATATAAATAAAATACAACAAGTGCATAAAAATACAAGTGTTTCAGTGTGTGTGTGTGTGAGTGGAATTGTGTGTTGGTGTGTGTTAATACAAATTATCGACCAAATACAAAAGGCAATTTTCCGATCCCACGGGCTCATTAACTTCTTCCTATTTATTATTATTTTGTTGTAACTTTTGTTCTTTTGTTTCTTATGGAAATTGACCAACAAACGGCTACGTTTATTAACTGAAGCAGCTGCTCGAAACCCGCCAAAAGCAAGCAGGCTAAAAACAGGTTGGTTTTCTTTGCTTAGTTCAATAAGTTTGGCAAATGTCACCAAAAAGAACAAATAATAAATAAGGAATTGGTTTAAGTATTGTGATTTCTTTTTTTGTGTTAATTTGCTTTGTAAATGCGATTGTTTCTTTTTTTGACTGCAGCCCTTTGATTTGTTCACATTTTTTTTAACACGCTTTTCCCCATGGCATGCTTTGCACGCCTGCCCATTTTTCCGCCTAAATTCATTTGCTGATTTGGGATAATCAGACCCTCAAGTCTGAATACGAATACGAATACTTATCGTAAAGCGTAACACTACAAAAAAAACAAATATATATAAATAAAATAACTGAAAAAATCGCTCATACGACCGCTTGCCTCTTTTCCTTTTTCCCTTTTTTTCGATTTTTACATTCGTTTTTTTTTTTTGCCCGTTGGGAAAGTTGGGGCCGTAAGACGGGAGCATTAAATATTCCAGGACATTGGCAGCCGAGTTTATTGCAATGTTCGAAAGCAACTGAGTCGCTGTCGTTTGTTTTACGCCCGACCAAATGCCAAGTAAATAAATACATTTTGCAATGATTATTTCTGTTGTAAAGCGTTTCACATTCCTTCGGGTGCCATAAACCACTTGACAGCTCCAACACCAACTTGAAGAGAGGGAACCATGCATAACAAGTCGAAGAAAACGGCCTCAATTGCAATCAATTTTAATACATTCTTAAAGCTCAAAATGTAAGAAGGTTTGGGTGTGGGATGATCTAATCAAACATTTCCCGGGCGTCGATGAGCCCAGAAATTTGGGTATAATAAATTTAAGTGGATTTTCATGTCGATTGAATAAGAGTATTATTGAGAATTTTTAACTGCACTTTCTGCAGGATTGATATTTCTATTTTATTGAACAAAATTGTGTATTCTGTTAACAGCAGTTGGAGTGTAAGTTTAACTTCTGTTGCATCATATCTATCTCTCTCTTTCTCGTTAGTATGCAATTTAATTTCATTTTAATTTTATACACAATTGTGCATTATGTTAACAGCAGTCGCAATGTAAGTTTAGCTCCTGTTAAGTCTCAATCTCTCTCTCTCTTTAATAATGATCACGATTGTGCATTAAGAGAAATATATTTTAAACTCCATAAGTTATCACTGCTAACTGTAAAATTTAAATCTTTTCTCATTATTAACATTTCTGTATTATTGAATACAATTGTGTAATATCTAACTTAACAGCAGTCGGGATGTAAGCTTAACATAAGTCTCACTTCATATAACGAACAAGTAATATAACTTTTAATTATAATTAAAAGTCAGTAAATTATGTTCTTTTAATATGTTCTTTAATCGCCGCCATTTGAATTTTACCAACGGTTTATAAGCCACTTTATTCACATTTTCATTTTATGCATTGTGCAACTGTCAATTAACAGCAGTTATCTCCGTCTAACTCTTGCTCTCTCTCGCTGTTAATGTTAAACCTTGCTGTAAACACGATCCTTTTAGCTGCAAGCAAATTTCAAGCTCAATCAATTCTTTCATGTTATCTACTAATTTGTTTAATCTTTGTATGCCATGCGTTTATTTCTGCAGTGGTGTTTGAAGCAATCAAATCGTTTGGCTTTTTCCTTTTCGTTTTTATACTTTGTCCGCTTCAAATGACAAATTTGCCCCGTAACGATGTCAATATTTAAACAGCAACGTTATCTCTGGCTATAAAGTGGCTTGCATTCCAATCTTGCCAAAGGCACCAGACCATTTTATGAGAACTGTGCGGGGTGGTTGAGTTCACTTCGCTTCTCTCTTCAGCCTTTATTACTGCCTCAACAAGATGTACAATTTAACATTAGCATTTTCGCTTAGACGTCTAAGCAGCCAAATGAGCTTTTGAGCTCTCATTTGAATAGCAGGAAAAACTCCTTATTCTGCAGAGAACTAAAGGAGCCATGTGAAGCATGCAGCAGCCTGCAACCAGCCCATGTACAAACTAATAATAACTTTCAAAAACTAAGTTTGCTTTGATTTATGTCGTCTTTCATAATTCGCAGCTGCTCTCAAATTTCTTTCGAAATTCTACAATTAGCCAAACAGCAGCCAAACTCTAACTTAGTCGAGAGAGTGTATTTATTTACCACTTTCTGTTATGAGAGCTTATATTTAAGCCTTTTAGAAATAATTTCTGTTTGTAAGAAATGTATGTATATCTGATAAAAAGATATTGCAGCTGATTGAATCGATATCAGAAGGTGAGTGAAGAAGCCTTGTAGTTAAATTGGCAGCCAGTTTAATCAAAGGCAGTCCATCAACCACTCAGATTTCCGCATGTTGACACCTCAATTACATATCCCAGAAACAAATCCGGACAACTGGAAGAACTGCTGCACTGCGTCATTTGAGGCGCATTTGCTAAACGTATCGCACGGGGCGGACTCTTTGGCAATTAAACTAAAATGTGCAATTGGCACGCGACTCGGACATGGCCACAACAACCGCAACCACGCCCATATGCCTACACGCCCACACACTAATCGAAGCGTGCTGCACAACCGACTGACTCTAAAGTGGTCGATTTTGTGGCAAGTAGCAAGCGGAGTTCCGCTTTGGCCCAAAATCAAATTTGCCAGCTAATGCCGTTGTGGGCTGCTGGCCGCCAATTGAGTCCCAAATAATTGTCAGCCGTAATGAAATTTGTATGCATTTGCTTTGAGGTTCGCTTCAGCGCCTGTCCCAAAATTCCAAATTCAATTAAAACCTGCATTGGCCACAAAAAGGGGTAGACAACACAGGTACACAACGCCACTGCCTGAGGCCACTAAAAGCCTTGCCACTGACAGCCCACCAAGGAGGTGGAATGACAGAAAGAGAGGCGGGTGAGGATGCGGATGAACTGGGCTATGTTACAGCAGCTATCTGAACTCCTATCCGGTTGTCGTGTCGCGTTACTGTTTTGCCCAAATGCAGCTACCGTCCCAGTGGCTTACTCCATGCCCTATACGCATTCCAAAAGTAAAATGGGTATTACGAAGTTACGTGGCAGTATTCACTCAAACAAAATAAATAATTCTAATTATGAAAAAGTCACCTTATTTTCAGAAAGTATGTTTCTAAAACGGAAAGTTTCGTTTTTCTTAATATAAGAGTTTTAAGCCTGAATTTTGCGCGAATATTCCTTTGGATTGAAAGCTATATTTTCCGAAATTCAGAGCTTTCCCTCTGAAACTGCTCCTTCTTCCGGCTAAGGCTTCACTTTCTACTCTGATGTGTTGAGGATTCCTTCGCAGCGTCAAATTCTGCTACTGATTATATCGAGTTTAAACAGGAGACTTTTTTGTCTGCACTGTCCTGTCGAGAGACCGGTGCGACGCATCCTCTCCATGGATATTACTTGATTAAATCGTTTCTGATTATGGCCTGTTTCTCGCCGCTGCCCAGTTCGATTGTCGTTTCTAAGTTGTTGCCGCATTGTTTATTTTCATATGCCACAATACGATTCTGCTTCTATTGGGGCCTCTCTGCCCACCCCTTCTTGTCTGCTCTCTCGCCCGCATATAGGGAAGCAAATATCTTTCGTTGAGCACAGAAATAAGCACATATTTATTTTTAATTTTTATATTTACATTCAAAATGAATTGTTGTTTTTTATAGTGTGTGTTTTTTATCAACTCAACATGAAAAGACTACTAAGACTTGAATCGATCCAGATTCTCATTCACCAAATACGCAGCACAATTGAAAATAAATTGATAACGGTAACGCAGCACAATTGAATATAAATTGATAACGGTAAATTACCAAAGTCTCTCTTTTAATTGTCCATTGTGCTAGTGAAAACGTTTACGAAAACCATAAAAAGAAATGTTTAAAAATTCAAGATATGTCTGATAGACAATAAAGGGTATTTGCTGGTCGTTCATTTGCAACTGTAGCAGCATTACATGTTGTGCTGTAGCCTTTGTAGTTGACACTCCCTTCCCGTTGTCCATAATCTCCCCCTCCCTCAGTCACTACCCCCTGTTGTTGGGCCATCTCGAGAGCTTTGCTCGCCTGGGCGTGCATTACAGTTTGTGTATGACAAGTTCCGTAGCTTCACTTTGAACTATGTTTGCGGTGGCTGTATGTGTTTGCCTATGTGTGTGTGTGTGTGTGCCTCCGTGTGTGTATCTGTGTGTGTGCTTCAACTATCTACGTGGTACGTGACAGTGGCAAAGACTTACAACAATTTCAATTGCACAGCCCCCAAAAACAGTACAAAATGTTTGGGTAAATGTAGGAGGTGGAACACAGCAGGAGAGCAGGATACTAGACAGGATATTCTATTCGCATCATTGTAAAAGTCCGTACAGCAAAAATGCAAAAATCGTTGCCAAACACACACACACACTCGCACATACACACACTCCTGCAAATTCATGCTGTTTTCCGCAAAAGCAATTCCGAATAAATTTACACAAATATCACAAAAAGCAAAAAATCAAAAGTTGAGATATAACATACATATATATACATATGTCCCACTATATACTACACTTTCTGGCCGGTTGCCATTTGATGTTTTATTTTGTTTTGCGTTTTTCTGAGGCGCCCAATAGACGCATCTATTTCTCGCTAGTTTTCCACTTTTCCATTAGTTTTGCAACTCAGTCAGTCAGTTCGCTGCAAATGCATAATTGGAAAGCGTTGCCAGTTCCCGCGTGGCTTAGCAGTTAACCATTAAAAAAAAAACAGCATACAAAATACATACTATGCAAAATGAAATATTATACACAAAGTGACAACGGATAATCCATTTAATCGATAAACCACTTAGGCGTCCAGCTGTCCACGCTGTGGGAGTAACAAATGCAATTTACAAAACGAATCTTTATCTCCTCTTTTTTCGAGCAGCAATCTCGGACAGTTGTCGGCAAAATTTCCCACTGGTTTTAATTCAAGTAGAATATTTACGAGTAGAATATTTATTTATTTAAAGTGAACTAAAAAACAGTAAACAATTAAGAAAAGTGTTTCAAGAAATGTTAAATGAATATATATAATATACATCAATTAAATGAACGATTACAACTGTAAATATGCTTTAACAATTTATTTTGTATGCAATTACAAGAAACAAAATTTTATTCTTAAATTTATAAATGCATTCTTGTGGGTAGAACTTAACATGAATTTTTACTAATAGTATGTAGACATTTATATAGAAATTAAAATTAAAAACTTTTTAAATTTTTAAATATTATTTTAATCTCAAATTATGACTTGAACATGAACTAATCAAGTAAATAAAAATTATATAATTGAAGAGTAAACATAAATGTATAAAATTATTTGAGAAGGGAACTTTATCTATATTTTTTGAATGGAATTTAACTCGAATTTTGTTTAAAAATATGTACAAAATTCTTTTATTCATTATTATTATTATAGTTGAAGAGAACCAGCACTGCGATCTATATGGTCTTTGTTGGGTTGAGGGTTTCTATGTCCTTAAGACTCAGAACATGCTTCCCTAGGATGCTGCATCTTTTCCTAACTAAGGCAACGCATTCTGCCAGGATGTGCAATGAGGATTCCTCCTCATGTCCACAAAACCTGCATACATCGCTGCTATAGATACCTAACTGAGTATTCTGAGTCTGTCCTTCCCCATGGATATCATTTGCTTAAATCGCTTTTGATTGTAGCCACCTAGGAGACTTCTGGCTTGTTGGAGTCCTGGTGCCTATGCCCAGCTCTGTTCCTGCATCTGCCTTTCTTCGTCCATGATTTGCAGCCGTATTGTGTGTCTTCCTATGCCACAATACGGTTCAGGGCTTTTTATTCATTAATATTACTACAAAATTGCAAATATTACTTAAGCGCTTAATAACTTGACATGGTCTAAAGCAATAACCCGTATTTATATAAATCCGAAGCAAAACTGGAGTTTATATAAATCGAACAAAATGGTTATTCAACCAGTTCGGCTTCTAAAAAAAAGAAATTGGACTCTATTCAAGTAAATTCCAGGAATTTGATCAATTCTGAATAGAAAAGTAACTGTAGGTAACTGAGGAGCGCATAAAGCAAAACAAACAAATAAAAGCCAAGTTTTGTATACACAAAAGTGCGCCGAGAAGTGTGCGAAATCAAACGCAGCAAAAGACCCTCAGCATATGCTCCACAACGCTAAGGAATGCTTCAGCATAAGGAAGACAGATAAACAAACACTCGTATAAACAACAGTCTGTCAAGTACAGAAACACCCACACACACACACACACACACACACACAAGCACACACACAATTGGAGGGCATTGAGTGTACCGCGAGAAAAATGGCAAAAATTTTCCAATTTATTTTGTACTCAAGTTAATTATGACATACGCACATTAACACAGATTTCACAAAGGATATTTGCGATGAGAGACTCCTGGTGGGGCTGATCAGCGAGGGGAGACGGAGACGAAGCGCGAGGGGAAACTGTCAGAAAACTAAATGAAGTGAATTTTTGTGTAAACATCTGCGCCCGCCGGCATTGAGTTGGCCAAATTGAAAATAAAACAAAAGCCGTCGACGGTTGGTGTGCGCCTTAAAGTATGCTGCTCACAATATGCACAGCAAGTAAACAGGACACACACAAAGAGAGAGAGTGACAGTGAGAGTGAGAAAGAGAGATAGAGAGAGAGAGTGAGAGAGAGAGAGATAGACGCCCACCTACATGTGTCATAATCAACATAAAAGACGTTAAGTTTAAACTAAGCAGACGCCAATTTGAGCAGCGTTGTTTTTGCTGTTTTTGCTGTTGCCTTGTCGATTTGTGCATCGTTTTGGAAAATCTTTGACAAAAATAACATTTAGCCAGGCATTCGCTTGGCTGCGGCACCTCCAGCCTCATCGATTTATTTAGCATTTACGAACAGCATAAAGCTGCAACTTGAGATGGGTTTTTGTGCTTCGATGAGGGAACATTGGCAAATGAAATTCTCATCGAGAGGACACCTTGTTAATTGACAAACGAAAATGTTTAATGTGTAGCATAAGTGTAAGTAAAACAAATTATTATTAATAATATGCTTAGGCAAAAAAATATAAAAATATATATATATGTATATATTTTATGCTCAAACATCAGAGTAGTCCCATTCCCTTTCAATTATATTCATTCAAAGTCCACAGTTCATTTGAAATCATATTAAATATTAAATATTCAATGACAACATAAAAAAACAACATTATTCGCAGGCCACAAATAATAATTAGCACAATAAATTCTTTTAATTTTACTTATTTAATGTGAACTAATCAGAGTCCACAAATTTTCAAAGTTTTCGCAAATCTCCGACAACTTTAAGTTAGTTAAAAGAGGCATGCACAGGATACACGCACAGGATTGTGGAGAGCTCCATCAGGCAATAGGGTCGGCTAGTTTATGGGGGTTGTTGGCAGCGGAGCAGATAAAGTTTCTCGAGGAATTCCAAAGCGGAATTTATGTCGCACACTAAGTAGTGTTGATAATTCCTGCTGAGTAATATTTTGCCAACTAGGCTTCCATTTCAAAGTGAATCATCTCCGCACCCACATACGTATGTTGTGAGACAAATGTTAACATAAATTCTACACCATTTCTAATGCTCAGCATATAAAAAACAACCATAAGACAAATCTTAAATATATATATATAATATATATAGTTTATTCATATGAGCAAATGAGCCGCGTGCCAAATGGCTTCAGTTTTGCAAAGTGTGTTTTTTATATTTTTAAGTATATATTTTTCTATATATTTTCGTTTGCAATTAAAATTCTCATGCGAAATTTATACATGCAACAAAATTTGCTTTCTTCGTCCTAAACAAATAGATGAAAATAATATTACTGATGACAACAACAACAAAATAAAATATATTAAAAAAAAACAGCAGAAAAGCGGAAAAAAAGAAAGAGAGCAAATAAAGAAGAGGAGCAGCGGCAGCTAGAGCAAATAGCCCCACACATAACTTATGCCTGTATACGCGGCGTATGTGTAATACAAAATTGTTGTTGCCACAGATGGTCTCAGCAAACCGCTAACGAACAGCCGCAATGATAATGATAATGTTAATGATGATAAGCATGTTAGAGGCAAAATATCATAGAGAAAGAAAGAAACAAAAGCACAACAATAGACACAATGGAGAGGGAAGGGGTAGCAAGGAGCAACGAGTGGCGCAAGAGACAACAAAGTTGCGTCCTGACCTTTGTGACAATGCCTGTGGGCGTGTCTCAGTTGACCCCCTTTTCGCTAGCCATTGGAATTAATTTTATCGTCAGCATGCAACAGGTGTATGAGTCCAGGTGTGTGGGGAAATGTGAGTGTACGCGTGTGTGTGTGTGCGTGTGTGTGTGTGCGTGTGTGTGTGTGCGTGTGTGGCCATGAAAACAAACGACAAGCGCCCTTCCACAGCAGCAGCAGCAACAATAGTAAGAACATTGAACATAACATGAGCAGACATTTACCAAGCACACACGCGTCTCATCCACAACAACAAAAGCCGACTGAGAAACAACAACAGCAACAAACACAACAACAACAACAACACAAAACTGTCTCTTTGGCTAAAGCTGTTGAGAGAATGTAATATATTGTTAACATGATAATGCAAGAATATTGAGAAAATAGCATGCACTTTAAGTTGATGGAACTCGAAACAATTTCCCTGAATTTAAAGCCTATCGAATAGCGCTTAACTTAATCGTATAACGGTTCATTGTGAATTAGTTTAATTAGTTTAATTTGTATTATGCTTTATATTAAATTATTATAATAAATGTGCTCTGATCTATCTAAGCTTGATTCAAATTCCCCTTAAAAAACTTGTTCTGCAACTTCTTTTAATAGTTATTTTTGAAAATGATGAAGCACTAATACTCTAACATAGGGCTAGTTTAGGTTCCAAAATTTTCAAAAACATATGTTTTAAATTTCAGAAAAATCAATCATTAAGTAAGGTTTCTAAAAAAAATCACAAACTTCGCTTTTTTTTTTTAAGTACATTCTGAATAATAAGATGAGTTAGCCATGAGGCCAAAAAGTATGGCAATTTTGTTAAATCCAGTTTTGGTTATGGCTTGTCCTCAAGATTAACAATGCTTATCTAATTCAAAATTAGTTAACACCAATTTATAAGCAGTAAATTACTTGTTTGGCTTAAGAAAAGTGCTTAAACACAGCACATGATTAGCTTTTTACGTTAACATCGTTCTGCTGCAGGCTACGGTATAAGGTCATAGTTTTGACATTCGTTTAAAAACAGGACAACAGTTGGACATGTGGACATGTGGACAGGTGTCACAAGCTCTGCTCACCGAGCTCTGTCGACAAACGGCAATGCTCTGTTGGCCAAGCCAGTTGGCAGGGGAAGACCACACGATATCGGCCGGCAGTTATCGGCTTTTGTCAGCTTTATCTGTGCCAGTAACAATGATAAAAAGTGGCCTCCTACGCAGCTTGTGAGAATATGTTTCTGTATGTATATGTGTGTGTGTGTGTGTGTGTGTGTATTTCTGATAACTTAAGTTGCCTGGAATCGGGCACAGCTGTCAACGATGTGCAACGATGTGTATATACATATATGTATATTTGTGTGTGGCTGTTGTGGCAGCTGCCGCTTCAATGAGCTGCTGCTGCTTCTTCCGTTCGATAGGTGGGCTGATTAACCAATATGTGGCCAAATATTGGAGTTGGCATTAAATTTATGCTAATAGAACGCCACACAATTTGCTGTTGGTCGATGTCGATTTTTGCCTGTGATAAATGTGTCCCGAAAGTTTCATAATAATCGCAAACCACAAAAAAAAAAACACAATGCACCATGTGGTGGCACAAAGCGACCGAAATATGTCCAAATGCGACTCTATTGAAAGACAAGCTGAAAATCAACCAACACACACGTGCCTGCTGCTCCCTCCACTTCGCTCTCCCCTCTCCCAGGGCCAATCAAATCGAGTCAACGCCTTGTTGCAGCCATTGTCGGTCAATTAGAGGCATCGTCAGCTCAGCTGCTGACCATTTTGATTCCCTAGCAGAGGATATTACCAATGTCTTGTATGTTGACCAAAAACAGAGCACAATTTAGAAATTTACAATAAATTAGAATTAAAATTAAGGATTAAGGACTAATTAAGCTAATAATTAAACTCAATTTAAACATGAAAGGATAATAATAAAATAAAGTATGTAGTAAATCTGGGGGTATTACAATCCAATAAACATATATTATAAGAGAAACCTAATAAAACCCAATCTGACGAAAAATTGTTAAACATCCTTAATAAGGAGAGGAAATCGTTAGGGAGCAAGAGAGGCAGTTAGAAGGATAAACACTGAAAGAGCAGTCTCTGAAACTCTGAGCTAAGATAGGTTTACCAAAAATAGGATGCTCAGATATTTGACGAGGATATCTTAATATCGAAAATGTAATTCATAGAATTATTGTTTTGTCAAGATCATTGACTTTAATTTCATATGACTACCATTGAAACAATCATGCTTACTTTCAGCAGCTGGACTTAAGTTTGCAAAGGGTATTTAATGTTCGGTATGGCAGAAATAGCCCTTTTTTCTTTGTGTTATTTTGATTGTTGTTAGGCCTGTGGCATGATTTGAATGCAAACAAGGCAGCTGCCACTGGCGAGTTCATCTGCAACAGTTTCATGCACGACTGAGTGGGTCAGAAGCTGAGGCCCATTTTATCCCTTGTTATACTCTTACAAAAGCACATTCGAACTTTGTAATGGAATGTGTAAAGCATAGGAAGTACACTGATCACTGCATACATAAGATAAATATATTCTATATATATATATATATATATAAATATAAATATATTAACTGTCTATTAGTAACTTATTGTAAAGTTATTTTCCATTAACTCTTTGGCCTTAGGCGAGTATTGAATACTAGTTTTTCAGAAATAAATCTTTTTTTTTTTTTTTTTTTTTTTAATTTGGCCATTTAAAGAAATAAATCATCCTGAAATTTCGAAAATTTTGTTTTTTTGCTTTTATAAATAATTTTCTGATATACGAAAACAAATCATAAAATTTGAATGAAATTAATAAAGGAAAATTGCAGGAAAATGCTTTTTGAATAGTAAGCAGAGTGTGGCTCGTTTCTAATATTCCGGTCGATTTTCTTTCTGAGTTTCGTTTTAACAATGTATCTCATCCAAACTAACGACTGATGAATATTTGTTTACTCCCAGAATTGATTTAGTTTTCAAAATTTGGATTTCAGCAAAAGAGCAATTGAAATTCGGCTTTCGCAGTTTGTTTCTTGCTGGCTGCTGTTGCTTGCAATGCATCGCTGAATTCTCGCAACATGGCAAATCAAGCGTAAAGTCACAAGATGACAATGCCTGAGGAGAATAAGACCCTTTTTGTCTGCTTATCGTCAGACCCAAGTTTTTGGGGGCCAAGCTTAAAGGGTTTTCTTTTGTATTTTATAAAGCATACGCAGCGTGCGCCGCGCATAAACTTTTCTGCAGTATTTACCTACTTGTCCTTAGTGTATAGGTGTGCGTGTGTGTGTGGGTGTGTCTGGGTGTGTATTGTGCTTATGTGTGTGTATTGTGTTTATGTGTGTGTATACCTCGTGAGCTGCTGCTAACGCTAAGCCGCTTTAAAGTGCTGCCAGATGTCTGAAAGTCAACGCAAATAACGCGTTTTCCTAATTATTTACGTTTTAATCATTCGAAAAAAAGTTAATTGCCACGAAGCTAAAGAAAATAAAGAAATGACAGCAAAAGTTAAACAAGAAGCTGCTTGACTTTCAACTCCTTGCGAAGTGGCTCAGCACCTAAAGGTGACCTGCGCGCCAGATGTAAGAATTTATAATGTGAAAGTCTTCTTTTTTTATTTGGCCTAAACCCTGGTGGGTCAGCTTCACAAAATGTTCGGGCTTAACTAAATATATGCAAGTATTATTTTTAAGGATTCCTGTTCGCCGGATTAGGATAAAAATATAGTTGCAGAAGTTAAAAAACGTAAATTCTTAAAACATTTAGTAAAAGCTTAAGAACATGCTTGAGCTGCCTGGCTATTGGACCTAAATTGTTTCCAGAGATTAAAATATTACATTGAAATTCATGTTCTTTGTCTACACAGACTTGAGTTCTTAAAGCGTATATTTTGGCTTTAGTATATAAATGTGGCAGATTTAATCAACTCTAAATAAGCGAGAGCGCTCGAAACACAGACCAAGCATGCCTCAAAATTAGATAGCTTTAAAGATTAACTGTACCTTAAACAACTGCATGCCTACGAAGAGGAGCTGTTCATAACTCGTGCAGGCGACAGCTCGTTAAAGTGTTTGCCAGCAACAGATTCAGTGGGCATCATCTTGCAGCTGACGAGGCACGCTCCGAATTGCACTTAGGTAGAGAAACAACTAACTGACAACAGCTAACAGACAGCGCGGTGTTCGTGGCATTTTGAGTCTGGGAGACTAAGCCACTTTGGGGCGTAATTCGATTAGGCAGGACTAAAAAGCAGGTCAGTGGGAAAGAGGGGAGAGGGGAGCAGGAGGCGAGCAGAGACTGTGGCAGAGAGGTGCTGCCTGAGCACGGACATGGATACATTGTCGGCAGCTGATGATGCATGTCTAAGTAGGAGCAGTAGCAGGAGCAGGAGCAGGAGCCTAAATAGATTACAAATATGTTTTGGTTGTCATAATGCTCAAGACGCGATGGCAATCATTGCTAGCCATCATCATTATGACCATGGCTCTAGTTAGTTATTAAGCAATTGGCTTAAAGTTGACTACGAAATTTCGATTGCATTTCGTTTAGTTTGATTACGTGAATTAGGGTCAATTAAACAGCAGAACTCTCCCAGGACCAAGATGAAGAACGACGAAGAACTCTGTCCCTCCATGCGCCATCTTTCGCTTGCATTGTTTCAGTTGCAACACTGGCTGCCACTTGAGGCATGCTAGATTAACACGCGCAATCTCTGCGTCTCGCTTATTTACAACATTAATTGTGAAATGTTTAGAGGAACGAGAAAGTTCCGTTTGTCGGCCACGCTTTACGCATGTTGCAAGCAACTTGTTCGAAAGAAAGCAAAACATATCCAAATAAAAATGTATTTTTAGAGAAAAAAAAAACAGCAGAAAATATACGTGATCAAAAACACGGACACACTTTAGCACTCACAGAGAACCACTTGATATATAAACACACACACACACACACTCGCACACACACCAGACGGTGTGTATTGAGTTCAGACAACGGCACTCAAATCCGATTGGGGAAGCGAAAGAGTTGGTGACGCAACTCAAGATACGCTGAGCAAAGCTAAAGTCCATGAATAATCGGAGTTGCGATATTGTTTACGATAATTACAATAAATAAAATAAATAAATAAAGAAATGTTTATTATTATTAATTAAACAAAAACATTTTTTGTTTTGGTAATCAAAGAATTTTTTGTGCATGAAAATTTCAACATGAAAAAATTTGATTTGTGTACTTAAACTATGCTTAAATTTCGAATTTGATGGGACACAATATGAAGCTGTGCAGATATAAGTAGTTCTTGGAAGGGATATCATCACATTTATCTGAATCAAGATGCTGCTGGACATTAAAGTAGCAAACAAGTTAATATTACGAGTCAAAATCTAATAAAGTATAATTTAAATAACGAACTAGTTTTATCAAATCATCAAATCATAATTCCATTACTCATTTGATTTAATAATTGAATAATGTATGTTTACATAAATTATAGCGATAAATATTAATTTTTTTAAAGCTATATAATTAAATTTTTTTATGCATTTTATTTGTATTTATTTTTATTGTAGAATTTTTGCCGCATTTATTGAATAAATTTCGCAATTATGTAAAACATAATTTATTGATTAGCCAGCTGCGTAGCCAGCAAAAAGGCATATTAAATAATATCGCAGCCACTTTCACTGCCCGTGGCGTCCACCACACCACACCTCAACCCAATACCTGTCTGCCCTCTCAGCGTGCCTCTTCTGGATGCATGATTTTACACGCCATTTTTGTGGCCACTGTTCGACGCCCTGCGTTGTTCGGACTTTGACCCAGTTTTGGGGGACAGGTTAAAAATAAAATGCGAGTAGTCGAAGGGAAAGGGGAAAGTTGGGGACTGTTTGGTAAAACATAAGAGACGCAAGTGTTCTATGTTTAATGCCGAAAAGTGAAATGAAAAATCACACAGCAAATTATGTTGCATGTTGTTATACATTTAGGATTTTGTTTTTAAGTTGAAATTTTTGCATTACTCAGTTGCGTTCAGTTGCGTTGTGTTATTTTTAAACCATGGCCGAGAAAACATATTATAAATACTTTGCAAAATATTTGAGAAATTTGTAGTTTTGATTTGAATTGGCTATTTTATGTGTTTTGCTTTCTCTTTCGCTTATCTTGTATTTATTTGCAGCGCACCGCAAGCGCAGTTATGCACTCAAAAGTGCAACCGCAGCAGCAGCATCACCACCACCACCACCACCATAAAAACCACCAAACAGCACACAAATAGCATTTTGCAGTTATTTACTTAGAAATCGAAGCACGAGTACAACAAGCACCATAAATATAAAGACACAAATAAGTCGAGCGAAACCAGAACCAGGAAAAACTCTGCAAACAAAATGGTGGACGACATTTCGCCCATGCATCATCGCATGCAGAAAAAGACGCGCAGCGCTTCGATATGTGCCACTGGGGCAAGCATCGAGACGGTCATCCACAACATGCCCTCGGGCAGTGCCACGCCCGAGGGCGGCACACCCGGCTACAGACGTCGCCGTCCAGCCACACGCTCCCAAAGTGCACGCATCACATCCGGCGCCAGATCGGTGAGTAGCACATAACTTTTGGGACACACTGTTTGAATTATTAATTAATTGGCTGCTTATCGAATGAATCGCTTGCCTGCTCAATTCAGTTTTTGCGCACATTTAGTAGCTAGCATTTAGCCTTGTTTTCCTGAGTCCATAAATCGTTAGCGATCGTTAACTCACTGAATAAAACACATATTTAAATATAGTTTCGCAATTACATCGTCAAAGATACAGATGAGCAGACTACCTTAAGTCTGCTCAAAAAGTTAATAAAAAACGTAATTATCTCTATATATTTTTGAACATACTGAAGACTGTATAAACGTAAAGAGCTCCCTAATAGTGGGATAACTTTGGGAGGTGGATATAGGGCGAAAACCTTTTGTAAGTACACTCAGCAAAATAATCAATCAATCAATATCCCAACTTTGGATTCAGAACCATATTGCTGAATTATCCTAAAGTTTGGAAACAATTTTTCAAATTTTCAGCCTGTTCTCATTTGCGTCACACAGATTTCTTACATCAGCATTTTTTGTTGTATGTTTATTATTAATGGAGAGTATTTTCAGATTTCAAATATACAAACATTTTCGAAAGTTTATAAATTCATATAATATAATTTGGTGAGTGACTTCTAAGGCAAACAACAGATAAACTCTAACATAGCATCCGAAGAGAAAATTTTATGACTACATTTTGAATTTCAGAAAGTATTTGTTCTTCCAAAATAAGGGTTTGAATTTCTACTTTTTCGAAACCATGAAAATTGCTTATGAATTTTGCAAATATAAATAAATGAATTTGTAATTTAAGTTTGGCTCACTCATAATTTATTTGGATTGTTTTCAAGGATTCGCCACATAAATGCCAAACATTTCTAAGATAGCCATTTGCCACACTCGGAAACTAGTGCCGAGATAGTCGAAATATACTGCATAAAATATCTCCATTGTCTTCTGCCTGATTTGGAAAAATGTATTTTAGCTATTTTGTCATGGGACTATTTCCAGTTTGAGCTGACTGTGTTGCCAAGTTGTTGCTTTTGCAATTTTCCGTAATTGTTTATAACTAACTGGGCTAGAGTGGAATATGGGACACTCCAGAGAAGTGAAGTGTTGTTGTTGCAACTAAAAACTGCTCCGCACCAAACCTTTTAGCTGTTGGCTTTATTGCTGTGGCAGCTGGCAGCTGGCAGTTCATTGGACCCATGCGTGTTGCTTGGTTGCTAATCGGATTGTGTTTGTTGAAAAGTTGCAACCGTTCAGTGTTTAGCTCAGAGTTGAACAGTTAACCACCAAAAAATAACTCTTGCGTGCCACAGCAAAGTGGCAAACTTGTCGTTTTCATTTAAATGCAAATTTCCTCGAAATATCTACTCGTGTGCGATAATTTATAGTTTGTTATTTATGAATTGATCGAAACATAGGATTAAGCGATTGTCAGCGGAAACTTTTGGGGTTGCAAGGCGCTGCTTCACTTCAAACCAGAGAGATACTTTATCTGTGTGGCTCAATCAGTGAGGGCTTCAGTGCATTGATCATTAGATGGACGAGAGTTCGCTCACGCAACGACTGCCTGTTGTTGGCGCTATCGCGGAGCAGGGCAAGTTGCGAACTCAGCTGATTCAGGCGGAACTCATTCTCCAAATCTGGAGAATCGACATACATTGATGGAGGGCTGGGAGCTGGCTCGCTTTGCATCGACATCTTTTCGACACGCCGATTACATCGACTCTGCTGAGTCCGTCTTTTATTTTCCTTGTCTTCCATATTTTCGTCTAGCATGGGCGTAATCTGCTGCCTCTCGGGGCAGGGCTGCGGCTCCTGAAGGCAGTGGCAATAGCCAAGATTGTGCAACAAATACTCTCCAAACTCCTCAGAAGGCGTCAACATCTTCTGATAGCTCTCGAGCGCATTGAGATCCGCCGGATCCAGCAGATGCGCACCGCAGTCCAGTTGCAGAAAGTGACTATAGAAATAGTTGAATAGATCCTTGACAAGATCTATGAAGAACTTGATCGGCTTGTGGAATGCATCGCCCACTATGAAGGGAGTTTCATCATTCAAATCCAATTTGTTGAACGCACGTCGAAAGGCGATGAGATTTGAGCGAATGTTTTTGATGCCACGATTCATGGATAGATTGGAGCCGAATATGATCTGATAGTGCAACTGATATTTTTGGATGAGAGCATCATTGCCTACGGCGTTGATTGCACCCGGTCTCCGGCAGTGTGAGTCTGGTCGTAAGAAAAGCTCTTGATTCATTGGATAGAGTGTCTCGGCAGCGATGCGCTGCAGTCCAAGCTCCTTCAGCCACTCCCCGTAGTAGGTCCTGTACGCCTCGTCCAGCTGCAGCAGCTCCATCAGCACAGTTGCCTCAAGACCCACATGCTTCTGTTGGATCACGCTCTGCACCGGAGCCATTGCATTCTTCTCATGCACTGAATACATGCTGGGATTCATCAAATATGTTGTCAGACGCGGTTCGATCATTTCACAGTCTAGAATTTTCACTTAAACATACAAAATAGAAGAGTCAATAAATACTATATTTCTTTATATATATATAGTATTTTTTTGTTGTTGCAAAGCACACCTAACTAACAGTTTTAACTTGAGCAGTGATTGTTAAAGTTAAGCAAAAGCTTCTTGTTTTCGAATAAATTATAAAATCTTTATATTTAGATGGTGCAAATGAAATAACCTTTAATCCCTTTCCGTGACTGGAATTTAGGTATAATGCATCAGTGGCATATTCGAAGCATATTCCTGTAATAATCTGAAAACAAATTTTACAATATTAATCGATTTGGACTCAAATCCCCACAGCGATAATGAATGAAATCGGAACAACGCCCGAGGGATGAGTGGCGTGTGTATGTTTCAGGGTGTGTGTGTGTGTGTGTGTGCTAGTTTGTGTATATGGCCAATTGGCAGGACAGCAGCTTGACAGTTTGCCGCTGGCGGTAGATATCAGACAGGAGACAGCAGGCATTGAGTTTCACATCATAACAAAAACCGATACGGAATCAAATCGTGCCACAGCTCAAGGCGACAGTGCTGGCAATCTAGTAAAGCATGCCACGTGCCATTTAAGATATTTTTGCATGTCCCCAAATGGGGACACTTTTGTGCCATTTAAGCTGCGACCCCACAATGACTCCGTTATCTGCTCCATCTGCATTTTGATTGAGCTCCTGTGTGTGCTTGTCTGTCTGTGACTGTGTGAATGTGTGTGTGAGCGAATTGAATTATGTTCTGGGGTAAATTCAATTTTTGATGCGATGCCGCACAAGGGCAACATCACGTGTCAAAGAACGCGTCGCACATGGCGTATGCGTGTTGGCTCACTAAGAATTAAACTTCTTGAAAAAAAACCCCAGAAAATAAACTTTAGTTTTACAAAATAATTAATTTTAAAGTTAGAAGCGCTTTGCCTTAAGACAATGCACAAATTTGTAATCTTGTAATTCTATCATTTAAATCAAATATATTTAAACCAATATTTCAAATGTTAAATTCACAGAAATATCCCAAACTGCAAAAGCAATTTGTAAATTCAAGTAGATATTTTTACTGAGTGCTGCGAGTTGCGCTTTTCCTGCCACATCCCCGCATTGTTATCATAGACAACTTCAGAACAATGTGCAGCTAAAAATGTCGGCGATGCGCTGGAAATGGCGAAATTTACGACTATGTGGCAAAGAAGTTTTCGCTTTACACACATGCCACACTTGGGCGCAACTGGCTGGTGGGCGTGGCAGTCATCACCATAGCAGCGGAGCTCGCAAATGGAATGTAATGAGTTTTTGTTTCTTGCTTGCGTCTAACTTTCAGCTCACACGATGTTATAATAAGTTCACAGCAAAAGTTGAATGAGAGTTTGGAATGGGCCCTCAGACGAACAAGAGTCGACCCGGGGGGATGCAGCGGGGGGAGAGAGGGTGTTGGCAAGTTAAAAGGCGACGCATTCCTAGATTGCCATAAAAGCAGAACAAGATTTTATTACGCAATTACTCTATTTAAAAAGTTAGCTTAAACGAATTTCTTATATTTGAAAAGTGTGTTTATAAACTATAATTAGTATCGCTATTCGATGAGCACAAAAGATTAATATCGATAGCATCAAGAATAAATTATATTAATTAAGTTATTTTTACGTGTTGGATTTACAATTGAATTGGCCAGCTTAACAGTGATTTGTGCGTGGAAATCGACTTTTTAGTGCCGCAATATTTGTGCAGTCATGTGGACAGATAAACCACCAATGAAATAAATTAACAGCTAGATATACTATGTGTGTGTGTGTGTGGGACCAATGCCCCAAGGACTAATTGGGAATTAAGCAGACACAAATTGAAGACAAGCAAAGAGGACACGACGACGACCACAGTTGGCCCCGATCAAACGCACAAAAGCCGGATGTAATTAATTTTGTGCCAGAAAGTTCAGCCAAGTGAAGACATGCTGCATCCGTTGATGACACCAAAGAAAAACCTGCTCTATATGTACGTATGTATATGTAAATATATATATTTATATGTGTGTATGTGAGACCGTGCAACAATATTTGATTAAGTCCAAAAAGAAGCCACGCAAATATGGCACAAGACGAGCAATTACGGGTCACGCGAGCTGTTGCCGCTTAGCTGTTGAGCTGCATGCTGAGAGCTCATAAAAAAGGTGCTGGCTGCTAAGCAATGGGCCACCAAATAAACAGACAGAACTTGGCTAATGGCAGCCGACGCCACCAACATCAACGTCCACTCACTCACTCACTCACTCACTCACCCATCCAGCCAACCACTTGGACGACTCTCAGCGTGGCCCAATTCCGTCAGACACTTGACGACTGATGGCAGCACGTAAGCAACGCTTCCGGCCAGCTGAGTTCGTGCGAAAGCCACAAAGTGAGCCCGTCTATGAGCACCAGGAAGCTGCTAACAAAATTCCCAACTCGGCACTCACACGTCGTCAGCGAGGCTAGATTGAGCGGAACAGGTGCCAGGAGAGAGCCGGCAGCAGCTGCTTAAATACGTTTTCATTGCGTTGTCAACACTGGCTGCTGAAAAGGATACACTTGAATCGGGGCATGCATTTGAAACAATCACAACGCTGATTGCCGATTGAAACACACTTGCTGATTTAAGTGGTGTCTATTTGTTTTTTAGCGGTATTACATGTTAAAGTGTATTTACCGAGCAGATGGAGACATCTTCGAAATATATTTATGCACATAGCCAAAGAGCTGAAATTTGGAATTTCACTTGCGGAACAAGTGAATAACTAAACTGGATGAAAAATGTATCAATAAATATTTACATTTCCAACTGCTTCCTACACTCGGGCAAAAAGTCGGCCTGAATTGTAGTAAGCCAAAATACTTTCAAGAATAACACACCCTATTATTCAGAAAGTATATGTCTAACAGGGTAGGTTTGTTTTTATGTGTGTATATAAATATTTATAATTTCAAATGGATTTTCTTCTGAAATACAATAAGTTGTTTTGTTACTTATATTATTAGTAAATATTTGTGTTCCTTAAGATGTGAAATATTTGCATATTTACTTTTTGGAAATAATTTCAGTGTATTCAGTGATTCAGCTTACACATACATATGTACAGTATAGTATATATATATGAATACCAATCGCAGAACAAACTTTCAACATTTGTGAATAATTCAATCGGGTGGAAAAAGTAGCAAATATAAAATATATTTCCAGCTCTGTTTTCTAAACATGTCTTATTGATGATAAGAGCTAGGGGCACCAACCTGAGTATGTTTGATTATGTCGCAGGAATCAACCTTGTATTTGGGGTACTTATAGGGTATCTAATTGTGCACTCTTGATTCGAGTACACTTGGTAGTTAGCCTTGACATTTTACACCCAACGTTCGACTGTTTTCGTGCTAATCAGTCTGAAACGTCGCCTCAATGCTGTGCCAAGTCCCTCGATGCTGGGGGGTACAAATGCCATTTGATTTGTGTGTGTTGACATTTTGCAATTTGAGTTCTTTGCTGCATCAGCGCATAAATCAAACACTGATAACCTTACAGCCCCAATAGCCCTGCTCTGTGTATCTGCTCTGTGTCCCTCAGCTAGCAGGTGATTGATGATGCCACCGGTGATGGCTTAAGGCCCAGATTAAGTATACATCGCTTGGCCTTAAGCTGAGCAATTACTACTTGTTCTTAAGCGTCCTTTTTACACTGCTCTATCTTTTTACAGGTGCGACGACGCACCCAGGCTCAGCAGCAGCAGCAACAACAGCCGCTGCAGGACACTCGCTCTTATTGCACCAGTGAACCGCGTCTCAGCGAAACGGAGACGCCACCGCAGCGACGCAAGCTGTCCCAACGCCGGCCGCAGCCACACGGTAAGCATTTGCGTGTGTGTGTGTGTGTGTGTGAGTGTGCGTGCGTAAGCTGCTTTTAATGAGGCACAGGACAATCAACAAATTAGCCAAAGTTGATGACAGCTTAAAATATTTGTTCATTCGAGCAGCAGGCAGCCCAATTAATAGTTGACAATAAAAATTATAACAGTATAAATATCTTAGTGATGACAGAATATTTACAAAGATCCATCATTTAAAGCATTGAAGTAACTTTAAATGGCTCTCTCTGTCCCGTTATTGTCTTATAGCGATAATAGATTTTCGTATAAAATTGATTTCATTAAGGCTGTCACTCTGGTAAAACGTTGAACTTAACCATTGACCCACTTCCGGTGCGCACAGAAATCCGACTAAAGCACAAAAAGTACTTATAGTATGTACACCCCTTCTTCCTCCCACCCATCACACTCCCTGTAGGCACACCCACATTTTGTGTAAATCTGTGCCAGGCAGCACAACAATAATAACAAAAGCCGCCTACAAAGGGGGGTCAAATACAGAGAATGAAAGAAGAAAAAACTTAACAATTATGGGCAGTGAATAACCAGAAAAAGTTGTTAATAATATAGAATTCCCGAATAATAAATACCCTAGAGAAAATAATAATTAAATTGCTGACTCAGCCACTTGCCACACATAGAATATGGAATATAGAATCATACATGACAATCAACCAACTAAATTAACTAATTGAAAGAGCATTCAGGCAAGTTTAGAAACGATTTAATTTTTGTTGTTGAGGATTTGAACACATTTTTTGTACATTTTTCAAAGCTGTTTGACAGAAGTTTGCTTATGCTATCCGCTAAAAGAATCAAATTAATCACTTTTATATAAATCAACGCCATTTGCAACTAACAAGCATACAAACTTGAATCAGTGTTGAATTTCTTTCATCTTTAGCATTCTAATTGCAAAATCCTGACTCAGCTATTAATTTTCAACACGGGTTTTTCAAACTTTTTTTCCACATTTTTTATAGTCTACATTCTGTAAAAAAAATGTATATTCCACTCAGTAATGAAATGAGAAAAAACTGCTTTGCAATCGTTGATTGTAATGCAATTGAATTGAGAGACATTAATTTAATTTCACGATTTTGCAGGGCATAGAAAATCGAACGCCTTTCTGGACGTGCCCACAATGAACATGCATCACCTGAGAGTGAACGATGACGACGAGGATGTGGATCGCCTGCGCACATTCAGTGCATCCAAAGGAGGTGAGTGACACACATAAAGAGAGTGACAGAGAAAGGAAGAAAGGAGAGAAAGAGACCAGTACAAAAGGCATCTTAGTCGCATTTCATAAATTTTAAATAGAAAACTTACCGAGGAGGCGACAGGACGAGATGTCTGGGATTAACTTTTAGCAATGGGCAGCTGTGTCAGATCATCATTTGGCATGAAATTATTATTTTGCAACTGTCTGCCGAACTTATTGAAACCTTAAAAGGTTGCTGCTCCTGCCGTAAAAGGATATCAGTGTCCTTTTGAGTGCCACTTAAGATAGGCACACAACACTTTATACACCAGCTCCAACTAAATGCCATTTATATATTTGTGTCACGTTATTGTGACACCCAAACCCAAACGAAAACTTTAGCATGCTATTGTTTGAGACTGTGTGTGTGAGTGTGTGCATGTGTGTGTGTATGTGTGTGCGTGATTTTGTGTGTGTGTATCTTTACAAGCATAAATGCATGTAGACTTTAAGTACGTGTTTAAGCTCAACTAGCAACACACTTGCATACACACACACACACACACACACACACACACACACACGAACATTGACTTGACACCAAGTTATTTGTTTGCCCTAACAACGAGCATTATTAATTTACCAAGCAGCTGGCAACTTTAGAGTAGCAATTTAAGAGTACTTTTTAAATTATAGCTTCAGCTGCCTATATTTGTAAGTACTTCCTATATCATCTCTACTTTATTTATACCCGTAAACCTTAGATTAGATTAACTAATTAAACTAAATTAATCTTGATAAGATTAATTAGATTAAAATACTGCAAAATACATATTTCGAGCTCAAAAGATGGCATGCCAAAAAAAAAAAAAAATCTTTAGAAAAATTCTTGTTAAACTACTGGAAAAAACTATGTCCATTTTTGATTTTTAAAAATATTTTCTTATTTTATAATTTTTTTTTCATTGCTAAATGGAATTCTTTACTATTTCGTTCATTTATTTAAATCAAGCTTAACTTCAAGCATATATTTTCTCTGAGAGCAGCTTAAGTTTCCAGTTTAGTCTCTGCATCGCCCGTATTACAATTCCCTAAGATTCTAAGACCTTGTTGAAAAGGGTATTCAATTTACGTTAGCAGAATCAAGTTGAGACTTTGTAACTGGTTGTGTCTGTCGTCTGCTCTTTACATGCTCGCCCAATTTGAGTTGAGTACGTTAAATTGTCAACCAACCCGGGAACTGCAGACTTGCGGAGGATCTGATTCCAATGCCATATGAAACGAGCTGCATATTAAAATTCAATGAAGTTCTAGCGTTTACTCAACTAAATTGCTTTCTAATACAAGTAAATGTCTGCATGTGCAAGTGGTTATCTCTCAATCTAGATGTGTATATACATATGTGTGTGTTTGTGTCTTCGTGTGAAATCCTTGCGGCAATATTGGGTGCGTCATGAGCACAAATTTAATAAACTTAATACGCAAGCGATTCAGGAACGAGTCGTCAAAAGCGTAACGCAAGCCAAATCCCATCAATTATGTATACAGTCTGAATTTAAACAAAAACTGAAAAATTGATGGCAAAAAATACGAAAAAAAAACAAGGGAAAAGAGTTAAGAATATTTCAATCAAGTGTTAAAGTGTGCGAAAAAGGGGCAGAAAATTTGACAGGCAAAGTGATTAATTGAAACGCCTGCGTATGTTGGTCATCAGCGTCAGTCCACGAGAAGTTAAATGAAAAGCTGGCCAAAGCCGTCACAAAATATGTGTGTGTGTGTGTGATTGTAATGGAAAATAAACTGGATGCAACACTGTGCCTGGTTATGATGACGCCTGTGTAAATAGAATTATAACTGAATGATGTCCACGCACAATCCATTTTCCGTTCACTATGTCCCACAAAGAGGGTGTGTCTGTGTGTTTGAATGTCTGGATGGGGGTTGTGTGTGGGGTATGGGTGTGTGGGTGTCAGGTTGGGGATGTGTGGTTGAATGTATTTCCAAATAGACAGATGTGAGTTAGATCAGTTGGCCTTGCAGCTGGCACAACTCAATTGGCTTCATCTCAGCAAAATCTATTTATAAAAACAATAATGAAAATAGACAGATTTTACTTTTGCACATATTCAGCTGCAAACAATAGAAAAGATTTTCTTCTCTAATCTAATTAATAAAAATTTTAATAAAAAATCGAATTTCAAACACGCTTTTAATCTTTTTAAAATATATCTCTATATAAAAAGTAAAAATATGGAAAGTGTTGCATAATTTCTCACCTTAAATATATATCTCCATTTATACTGTACAAAATATGAAATATTTTATTTATGCAAATCCAAAATGACTAGAACAAACAAACATGTGCAACATTTCGAGTAACACTCGCCAAACTTAAAATCAATCGGCAATTAAGAGCCGATATTTATTTTCTTAAGCAGTTATTCATTATTAAAAAAGTTCGAAATACAATGTGAAATTGCCGAGTCAAAAGAAATCTCGAAATATAAATTCAAGAAGACATCAAAAAGCAAAAGAAGCGTGTGAAGCAAATGTTCGGTTCAAGGAGATAAGTTAAAAGAAAAGACAATAAAACGCAAAGCAATGAATTTTAGAAAAAACTTTTTGTTTAGACGGCTTCCGTTATTAGTTAAACAGAATTCAACTATTTTTAACAACATTTCCAAGTTCATCCAGCTAGATGCTAAGCATAAATTTGGCCATAAACTTGGTTCATATCAGCCAGACGCAGCACTTGATGATTGCCTCTGCCAAACGGGGCTAAAAAATCAAGCATTCGGCGTTTGTGCAAATATTTATTGTAATGAAGCAAAGCAAAACAAAACAAATACAACAAACAAAGAAAAACATTGCTTCAAAATTCAATTTTATTGCTGGCAATTTTCACCTTTTGTTTCCACAGCAGCACACACAATTGAAGAAAATTCAAATGTAAAATATTGCAGCTCGCAATTGTGAATTTCAGCCAGGCATTTTTATTGCTTTCCTTACACTCAATACTCCCTCCCCCCTTCCATATCTAGCCCTTCCCTGCAGTTGTAGATGTTTCCTGCTATTTTTGCAATTAATTCAATTTACACAATTAACGACCGCAGTGAGTTCAGAAATAACGCCATACATCGACCAAAAATGCAATAAACCAGGCTATTCATTTATTTATGACTATTAAATGTACACAAAATACAAATCATGTAAACAGTCAAAACATTCATCAGCCAAATTTTTGGCTTCATTTCAATTCAATTAATGCATTTGTCGATAACTAAATTTAATCTATTTGTGGTTATATAAATTATATTAAATCATTTTAATTTATCTTGCTGAAGCAATGTTCACTTTCAATCCCAAAATTAATTTTTGTGTTATGTCTAATTTATTTGACATTTAGTTTGTCTTGCGCCAAAGTGCAATTGAGATAGAAAATTTGAATTTCGAATACCTACCTCAATGTGCTTTGGGGCAAAATGTACAGATAAGGCTTAAAATAAATTTCAGCTAATGAATTTTTACATTTAAAGCGTCTAACCAATCTTCCTGTCTGCCGTTGTTGGCAGCTGCACAAAAACCATTTCAACTAGACCACAAAATGAAACAAAACGACGGGTTGTAAAATGGGCATCATGTTTGCTATATTACAGCCACAGACAGGACGACACGAGAGGTGCAGAGGGTGAAGTTTACACAAAAGATAGATTAAGCATTGTTTTCTAGCTTTTGTTTGTGCGCTGCATTTTGCTGCCTACGGCAGCCAACAGCAATTTTCGCCAGGCACAACATGGCGTATGAGCAACACATGGTGCATGATTGCGCATCCGTTGCGTTAACCCTTCACTATCTAAAACACATATTCCGCGTAAATTTGTATACACTAAGCCGGAAATAATAATATATACATATATATCTATATATGTATATACAATGAAGCTATAGCTGTCAAACTGGCAATACATATTCTGGCATATCCGTGTCAGCTAATGTGTTAATAGAGCCCTTATGCTGAATTTATATAAAAATATTCTTATACATATATATTATATATAATATAATATTAATATATATTTTGGTTTTCTCTCTTTAAGAATAGAAGTTTCATTACACTTAGAAAAAAATACCGCTCTGAATTTTAGAACAAGTGAAACGCACTTTTATTAACAGAAATGGGAAAAAAAACCAAGGTTTTCCTATCCTGAAAATATTTATAGTTGTGTTGAGTGAATATTTGAAAAACCAATCTGATTCAGTTATAAGGTAATTTTTTGAAGATAATATTTGAAAAGAACAGCTCAACTTGTATTAGACAGTGAAAAGAGCAATGTGCAGTCGATTATGCCGGAGTGCAACATTGTCACTTGCTTCATTGTTGCAATGCCTGATTTGGAACATGCAACTGATGGTGCACTCCCCTCTCTTTTGCAGGCATCATCAATCGGGGCGACTCGTTCCGCAGGCGTCGCTCGCGCAGCAACAGCCTTGCACCGGTCAGTCCAATGCATCCGCGCAATGCGATGGCCGCATTGAATGGCGGTGGCGGCGGGGGCAGCAGTTTGGGCCTGGGCAGCAACTACAATGGCGGCGGCAGCACCAATGGCTTCGCCGACAGCTCCGCCCAGGACAATCATCAGCCGGTGGAATTCTATCGCGTGGAGATGCTCGGCTCCCAGGGTGTCGGCAAACAGGCGCTGGTCTCCCAGTTTCGCACCTCCGATTGCATCAACGCGTACGACGGGCCAGGTAAGTGCTGCTCCTCCGATATCCTTAAATAGAGTAATCACCACACTCTTCATCCCGCAACAGAGTGCGACGAGGCTGAGCAGAATGTTTCAATTATTTTGAATGGCACCGAGTCGGAGCTAAAGTTTCTCACTGGCAATCCGGACAGCAAGGTAAAAACGGACAAATGGCCCATTTGACAACGTGTGCAGCATAATCATAATAAGTGTATAATGTATATACACTGAAAAAATACTACATTTTACCATTTAACAATGTCTTCATCAAGATTGAGCACCCAAAAACGATGAAAGAGATCCAAATGCTCGCTTTGTTTTCTCAGTGTACACATAGCATTAGTAATTGTTGTCTGTGCGGCAGCAAGTAAACAGCTTATTTATTTGTTTGCTTGTGCGTAATTGTTGTTGAATATTTCACTGTGGCCACAGGGCCACAAAAAGCTTAAACTTGACCAAAAGCCATTTGGCATTTTGTTCGGGCAAACTGAATAAATTGCAAATGCAAACTGAGTGCAACTTAGAGTGCACAAAGTAGGAAGTTGGGAATGAATAAGTGTGACGACAGTCATTCAAAGTTTTTGGCCACTAATTAGGCCACGAAATTTTTGCTTCACAAGAGGGAATTTCTGAATTGGTCAAAATGCTTAGGGCCGCTGGCAACAATGCCTTAGAACACCAAAAAGTTGCACAAAGAGTGGGAATAACGTAAAGGTTGCCGCTATAAGTTTGGATGCTGTGGCATTCAACCTGCTGCTACGTTGCCTGCATACTTAAGTGCCGTTAATTACGCGAGGGAGTTTCTCCCTGCCCAGCTGGCTGCTGGCTGCCTCGTTATGCTTCTGTACAAACTTGTCAGCTGCATGCAAAAGCTAAGTAGACACAACATAAAATAATAATTTATACAATGACTCACTACAATATACCTGCACCAAGTGGTTGTGGAATATGAACTAGGTTAGAGACAAGTCCACCAAAAGTGGACCTATTACAAGAAAATTCATTTGCAAAAGACTTTGCAAAAGAGAAAAAGGAAAACTTGCAAAATATAGTGGGAATCTGTATAAGTATAGGTATTCATTAGAGAGATGGTTAAGCAGATTAGTTTTTCAATTTTTTTATTGAAAAGAGAAGGAGAGATAGGAACTGACTAAAAAACATATTGTACAAATCAGGATAGGTATGCAAAGAAAAAGGTGTTCGTTGGCAGTTAAAGTTTCTTATAGAGAATTTTAATTTTGTTTTCAAGTTGATAGACCAAAGATTGCATGTCCAGACCAGAGCTTGATCAGAGTTCGAAATTTCATGTTCTTATAATAGTTTTTTTGTTGAATCCGAGGAAAGTCTTGAAGCAGGACATTTAATAATAAAATGCACATAAAACGGTTAAATATATTTTGAACTATTATCAAGAGTATTTAATCTTCGGCGTGCCTAAAATAATCATTTTTTCTTTATTTATTTTTTTATTATTTTTTATTTATGTTATTGCACAAGTAATTTGAACAGAACTAAAAAGTTGTAAATGCAGTTGAAGCAACTACTGGGAATAAATACTACGAATTAAATTGCAATTTCATTCATTCAACAACAAATGCAACAGACTGCAAGAAAAGTGCGCATGGGACTTTAATTGAGAAAACTTATACAAACTATATTTATGAGATAAGCAGAACAGATTTTTAAGATGTTGCAACCATAAAGTAGACAAGTCTTCTAAGTTGAGCAGATCATTTAAAATTTGTCATGGCATTTGCAATTATGAAATACATAGAAGATTTTCTTCAGGCGGGTCTTTTGCGGATGTGAGGTTGTTAAAAAAAAATTAGAACATAGCAGAACTAACAGACGCTAAGCAATTTTTGCAATAACTGCAATAAGAACAAGCATAGCGGCGATAAACATGCAATCGAAATGCCAAATTGCTGGCCAACAGCCAAATGACCAGCAAGCAGTCCAAAGGGGCACCGGGCAAGCTGTGACAGTGTATGCTTTTTGCTGCAGGGTGGGCGGGGTTGGGTCTCTGAAGGGCGGCAGTGAAAATGTATCCTGAGGCAGCTGGGGGCAGGGGCGGAGCGGATTTGTACGACGAGGCGAGATGTTGGCGCAAACTATAATGGGGACGATTAAGGCGGCAACGACTGACTGGGGATGGACGAATGGGTGGCAGGGAGAGCCTGCAGCCTTGGCAAACAAACGGAAATGGCAGCAATTTATACATTCGGGGACACAAAGAAAGCGCAGCAAACGCAAACCGTACAAAAGTGTCGCGCTCAAGCACAAGTTGAAAGTTGAAGGAACAAATAATAAGCAGTGAAAATAGTTAGCCAAACTTTTAAGCTGAATGCACACGAGCGTGTCCGTCAATCATAAGCACCTTTGATACACACTACCGCATACACACTCTCACACACACACACACACACACTCGCACATACACTGATACACTCGCAGGCATAATGCGCTATGGCAATCGTAAATTCCTGCCAAAATGCCGGATGTGGCTGGCGTTGCTTTATGGTTGCTTTCAGCCAACAGAGTAAAAATAATAATAACGTGGCCAACGCTGAAAAATGCAGAGTCACTTCCGACACACCCCCATGCAACGCCTGTCTGAGCGCCTCAAAGCATATACAAGTTGTTGGACTGGCTTTAAGCTGGCATTAAATCAGAGTCTGTCACGACAATATATGTGAACTGAAGCGACATTGGACATGTCATTTGGAGTATCGATAAATTATCGGAATCTGCCAGGACAATATGTGTGAACTGCAGCTACATTGGACGTGTTAGTTGGGATATGTGTCGATAAGTTATCGGATAATCTGCGACATGTTTTATTATCTTGTGATTGTGTAGCTATCGTTAAAGTTTCCTATTGGGGTATTGTAGTTAGATGGGATATGCACAGTTATCGATAAGTTATCGGATAAGCTATGCCATTTGTTTTTATATTGCGCTACACTAACTAATACTATCATATATTGAGCTATTGCAATGACTTTCGCGCTTTAAGGGTGAACTCTTAGCTTTTTATATACATATACGTATATATATAGTAGTATTTAATTTAAGGATTCGATGCAGCACAGAAAAACTTGACTTCCGATAGCACTCAAGAGCCACAAGAAACTATGAAATGTGCACAGAAGCAGTTAAATTTGACACCATAAAAATCGAAAATTAGCTGCAGTTAGAGTAAGATGAAAAGTTGGGCCAAACGCAGCAGGGCAACTTGTTTGATACAGAGTCACAGAGAGCAATACGGATGCAACTTTGTTGCATCATTATGTGGCCAATGTGGCAATCATTTTCATTTTTACGACCATTAAGAAAAGGGAAGCAATTACCACAAAAGGCACTGGGCCAGGTGGCACTTATTGGCATTGCATGCAGTTGGACAACTTTTAATTAATAGCATTTAAGCCATTTACGAGTTTTCAAAGTTGTGAAAAATTGTGTTCAATAAATTTATTGACAGGAGGAACTGGAGCAGGCGGATGCATTTCTGGTCGTCTATTCCTGCATAGACAAGGAGTCATTTACGCGAGCTAAACAAATCTTATCGCGCTTACAGGACATGGACCTGCTGCGCCATCGACCCACCATTCTAGTGGCCAACAAAATTGATTTGGCCAGATCACGCGCTGTCTCAGCGCAGGGTAATAAAAAAAACATCAAAAAAACTGCATTGCGTGACTTTTGACCATAATGTTGAAATCCTATTGCAGATGGCAAGTGCGTGGCGTGCACCTTTGGGGCCAAGTTCATTGAGGTATCCGTGGGCATTAACCATAACTGTGATGAACTGCTCGCGGGCACTTTGACCCAGATACGCCTGAAGAAGGATCACAATCTATTGCAGGTGGGTTGGCTGTTTTAATTGAGTGTGTGTGTTTCTTTTAGACTTGATGGTAGACCACAAACATGCATAGATGTAACGAGCGTCCAGTTCCAGTTCCACTTAGTTGATGTTGATTGTTTGATGGGATTCACTTTGTGCATTCTTCTATGACATCATTCATCTCGTTTGAATATCTCTGTCTCTCACTATCTCTCTCGCTCTATCTCTGTCTGTCTCTCAACGCTTTTCATACTGTTTTTCATTTTTATATGTACCATTTTCTGTATGTAATCGCTTTCGCAGCTGAATCCGAAAAAGTCGAAAGACAAAACTAAATTTAAAGATAGCAAAGACAAGCACGTAGAGACTGTAGAAACTGATAAATGTCTGACATTGACTGATCTTAAGGCCGACGATGCGGTAGCGGTAAGTAACACAGGCTCAAAGCTAAAAACCAAAAAAGTTATACTACTAAGTATACCCCTCTACCCCCTGGTTATATTCGATGTACCCTTACTTGCATGATGATTTAAAACTATCCCTTTAATTATCTACAACTTACCAATTTTCGAGTTGCTTAAAAATTAAAGAAAAATTTAAATTGTCTACAAATTAAAATAAAAAATTTTTAAATCTTAGAAAACTGAACAAACTAAGTTAAATTGGCAAAAGTTAAGAAAAACTTCTTCTTCTTGTTTTGAAATTAAAATTGGCTCTGAAATAAATAAGTTTTGAATTTTTAAGCAGCCCAAGTCATAAAACTTCTTTGATCTCTTGCCAAGGCACGCAGAAATGCATATTCCACATAGTGGACCCATTTTATAGGATTGCCAAAAGCGGAAATGCGTCAAGAGTACAACAATTTATTCACAGTTTAGCTCATGCGTTTGTTTGTTGCTATTTGCTTTTATTTATTATTCCCGTGTCCATATTATTGCTATTTTTACATGGTGTATACTAACCCAACCAACCCATGTCCCCACCACCTGCCGCCCCCGTCGACATTGGGGAAAACTCAAGTCGTTTGAGTAGCCACAATGTCTGTATATTAAATACATATGTGTGTAAAGAGCCACAGCTTTGCTGCAAATTGAGAAGATATTTATTAATATGTGCAATAAATTTCAGGGTCCCAGAGACGGCAGCTCGCCGGCGCATTGGTACAAGAGTAGGAGCGTAATGCTGGCCAGCATGAAGGCGCGACAGATGCTCACCTGGATACTGGGAAAGGAGGACTCTAAGTTCAAGCACTGTGAGAATCTGCAGGTGCTCTAAACAATAACTGCATAAGCAAGCTCAAAAGCTCAACGGCAAATAAGTAAAACACCAACATTAATATAAACCTTAACAAAAAATGTTGAAAGTTATACGAGTGTATGTAAGTAATCTATGCATAAACAAAAAATATGGTAAATGTAATTGTAATTGTATTTGTAGCTCGATGATCAAAACAGTATGTGAATATTTTCTAGAACCGCAAAACAGAACCAAAAAATTAAAATATAACCTTAAAACGTAAACAGGTTTCGATGTTTCGATACCTATTGTATATCGATCGATCGCTTATCGTCTGTTTGTGTAAGCAGCAATGTCCAACAATTTGCATTATAAAAGCCTGATAATCAAAAATTAAATCAAATTTAATGAAAAAAAAACAACAACAAATTTAAGGGATCCAAGCAAACGCAACAAAACAAAATTAAAACAACAAATAAAAACATAAATAAAAAAACTACTTATTTAATTTGCTATAAACTTTTCAAAGCCTTGAGCGCAAATTAACTTTAATAGTTTTCCCATAAGCTGTCTAGCAGAGATCAAACTATTTACAAAATACCCAAGTTGCTCTATATGTATATGTATGTATGAAAAAGAAAATAAAAGTGTTTTTTTATAAGATTTATATGCATAGCTTAAAAAGTATAAGCTCTGAAAAAGAAACCGGTAAAGATTTCATACAGGACATGAGACTTAAGATGTAATAAATCAAGTTAGTTAGAAACTGAACTATATTGATGAATTGTCAGAAATAAAAAGCTTACATCGTACTCTTTAAAAATAGTTTCCTTACAATTTGATTGAGACTTGTGTGTGTTTAAATTCTTTGTGTCTTCCGTTATTTGTATATACTATATAATTCAATATTGAAATCCATTGCAATGCAAGGAATTTGAGTGCAATCCACAGCGATAAGCACAATGTGGATAAGAGCACAAACAATAATATGTATGTATATTAAAAATTACCCATTTAGAATTGAATCTATGTATGTATGTGTGTGTATATAAGCATAATCAAAAGTGGACATTTTCTAAAAAAAATATAATAAAAATAAAAACAGTTCTACCATGAAATATGTATAAAAGAAAACATTAATAAACTATGTATTTAAATGTTAAATAATCAAGTCAAATGGCGTTTACATTCTCTTTTAGAAATAAACTATTTAAATTGAAAACCTTATTGTCTAAGTTTTTGGTATGAAAGGTGAAGTGAAGCAGAAACTGATAAAGCTGACGAGTTGAGTAAACTAAACTAAAGTAAACTAAAATTGCTGCTGCTTCTTCACCTGTCTGGCAACTTCAGCGCGATAGCGAAAGAATGGCCGAAAAACATTTATCTCCGCCAACTCCAAGTCATCAGTTTCATCCTCATACTCCGATTGCTCCACAGCACGTCGCAATCTGGTCAAGGTTCGCTCAAGTCTGTACAGATTCTCAAACTGCTGCTGTTCCGACAATGGGTAGTCTATATTCAGTGCAGTCTCTGCATCCAGTCTTCGATTATGCTGCTCAAGACTTGGGTGGGGATGGGCGCAAATCATTTTCAAAGCAATAATGCATGCAAGTAATTGCCAAATTTCCTATAGACAGAATTAAAATGCTATTAGAGCTTATGTAATTAATATTTTATTGACTTGCTCACCTTATTTAACTGCATAGTTATTTTTGTATTGCTTATTTGACAATACGGTTTCTTTATAATATCTGTTAACAGCTTAACTTCAAAATGATAAGTGTGACTCTAGCGATCGGCAGCATTGTTTTTATACAATGGGAAAATTGTTTTGCAGAGATGCAGCTCGCTTTAATTAGCACCTTGTTCGGTTCTAATTGCGCACATTGATTTTCACATGTAAAACCTATTGCAATTTTTTCTCTGAAATTAGCATGTAGTTTTCGTACAGTTGAAAAATCAGAGTATTTTCAATGGTAGTTGAGGCTAGGGAAGCCGAGTCATGTGAACTACAATCATACATTACCAATTTCAATTATTGTCACAGCAAACACAGCTTTCTAATAGCGCATGATCCCAGTTATTAGTGGGAACGATTGCTACTAAAGTGTCAAATTAAACAAGTTTATTGTCAATATAATGCAATAAATCAATACAATTGATTAATTAAATATTTTATCAAGGAATCCGTTTGAATTTTTAATTTGGGCGCGAACGGGGAATATGATAATTCTATGACTCCCTGGTAAATTGCAGTGGATCAATAAATAAACGAAATCACAAAAGCACTCATCTTTTATTTGTCTGTTACTTATTTTTTTTTAGCTGAATCAAATTGATATTATTTGGGGCACGGCTACAACTTTGTGTAAACATAAAAAAATCTTTTCGCCAAAATCCTGCCGATTGAATTTAATAATATAACTATAAATATCGAATTTACTCCTCATCGATAACTATGTCAACAAAGCACAGCGAGCTATCGTTATCGATGCTCACAGCTGAGCGGAACTGGTATGAACCATGCCATTTTGAGTTTAACAGCATACTCAACTGGAGACTCCTCTGTTCGTTCACACAGTATTGTTAGTCGTTCGGTTGAACATATTACGAGCGATTCGATTCAGCTCTGAATATATTACGATCCTTTGTTTATTTACTTAATTCTCGTTTAACGGTTCGTTAACTAATAAAGTAGTAATTGATTCAAACAGTCAGTTTGCAGGCGTTGCGCTGGAGACGCTGACACTTTGCTTACATATGCAAAAAGATTAACTGCAGCAGGCAAACTTCACGCTAACAATAAACAAAGGCTTTACTATCATAAAACAAACAGCAACGTTGCAGTTTGCGATTTTTCAACAGAAATTGTTTTGAACAATTTACGATATCGAATATCTCCGCCGGTGGTGATTCAGTTATTTTGGACATTTTGACTTGCTGTGAAACTCGAGTAACAACAGATGTTTGTTTGTGTATAGATTGTATGTTGGCACATCTGTGTGTTTGTGTGTGTATGTGTGTGCGTAAAAACATGTATATGTGTGCGCTAAAATAAGTGAGATAATGGCGAACTAGCAGATAGCCAAACACTGCAGCGAGTATCTTTCGTCTTTGCCGCATCAGCAATACAGTCATCGCTACCTGTTGATGTACGCGCATCATTCGTTACCTGCTTTCGGTTCGCCTCGTGATCTATTTTCCAGCGCAACATCGAGTATTGAAGAGCGAAACGAGCTCAGCAGCTGCTTTAAAATTAATAACGCCAGTAGATGAGACCGCCAGCGTCAAGAACGCGCAAAATGAGTAACAATTACAACGATATACCCATCGGCATACGTGTCCTGCAGAGCATCTCGCGACAATGTCCTCGTTTCCATGCACGCAAGGAGCTGTGGTAAGAACCTTATCTCCCTCCTTTTAAGCACAAACAATACCAGTAAAATGCTGTATTTATTTTTGAAACATCCATTTGATCTGATCTTTGAAATCCAGTTAGATCTAAAAAATTATTACATTTAGGCGTGCTCCAATTCACGCAAAACTGATCCATTTCCGTTTATTAGCAAATATATTCCGTTTCCGTTTTGGCTCTCAGTTTCGCACGCCTGATAATAATAATTGTTTCATTTTTGTATGGCATAATAGAACACGCTGAAAGATAAGTTTTTATTTCGAAATTTTAATCAAATTAGAAAAAAAATGTATTTACTAGTTTTACTTATTTGTTAATACTATATTTTAGGAAATCCATTTATATAATTATAAATCTAATTTAAATTAAATATTATATTTTCTTTTTAATACAATTTAATCTATTTCTTACTTTTTATATTTATTTTTGGAGTCTATTGAATTAAGTTGACATTAAATAAATAAATAATGCATTTGCCTTCATTTGCAGCTTCAAAATGTCGATATTCCTGCTGACATTCCTCGCCTACGTCTGCTATCACATGTCGCGTAAGCCAATCTCTGTGGTCAAATCCGTGCTGCATGGCAATTGCTCAAATACCCTTGGAATACAGAACGCAGCCAGCGATTGCGGTTATGCGCCGTTTGGTAAGTTGATTGATTTGATTTCGTTGGTTTAAGTGGAGTATGCAATGTGTGTGCTTGACTAATATATTTTCTTATTACAGATGGACCCGATTCAAAGACGCTGTTCGGCATGCTGGACTCGGCTTTTCTCTTCTCCTATGCGATAGCCATGTTTATATCCGGATTTATAGCAGAGCGCGTCTCGCTGCGTTACTTCCTTTCGATTGGCATGATAATGACGGGCGTGTTTACCTATCTATTTGGCCTGGCACGCACCTACAATATACACAGCCTCTGGTATTTCGTATTGGTGCAAATATTTGCCGGCATATTCCAGACCACTGGCTGGCCCGGCGTCGTCACGTTGGTGGGTCGCTGGTTTGGCAAGGAAAAGCGCGGTCTAATCTTTGGCATCTGGAATAGTCACACGTCAATTGGCAACATTCTGGGTACTCTAATAGCGGCGCACTATGTGGAAACCGATTGGGGTCTTTCCTTTGTGGTGCCTGGCATTATAATTGGCGCAACGGGATTTCTGCTCTTTCTGTTTGTCGTCGATCAGCCGGAGATTGTGGGCTGTTATCCACAGCATGCCGCATTGGAGCGGCGCGTGGCGAATGAATCCGATGCGGACAACGATGATGATGATGAGGAGCAGGCACGCCACAACGAAGCCGTGAGTATTTCTGCTCATTTATCCAATCCAATTTCGCATTTTTGATTTCTTCAACTAAATTAAACACGCAATACTCATTTAAACCAATATTTGGCCTATGCTTGCGCAGTTTTTTAGCCATTCCGGTTACGCTGATTACCAAACCGTAAGTGCATGCATCCAACGATTTGCTTTTCTCGTGTGTTGTACGCTTCCCTGTCCCTCTCTCGTGCGCTACCGTAGCTACTTATCTTTTTCTACAAATATTAATATATATGTATATCCATTTAATATTTAGCTACTTACTTATATTAATTGCATTTTTCTAACTGCAGGATCAAGTCAGCTATCGACCTTTGCCCACAGAACGCACCCCCATCTTGACTCGTCAATCGTCCAGGGAACGTCATGCGGGTGGGCGACCCATCAGCCTGGCCGATGCCCTTCATATACCCGGTGTGGTAGAGTTCTCACTCTGCCTGTTCTTCACCAAACTGGTCAGCTATACGTTTATGTACTGGCTGCCGCTCTACATACAGTCTTCCAGTGAGTGAAGCCCTCTTTTTCTAAGCTCGTAAATTAGAGATGCAATTGTGAATAGATTCAGAATTTATTTAATCTGTCTGTCCAGCTAGCTATACGCCCCCATTGTCAACTTGCGGTCAATGGACTTCTGCCGATAAATATTAAAGGGAATATTGCTTAAAGATAAGCCAAACGGTTCTCAAACACAGATTTTGTTTAACGAAAAAACATTCTAAGTTGCGAGCAATGACTATATTTGATAACTTACATATTTTATCTTTTATAAATGTAATTCATTATTTTATAGGCACATTGGGACCAACACTGTCCGCTGATCTCTCCATTCTATTCGATGTGGGTGGCATTTTGGGCGCCATTGCCGCTGGCTATATATCGGATGTAACTGGCATGTCGGCCACTGTCTGTACAGTTATGTTGTTCTTCTCCTCGCCCATTGTAAGTGTTCCAATTGTATATCTGTATATTCATGATGCTTACTAGTTATAACACCTATTTGCAGCTGTTAATGTATCAACAATATGGAGCATTGTCGGTGACAATTAGCATACTGCTGCTCATCATTGTTGGCATCTTTGTGAATGGACCGTATGCGTTAATAACGACCTCAGTCAGTGCGGAACTGGGTCAGCACAGCTCGTTGGAGGGCAATTCAAATGCGCTGGCCACCGTTACCGCCATCATCGATGGCACCGGATCCATAGGGGCTGCTGTGGGTCCGTTGCTGGCCGGTTTCATCTCCAGCCACAGTTGGCATCATGTCTTCTATATGCTCATCGTGGCCGATATTATTGCGATGGTACTACTCATGCGTCTGGTGATTAAGGAGTGCGCCACGTTACGTCGCTCAACGACCCGAATTCGCATCGAATAGCCGCAAGCCGTTTGATGTTTTTATCTGAATGTAATATTATTATATGTACATAGCGCATTATAATACACACTCACACACACACATATTCCTATGAGTGTGTATTCGCATTAACTAATTGAATGTTACTGTACTTCTATGTGTGTGAGACCATATCACTTGTTTCAAACTACATAATTAGTTTTATCTGGTTTTTATAGCTATAAATACCCAACATGTACCGCACTAGATGACCAAATCACATCTATTTTATATGTATACTTATATATATATATATATATATATATATACCGTTGTGTGTGTACTTGTTGAGTCTGCTCGTTTTAAGTGCCGAACCCCAATATAGTCTAGAATTATTATAGCACACATTTACACTGCTATGTAAATACAATTTACGTACACTTTTCGTACCAATAAAGTAAAACAATGCCGCATTCAAAGTGGTTTGCTTAAGCAAAAACCCGCTGAGTAAATTTCTAAGAATTCTATTTATTAATTTGTTTAATTTCGATTCGAAGGAATATTACACTTGCTTAACATAAGCCTCATTAGTGCGCTTAATGAGAGACTAGTTCTAGACCTATTTTTTTAAACTAGATTCCACCTTTTTAAAATGACGCTGAAATGGCCAATAGTATCAAAAACTTGCATTTTTTTAAATGTAAATCAGACAACCACAATAATAGCATCATAGATTCTACAGACGCTGCACACAGCGCCGCACAATCTTCGCCTTGTGCTGGCAGAGCAGCCGGAACAAGAAGATGATGAGCAGCAGACTGACGCCGTAGCCCACATAGAGCACGGCACGTTTGCGACGCCGCCAACGCTGGTAGTCGCTCCAGGACACATAACGATTGCGAAACTGTGGCGGCAGCTCAAATTTGCTGCGACGCGGAAAGAATGACAAGTAGAAATCCTCGAGCAGATGACGCACCAGCTCATTATCCTCTCCCCGCTTCGCATCCAGATTATCGTTGATGCAATTGAATTTTCTCGGATTGCGACGCATGCGATCCAACGCCTCCACCACCTCCGTCAGATTCGAGGTGAGCATCATGAAATTGCTGTGCGATGCCCGCTTCGGACTCACATGATAGCGATACTTGGGCCGCACACCAAAATTGGCATTCAAAGCCTCAGCGAGCAGGGGACAGCGATAGACGAGCTCCCGCGTGATTGTTGGCTGGAAAGGGAATTTTACAAATGGAAAGAACTTAATTTTGGATTGCCAGGGGGATTACCTACCAAATTGGAGTCCTCGTAGCGTTCGTAGACAAGCGTGGAGTGCACAATTTTATTGACGCTCTCGTCGTGGACGAGGGAACGTGTACAATTCTGGATGACCTCCTCAAAGTAACGCATCGCCGACCAGTCGAGCGGCGGTGGATAGATGCGTGTGAGGCAGGTGCGCACCTCGCGATCCGACCAGGTGCCGGAGCCATCCGTATCGAATTCATCGAAGATCTGCTCCACGCCCAATTGCTGAGTTTCGCTCATCAGAAAGGAATAGTAGGCAAAGGCGAATTGCAGATCGGTGGATGAGCGGAAACGTTGGTGGGCCGTCTGCAGCACCTGTTGCTGGAAGCGCTCCTGCATGGCGTCCACAATGTCGCGCTGAATGAGGAAGCCCACATGGGCCAGCACATGGCGCGCCTTGAAGCCATAGACGCGATTCAGCAGCATATTGGTGGCTATTAGCGAATGCGAGTAAATGTCGGTGGAGGATTTAAAATCCTCCTTGTGCAGCAGCTGCTGGCTGGATCGGGTGCTGCTAATCAATGCGCTGCTAGCGTCCAGTTCGGTATTCAGCGATTTCAATTTGTCCTTGTTGAAACGCTCCACAATGCGTCGCAGCTCAAGCAGAGTGGAGACATTTTTGTGCCGCATCAGATCCTTGAAATTGCTGGAGCTACTCTTGAACAATTTGCTTAATCCCATGTTGGGGAACTTATGAACGCCCCCGCGAGCCACTGGAAACGGAGGAGGAGGCGCTGGCTGGTCGACTAACTCATGCAGCTCGTCGTGGAGCAGATTAGCTGTGCCGGTTTCGCTGCAGTCGCCGCCATCAAACTGGCAGGCATCGATGTTGCAGTGACGATCACAGGCACCATCGCCAATATACGTCCAGGGGCAGTCGAGGGCGCAGTCTGGCACCATCCACGCCTGATAGACGCGCACACCCTCCGCTGCAGTATAAAGATCCTCCGGATAGAGCGGTGCGCCTAGAAATATATCATCATTTAGATAGAGGAATCGCTTTGATAGCTTTGGTATGCGATGCAAAAATGTCTCAATCGCTGCACTCGAAAACGTCGGCAGCTGTTGGGGATCGGGTGCGAGGAGCTCGTGCGGCACAACTGTCACCCGTTCATAGTTGAGATCCAGCCAGCTGGGCAACTGGCCATTTGTCACGATATATACGTGTCGTATCCAGTTGGCATGCTTCTCCAGCGAGCGCAGCGAATATTTCAGCTCATTTTTGTCGTCGAAGCGGGATGGATCATAGCTTGGATCGTAGCGTCGAATGGACTCGATGAAATCCGGATCGGAGCCATTGACCCAAGTGTAGACCGCATCGATTGGTGCACAGCGAGTGTCCCCATGGAAGTCCTGGTCGTCTGTCGTCGCAGCCAGCAATTGCTGCCCGCCCAGCCAGATAATCACACACAACGCTCCAAAGACCGCAAAAATGGCCAATTTGCGGCGCGACTGCATCTTCAGCCGATAGATTTTCTCAATTGTCCGCCGCATCCGCCGATGCCAGCGGCGTCGCAGACGCATTTCGTATTCTTTTATAGCTCTACATTTCCACACTTTTTGTGCATTCTGATTATCGTACACACTATCTACTTAAAATTACTAATAACAAAATAAGATTGATTTTTAGTTGACCAATAATTAGTGATGGTATATTCCACATGTGATATGATGTTTCCATGACATCGATATCCATCTTTCGATTGCCATCCTTGCGCGCAGATTAAGCCACAATAACAAATTGCTGCATACTTGAATTTTGTATTGACAAAAAGTTTACTTTATTTCTCGAATAATTAACACATTAAGTTAAATTTTTCAAAATAGCGCCGAAATTGGTTTCGCTATTATTAATTTTATATCGATAGTTCAGCCCGTTGCCTAGTGTGACCGTTAATATATCTACAAATTCGCTGTGATTGGCTTGCTTGACTATCGACTTGTCGCACTCGTTTTCGGTCAGCTGGTCGGCCATCACATGACATGTCATATGAAAACTTTTTCACTCTGACAGCGCAAATCGACATCGGGCCGTGCAAATCGAAAACTTTTTACACATTTTTCGTTTGTAGTTTTTGTTAATTTTTGGTTGGTTCAACTCAATACTTGTGTTAAATTATGTTCAATTGTTGATTTTACTTTCATTTCGTTTTTGTTTGATCAACGCAGTGCGTCCACGAAGCGATCCGAGCAACAAAAATGTTGTGGAAATCGCTGATTGCGTTGTGCGTCATTGGAGTCGCCTTGGCCGAGCAGTCGCCCGTTTTTCTATGGGGCGCCAACAGGTGGGTCTCTTTTTCCCTTTACGTACAAGTTGCAGCCTTATACTGAGTGTATCGCCCCCCTTAGCCCCGCGAAGCCGTCACTGCTCACAGTGAAGCAAGCGGATTTTCAACAGCAGCTGGCGAATTTGCTAAAAGATCACATGGTTGTGGCCTTCGAGGAAAATGGCGTAAGTACGATAAACCAATGTGATCAAAATGCAAAAAATGCCAAGTTGGTTCAATTGCTATTCTTTCTCTAGCTAAGTAGCAAGGATTTCTTGTGCTCAAATACCGAGGAGCAGTCGTGTTACGCCCAGTTGCAGTCCGTTAGCCCCAAAACCTACTACACCAGCGTTGAAAATCCAACCGAGGCGCTGCGTGCGGCGGCCCAGAAACGCGAGCACAACAGCGTTGATGCCACCGGCCAGTTGGTGAATCCCGTCAAGTGTGAAGTGGGCACGGCACTCTTTGTCTCCTTCGAAGAGGCCTCCGAGACACGTGCTGACACTCTGAAGTCACATGGTAAGCGATGAGTACCCATCACAAATTGACTCGAAATGCAGTTGTAAAGCTTTGACGGAGGAGATATATCACTCAGCTGCTTGTCTGTCCATCATGGAGATTTTTTTCCAGAGTCCTTGGGATTTTCATATGTGGGCAGTTCAGTTCAGTTTTTACGGTGATACATTTTATCTATAACTTCGCCGGTTGCTTAAAAATATGTTAACACAGTTAGAAAAATCTGTTCTCTGCACACATATTATTTATATAACTTTGGACAATGCTAAGCTTAGGTATCTACTAGTCGGACACTATCGACTCTTGACTTGTATTTTTAATAATTGATTAATTATTATCTCATTCAACAGACTCGGCTATTGCTGCTGTTAGCAAGCAGTTGGACTGCAAGGTGGCTTATCTGTATATGGCTGCGCCAACTACTGCGCCCACTGTGCAGCGTCGCGTGCGTCGCTGGACTGCATCGGAGATGGCTGGCAATAGATTTGTCCATGGCAATCAGTTTCAGATTACTTTCACGAAGGTTATGTACAATGGTGGAGAGGTTGGCGTCACTAGTATGTCCATTACTAATAGCTCCACCACCAAGTTCAGCGTCACACTGGAAACTAAAACGACGCCCATCACCTTCGATATCAGCTTGGGCGCTTTCGATGGTTACTATACGCTAAGCAATGCTGCATATGGAAATATTGCTCTCCGCACACCTGGCGTAAATGCACCGACCACATTCTCCTATGCCTGCGGCAATGCGACCTGGTCTTCGGCACCTAGCGCCACCAATACGGTTAATCAGTTGTCGTTTAATTCGCTGCAGCTGCAGGCACCATTCAGTTCGAATACACCGGATAACTTTAAATTTGGTGATTCGTGGGATTGTGTTGGCTTCGTTACGCCTGGCATTCTGATGGGTCTGTTTGTCGTTGTCATTCTGCTGGTTATCGTCTTCATGGGCCTGTGCTGGATGATGGATATTAAGACAATGGACCGTTTCGACGATCCCAAGGGCAAGACAATTACGATCAATGCCAGCGTTGAATAAGCAGTCACATTAGGCATTGCATTAAATCACTGTTTTCTGTTTAATTTTCAGCATCGGTTAATGCACATTATTTCAATATTCATTCCTACCTTCAGCCTATACATAATATTGTAACCAATACAAAAATACTTACGAAAATAATGTTAACTACTAAAAGAAAAAAACAACAAAAAAATGCAGGAAATTAGCGCTCACAATTTATAAGTCATACTATGTACAATTTAAGCCCACAAAGGTGCAGTGCAGTGCGGGGCGGCGTTCGCGTTCAGCATCAAATTCTTACCACCACTCCACACACGTGAGTCCGCCCCCATCGCCCTCACCTTTGTAGCCGTTAAATTGATAATTAATTTTAATCTTTTTTGCGATTTTGTTTTTGCTTGCAACGACTTTTTGAGCTGGTCTGCCGCTGCATTTTCTAATCTTGAATGCAGTATTTTGTTTAAGTTAAAGTTGTAAATTGAAGATAGCCACAAAAAAACTACATTTTAAAGACACAGTCAAAATTGTTGAGCATTGTGTGTGTGTAGGTTTTGTTTGTGTGATTGTGTGTGCTTATACGCAATTGTTTAATTCTAAGTGTTTTTTATTTGCTAATATGCGAAAATATAATTTATGCCCTTGTATGATAATATATCATTTATGTACAACAACCCACTGTATTCGAAATGTATGTTCGAAACTCAAACTCCCCAATAAAGTTTTTCAATTGTTTTACAAACATACCAACAACAATAACAACAAACAACAATAACAACACCATCGCAACGACTTAATTGAATTTCCACTTCTGCCACCATGCCCAAAAACTCATAAATACAAATCAAAAGTTTTATGAAAATTTATTGAGTTGCCACTTGCCGCATACCACATACATGGCTGCCACGGCTGCCTCTGCATCACAGAGGGATTAAAGAAATAAATGGCATATATAGCAATATATATTCATATATATATATAGATATATCTATATATGTTTATATGTTTGTGTGCTTTGATTGTTTGCAAAAACTGTCAACTTCAAAATAGTTTTACGAAACACTTTACGCTTGGCTTCTTCTCCGTGGAACGCTTCGTTTATTGTGGACCTGCTGCCTTTCATTAAGTTGTTTTGCAGGATGCTCCAAAAGCATTGTTTATGACATTTTAATCTCTTGTTTATCCGCTTGACTTTACGCCCAGTGGCAGCAAAGTGCCCACCCACTCACCGGTCAAGGCTTCGGTTTGCCTTGAATTGCCGGTAGGCAATGACAGACTGCCGGATGCCGTAATACCCCTAGAAGGCAGTATTATTAACTTGTACGGATATTATCCAATAAATGTATAAGAAATATTTTCTGTATTGGATGTTTAATAATTCCAAAAGGCCGCTTAAGTTGAAGAGTACAAGCATTTGCCTTACCTTCAAAATTAAAACTGTTAACAAATTATATAAAATGTAGATCATTCTTATAGATGCTGAAGATAATGATGTTTAATGTGTGTGCTGTTGTTAAGGACTTTTTCATTCATTTTGGTAAATTTAACCATAATGCTCTGGACTAATAAATATTTAATCTTAAATCCCCATGAAATTAACGTATTCTGTCAAGTATGCTTATAATATGGCCATATCGCTTAACAAAGCGTTTGACCCATATATAAATTTGCATAATGTTTGCATACCCTATATCTGTTGGTTCTGTGCAACGTAAACTTAAAAGTATGCTGCAACTGCATCAGTGCCTTTCCTGAGTGCACCGAGCGATTGCCGCTTAGCCATAGTTTTTTTTCTTGTTGTTTGTTGCAGTTGAAACAGGTCAGTGCACACCAAATGAGCATATGAAGCTCGCACGCGTCTCCCTCTTCTGTGGTGGCATGTAGGTGGGGGAGTGGAGTTGGTTGGTTGGCTGGATGGCGAAAAGAACTTGTGCAAGGAACTTGCGACACCCAACAAAAGTTCTGTTGGCCCACTCCTTCAGTTTCAGCTGGCGGCTGCTTGGGCTATGAAAAACAGTAATTATGCATAAGTCAACACGCGGCGCAGCGTGGTGGCATTCGTAATGAACTCCACTCAAAGCCAAACGAGCACTCTGCCCTCCTTGCCCACACAGCTGCCCCCAAAATTCAGTTGCTTCATTACGCGCCAAGTTCAAAAGTTTTTGGCTGCCGAAAACGTCACCAACTGCAAAATCGCCAGCAAGTACAAAAAAAAGTAAGTAAAATAGGAAAACTTGCTGCGAAGTTTTGCGAGTAACCAAAGAGAAGCCAAATGGCAACTATGTAAGTATGTATATATATATATATAAATACATATATATATATATATATATACAGTGCTCGCTCCAAATTGAGAACTTTTCGAAATTAGAGTCGTCATTGTCTATGCATTAGTTGTATATTTACATGATTTCATTTGAAATTCTGATTTATTTATTCAGTATTTAAGGTCTTATTATTTGGCAGATATAGTCTGAAATATCCGCTTCTGAATAAGTTTAAAATGTACATATTTATACATGTTTTAAAGGTGGTCTGCTGTACAATAGAAATGATGTCGATAAGAGCAATGTTTTAATTAGCGAGTGTGCACTGTTTGCTGTTTGAATGCATCGCATAAGTAACCAGTGTAACAGTTGAAGCTGCTTGCCACAAATGCCCTGCTGTGCCGCAACCACAGGCTCGTAATAAACACAACGTGGCAACAAATTGCAGCATTAGAAATGCGAACTGCGAGCAGGGATGTGGAGGACTGCGAACTAAAAGTCAACAGTTTGGAACATGTGTTTTATGCGACTGGGGCTTAATGCACCTAAATGCAGTTACCCAAAAAAAAACTTTTTGCGAGCTGCAAATTGTCATTAAGTTGACCACATGCCCGACTTACTGTCAAGGGGTGGATTTGGACTGGGATTCAAAGGCAAATCATTAGCGCTGCCAAAGCTAAAGTTAAACACTGAAATCGCCGGCAGGCAGCCTCAGTTAATGATGGCATTTGTGTGCAGCAGGCGCCACATAACTCTCTCTCTCTTTCTCTCTCTCTCTCTCTCTGTCTCTTATTCTATCTCTGTTAAAGCGTAATCCTGGTTGTGGCTGCACTCCAAGCCCCACTGCACAGCCGACCATTGAGCAGAGAGCTGCGAGCTGCGCTGCTTATCTGCGCTAAGTGGTTGTGGCCGACTTTGGATGCGCGCCATATTTAACTAATATACACAGATACAGATAGAGTTCGAGTGCAAGTGGGCGTGGTAGTGGCCTAATGAAGTCATTTGTGCCTAGACCATGCCTAAGTCCGCTTCCTGTGTGAATTGAAATGTTTGCCGCCAAAACGCACCGAGGAGAAAAATGATTCTCAATACAGAAAAAATATATTTAAAAAAAAAATAAAAAGAAGATACGAGTCTAGCCCGGAGCTAAAGTGCTGTTTGTTATGTGATATATTGTACTATTTTTGGACGGTTCAGACACGTCTTGCTGAGTCTGCTTTAAGTGTTTGATCCGAATAAACATTTAGTACATCTAATCCAAACAATTGTTAATATTATGGATATATATCAAGTTTCATTAAGATTGCTTTTACACTAAGTTCGTACAGATGGACAAACATAAGTGGCTATATCTACTTGGCTAGTGATGCTGATTATGGGTGTATTTTTAATTATTAATTATTAAATTAAAAGCCAAAGTTCAATTTAAACATTTTTAAGTCGTTTATAGTTATTTAAGGATTCTCTCTAAAAACAAGCTTGTCGTTGGTCTAGTCGATGCGATTATGTGAGTATTAGCAAACTTTATAAGGATATCTCTATCGCTATATGCTATACATATATCACTACAGAGTTTGCTAATAGCCTAAGCATATATTTAGCAGTATAAGGGATTTGAGTTTATTAATCATGTGTTCTAAGTTTGCTGCAAATAGTATAAAAGTCACTTAATTAAATTGCTCACTTTTTCAAGTACTCTTTAAAATTAATTTTTGCCAGCAAACACGTATCCTTTGGGAGAAATGTGAAGTGGGCTCTTCTGGTTAACTACTACTGTAATGTTTTTTTTTTGGAGACTAAGGCTTTATCAAATTTTCAAAATGTACAACACACTACGGCCAAAAAGTTGCGGAGCCCTGCTCAAAGTGCGGCACAAACCACTAAGCCAAAGGGCAGGTCCGAGACGTTTACTCTACCTCTGTCTCTCTCGGTCCATCTCTCTGCATGCACATTGGTCAGCTCAGGCGGACATAAATTAATTAGTTGTCATTTTTAACAATTGAGCGTGACAAGGCACACAAGGCTCTGGATAGAGAGAGAGAGAACTGTGCAGCAGAAGCAGCAGCAGACTCTGACAAATGATGTTGGCGCTGTGTGACGTGTGACAGATAAGTGCCGAAAAAGGTTTACAACTTTCGCCAAATGCCATTTATTATTGATGTTGTCATGCTCCTTTTTCACCTCCTCACTTTTCACTTTGCCTCCAGCTAAATGTGTACAAATTAATGTTGTGTCAAAGTTTCCACCTATCCGACAATTAGTCGGATTGCGTATACGATACAGAGTCCCAACTGAAATGAGTACACCCTTCACGCACCTCATCTACACTCTCACCGTAATCACATGCCGCGAGATTACGTAGCAGCCACAAGTCAACTTGCATTTCCATTTCAGTCGCCATTCAACTTAAAACTCTTAAAGTTTAGTGCACTGGATTGGTTTCTGTTCTAAATACTTGTATAAGATGAAGTGGCATCAAGCATTTCTATGTATCTACTAACAACCTTTGATGTACTTTAAGATGGTACTTTAAGATTTCCCAAAATGCAGTTATTCACTTCACCATTGCACTCATCTTTGAAGATGAGTCACTCTGGAGAAGGATTAGGCGCAATTGTTGGCATTTGCTTAGGTTGCCAGGCAACAGCTAAGCAAATTGAATGCTCTTGGCATTGGGAAAACAAAGCCCTGGATTAGTGGGTGAACGAAGCCAAGGCGCTGAAAGGCCAGCGGCAATGGGAGTCAATTAGTTAAGAGGCTTGAAAGTGATTTTACAACAGCATAATAAACTCTAAGTAAAGTGGAGTTGCATATGAAAAGCTGTCAACGTCAGGGCTTCGGGCCAACAGAGTGTAAATGGCAAGAATGGCTTTCAAGCATAGCTAATTGAAAGTCTGTGTGAGAGAGATAGAGATAGAGTGGTAAGAGTAGGAGAGTAAGCTAAGCTGGCAAGTATTTGATGTGGCATATTTGGCATTGAGTGCATTAAGCTAAACCCAAAATTTATGGCAAGTTTGAGTAGGCGAAAAACCAAACCAAAAAACCGAAAACAGCAAGCCAAAAGCCGATTAGCCGCTAAGCATGTAAGACAAGACAAGTGTGAAGTGAAAGAAACAGAAAGAGATAGTTAGAAAGAGAGAGACAGAGAGAGAGAGAGAGACAGAGAGAGAGAGAGAGAGAGAGAGAGAGAGTAGAGCAAACATTGTGATGCCAAATGTGCAAATAAATCGCCTTGCTCTAGCTAAATAGAGACATGTGTGTGTGTGTGTGTGTGTGCCAATGTAAATATATATATTTATATTGACATACATGCGGCCACAGAGGCAGATCGAGTGCATTTTTATGTAAATATGGCAAGTATCTCTCCATTTACATACACACAAAAACATATACATATGTATATGTATGAGCAAAGTGAAAATGCGTAAAAAGCCGACACCAAGCATATTTGCATAGCCTGGTTTTTGGGGTGCCCAACTGTGTCGCTCTGTGTCCTGGCACTGAATGCTATTTAAGGACTTTTGCCTTTCGATTCCGCGTTGCCTGTTTTCGCTTTTCATTTTCCATTTACGGCTTGACAGACTCGCACAGATGGAGACATCCACGTCACGTCGCTATCAAGCCCAAAACCAGAAAACATGCTTGTAACTGTGGCTTGACTGCCTACACCGAATACATCCCCCTTCCAGCCCTGCCAGCCCTGCCAGCCATGTGTTATTGATTGAGATTGAGCCAAAAAAAAAACACAGCAACTGAAGCAGAAGGCACATGTGTTTGCAAATCATATTCAATATTTTGTCTGTTTTCAGACGCACACGGCCTGCTCTACACTGAGAAAATTTCATTTATATTTTAATTTGATTTATTTAAAAATATAAATTAAATTAAATTTAAAATAATATATAATAATACTCTTGAAATAAAATATTAATAATTATATATATAAATGGTTAAGATTTGTGAGTGTAAATAATATAAAATTTGTTGCACAGATTAATTAAAGGGCAGAAAAAGCCAATCAGATTAAAAATTAAAATGCCTCAACAATAAATATAAACAGAGGACTCAGAATTTGCTGCACAAGGTGATTCGGGGGATTTATTAACTGTTGCTAGAATATTCGTTTTCATTTGAAAACGCATGAGTTATAGAAATTACTTTTAAAATGTGTCAGCTTTTGATAAAGTGCTAGATTTTCGCAGTGTACAGAGCCCTACTGAGGCTCTTTTCACTCCCTTTGAACCTTGTTGCAGTTGTTGTACTTACATTTGATTGCATTTGCCCTACCAAACTTAAACTTTGCTTGTTTTTAGAGTTTTGCGCGCGTTGTTTGCCAAAAATTTGCCCCAACTTTTGCAACTTAATCATCGTACGAGGTGGGAGAGGTATGGTGGTGAAACTGGCACCACTGTCGTCCAGCCAGGCCGCCACGTGCCAGAGCCATCTGTTGTTGGGAACTGGCAACACCCGGCACCTTCCTGTTCCTGAACACAATATTGTTTTGGGGGTAAAGTTTTCACATTAAAACCGTTTCATGCCAGCAAATTGTGAAATGGGTTTAGGCACACGCATTTTCTTATAATTTTCAATGTTTCTCTTATTTTTACACATTTTGCTAAGGTGAAAGAGTCCAGAGGAGAAAGCTGCATGGTGCATGGCCTTTTAACAAGCTTTTCCCTTTTATTATAATATAAATAAGCCAAATTTTAAATAGCTGTCTGTCAGAGCACTGCACCTCTCCCAAAAACAGCCGCATTTTGCACTAAGGTTCATTTTATCCATTGCTGCAGAGGCTTGATTTTCATCTGGCTAACAGTTTTCATGGGAAAAACAGTTGTACAGTTATATAGGTCAGATGCTGAAAAGCCGAATACAAAGCAGTACAACTGCTGGCAAATTGTGCATAAGTCTGACAAAAGAGTCTGAAAATACATTGAAAAACTTTCTATTGTACACCCTACAAAGAGGTATTCAAATTTTTGAATACACTTATTGAGACTTTGAGGTATTTATGAATTCTGAAAGTATTTAACAGCAATTAACAAAATGGGAATCGCTATTACCTTCTGCCGCTTTGCTTTCTTAGAATATGACATTCTTTGAAGCTAACTTCCTTAAACTCGAAAAGTTGAATTATGAGTAAGAGTAGTAAATTAGTAAAATTTTGTAATCACAATTAGAAAATGTTAAAGGCAACCCCTTGTAATTATAATAATAATCTCACATATTTATAACCAATTAATTAATTAAATATTTTTATTATTGTTGTTATTTCAATGTTCTAGTTTTTAAAGTTAAGGTCTTTGACGCTTTAGCTACAGCTTTTGTATATAATTTCTGAGAAAACTTGGAAGACGTTTTCGTAGTAGTAACTGAGCAATTTGTGCTAGTACTTTACTATCGAGTTACATATTGCAGATATTTCTATAAATATAGAAATAGCTGCAAGAACAAAAGCAGTCTAAGCGAAATGAGAAATCGCAGCTCAGCTGCCCTGGCAGCTATGTATAAAGATGTTGTTATACCCTGAACCCATAAAAATGGGTAAGAAGGGTATAATAAAGTTTTGCAGCAATATGTAACAGGTAGAATGAAGTCTCTCCGAACCCATCAAGTATATATGTATTCAGGATAAGGATCAATAGTCGAGTCGATTCAATCATATCGTCCATCGTCTATGCCTATTTCTGTCTATCTATCCAACATTATGAACATGCTGATTTCCGAGACGAAAAGAGCTATAGACTTCGATGTTTGATCAAATTTATTTCATTTAACCGATGACTGTCCTCACTGTACTAAACATTTAATCATATTGATCTTATCCCTATCCTGCGTATATGTGAGAGATGGATAGCACGATATTCGACTAAATATATATGAGTGTTTAATCTGTAGAGCCCGTTGGTCTTTTTAAATGGAAATTTGGCAATATATTTATATACTATAATAAATGTAGCTTACAGCTGGATGCAGGGTATATCGTAATTGAGCACTCTCGACTATCTCATTCCTACTTGATAATATTGCTGATGTTGTTGCTGCACTCAACTATTATATGGCACTGGTTGGTAGAGCTCATTCCACGTGCATTTTGTAGTCTCTTATTGCGCCGTGTCTGCCTCACTTTTGTCGCATTTTCCACTTGCTTGCAAACAACACACAGATACACTCACATATACAACAGCGAGGTAAAATGGCCAGCGCCATTGTCAATTTTTATATGAAAATGACCAAGCATCATATTCGTGCGCGAGTGTGTGAGTGTGTGTGTGTGTGTATCTACAGCAGAGATGAGCAGTAGCGTTGTAGCTCCGAGCAGCAAATATCGCGCCACAGCTGTGACTGATTATCAATATTTAAAGGTCCAAAGGGAAAGCAAATAAATTATTTAAAAGATATTTAAATATTTTCTCTTATACGCTTGTCTTTTCAATCGAGTTTTCCTAATAAAGGAAGCATAAATGAAATACACATAAATAATTATATGGGTGAATACGATAACCAAACAATATTAGATCCACATTTTCCATACAAATTTACATTGTATATAAATATATCTTTTATTTTACTATAATATATATATATATATATATATACAGTCAACCTAAAAGCTCAAGGCTCGAACTTAGAGATGTAACTTCAAGCTGGTATCAGAAGATGTACAATAGCCGCTCAAATAAACTATATCCCAATAATAATTATCACAGAACACAACAAATAATTATTAACAGAATCTGTCTTGGACACAAATGCTCTTTACTAATATAAAAACCAATTGTTAAAAAATATTATAAATATGGTCAAACTTTCTCAGATAATCATGGTGGAATATATTTATAGTGACTAATATATGTCACTGTGACTGCGAAGTAACAATATTGCTCAACTCTAGGGTTGTGTATTGTTGCTGCTGTTCCTGTTGTGTTGTTGGTGCACCATCAGTTGATGCCACTGCTTGTGCTTGTTCATGCTGCTCAATTCCAGTTAAGAGATAAAATTTTTATGACATCACTTTTCTTTTTCATTATTTATTTGACCGAAGAACGTTGCTGCTGCTGTTGCTGCTGCTGTTGGTGGTGCTGCTGCTGTTGCTGTTGCTGCTGCTGTTGCTGTTGCTGCTGCTGTTGCTGCTGCTGCTGCTGTTACCCCTGACAATCCGCTGCAAATGATGAGCAACGACGCCTTGGGAGTTTATGAACTTTATGTTTATTGAAGCCATAAATTGGTAGTGCATATGGCTGTTGTGTGCTCTGGCCCCGCTCGCGTATACGTTATGTTATATACGTTGTCTAAAGAGTGTGCCTGACTTGCATGATTTAATGATTTTCTCTCGATAGCCAGCGGCATACAAGCATTACATTATTAATAACTCTATAGATAGGCTAATAACATTTAGGCTGTAACAAATTGCAATTGCACAAATTAAGCTTTTAAATTCTGCGATCAGATACTCGAAACTGTATAATTAATTGGAATATAAATATGCCAGGCTAAAAAATTGAATTGCCCACATTACAAAATGAAGTTGTCCGCTGCACTCATTCTGCAGTTGCTGCTGCTTACAATTAGTCAAGCAAGGCGTTGGGTAACTCTGAAAACTAAACTACTCGATAAAAAACAAATTCATTAATTCCATTTTTTCAGCGTTTCTATACCTACTCCGCGCAAATTCTGCAAATGGAAGTTTTGGAACCGGAGGTGGATTTACTTATTGATTTTCGTGACCTTCGCATTGTTGGACGTGAGCGTTCACTTAACGGCACTGTGTCTCTACTTGAGGATTTGGATACGAAAACACATCAAATGTCCATCGATTTTCTAAATGATCCCAACAACAATGGTCAGTGGAAGGCAATGCTGCTCAGTGTGCCCGTCATGGACATCTGTCATGTAACGCGATTATTTATTGGAAAATATGGCAAATCGACGATTCAACTGGGCGTCAATACAAATCTGCCATTCGATGGAAAAACTTGTCCGCTGCCCAAGGGCTCGTACTTTGTTAAGAATCTGTTAGTGAACACTGATTCGTGGCCAGATATAATACCCTATGGTGCACTAAAAGCTAATTTTCGATATTACAAGCATCACAAGTTTGCAGGTGGCATTAGTTTTGTTATCGATATTGGGAAGTAACTGTAATAAATATATGATTTCAATACACCACTATTAAGGTGTATAATAATCCAGTTGCAGTTTATTGAATAATGAATAACAGTGCAATGCAGTCGATAAGTAGTCAATTATTTATTTGACATAAGGTAACTTTAATTAGCACAATGAAAGGGATTTAACATTAAATGAAGTCACTAATGACTCGATACATAAATATATACATTCCAATCGCATTAGAACAATGAAGCTGCTCTTAATTCCTGTTGACATAACTGAAATAAAATGAACATAGCGTAGTTGTAGAGGTTGCCAGTTGGTTAAGCTGTTATAGTGCAACAATCCAATTACTCATGCCACAGATTTGGAATTGAAAAAGCGAGACTGATAAACTGGCACCATTTAGGCTGAGTAATTAGTTGAAAATTGCAATACGTTTGCGTGTGAATACAAAATTGCGCAAATTAAGCTTAAAAACTTATCCAATCAGATACAAAAAACATGATCGCTTTTTAATTGAGAGCTACATATATAAAAAGACAGACATCACCATTTAATTAACAAATTGCAACATGAAGTTGACTGCTGCACTTATTCTTGGGCTTATCCTGCTTCAAGCCAACTTAGCATGGAGTGGTGTAAGTATTTATTAACACTAAATTAAACTATTCATTTCAATTCTTGTTCACTCTAAAAGATTGCTTATACCTTCACTGCAAGAATTATGAGATTTGAGCCCTTGAATACCGTAGAGAAGCTGTACATTGACTTTCGTGACATACATATTGTGGATAAGGAACGCTCACTTAATGGAACTGTTCAAATTCTTGAGGACATGGATGCCAAAAATTTTCAAATGTCTGTCGATTTTCAACACGATTCCAAGAGGGATAATCAATGGAAAAAAATGTTGAACTCGATACCCGTGATGGACGTCTGCACAGCAATGCGAGTGTTTGTGAGAAGCTATGGTAATCCAACATTGCTACAGGGTGAAAATACGAATCTACCATTTACGGTTAAACAGTGTCCACTGTCACAGGGCACGTACTATGTGAAGAACATGCTGATAAACACCGAAACCTGGCTGGATATAATGCCTATTGGTGGACTCCAAATCACCATGCGTTTCTATAGGCATCACAAATTTGTGGGCGGCTTTCGATTATCCATCAATGCAGAACGCAAACCCTTGTAAACCCCAATTTTTGAACTATTTAACTTGAATTGGCTATCAAATTTGTCGAATTTCAAATATGCATACAATGTAGCAAAGCTTTAAAATACATTTGCTGTTGTTGGATTTTTTTTTTTTGCTTGCAAATACTTGAAAATTGGGAAATTTCCGCAAATGGATCACATTAAAGTCCACTAAAAACCCATTAAACTCGTATGAAATCCCATTTTTGTGCATTTAATGTCATAAATCACAAAATTTCACAGTACATGCATTAGAGAACCACACACATACATTACACACATGAAGCTGGGGCTTAGTTGCTGCTGACAAAAGCCAAACAATGAGAATTGTGCGTTGTTTGTCGCCAGCTTTTGGGCCTGTATCCAACAGCAGCAGCATTGGGAACAAAATGTATCTGCTTAGGTCCTGCTCTGGTCCTGGCCCCCATTTCTGACCCAAACTGAATCCAATACCCGCACTCAACGGACAGCAGAGTGTTTTAAGCTGACGTAACTGACTTTAAATGTTTGGATTAAAAGATGAAAATGAAAAATGAAATTCACCAACAAAATCAATTAGAGCATGCAGTCCGACGTAGTTTCACTATGTTTATTTTATATTTTATTTATAATAAAGAAAGTGAAACAATTGTTCTGTAACACGTAATGTAAATAGTTTATAAACAACTTATTGCAACTACTGTTAATCCTTTTTCACATGTCTGGAGAGGGCTTGCGTGGTCTGAGAAAATAGAGTGTGAACATACTAAAGCTTAAAATGTATATACATAAGCTAATCGTATAATTCAGATTCTAAACAATATCAAATATCCGCCCCGAATATAAATGATTGCCTCATAGCGCAGACTTTGGCTAGTACTACAGACATATGCAACGCAGCTGTTTTAAATAATTGTAACAAACTAGTTAAGTAACATAAACAATTTTATTATGTTGGTCGACTCACTGAAGTTGAATTAATCCTGTCATATTTATTGCGTCTACAAAATTAGTTGATTGCATGTTTCGACTACAAGCAATATAATAATAAATCGAGCTTAAAAATCAAATAATTGTCTGTCAAACTTTCAAAATGTGTGGGTATATTTGAGTCGTGGAAACTGTTCTGCTCTTGGTATATTGTCAATGTGTTTGTGAACGTGTTCTGTGATTTTTCATGCAAACACAGACTGTCCCTTTTTTTGGCTTTAGGTTTGTTTTGTGGTCGCAAAGCATTTAAATGCAATCCAGGCTGGATTTATAAAAGTCGGCTTGTCCCCTTGCTTCCTATGATAGCGGTCACTGTATTCATTGAGCAATAAAATCGAAAAATACCAAACAAGATGCACACACAGTCAAACAAACACATTAAATAAATATGCGTGTTTGTTTTTGTGTGTTTTTGACAATAAACAATTTCAGCACAAATGAACGAAATTTGTCTGTCGCAAATTTCATTTGCATTTTTTTTTTTTGGCTGTTCATATGTGGTCAGCCAATTGTTGATGAGCCCAAATTGTAATGCAATTGCTAATAATTAATTGATTTGACAGCAGGCAAAAACCAAATCCCTAAAGCCAGCAGCAACTTGAAACAAGAAGATACAATTTGAATTATGTAAGTGTGTGTGTGTGTGTGGCTTGCAGAAAACACATGTTGTAACCTGGCGCTCAAGACAAAACAAGCTGTCATAAAAAAAGATGCTTATAACAAAAGGCAAACTCTCTGGAAACTGGGAGAACTCAGTTAACCAAAGCGCATAAATGTAAGGAGCTGCTGCTGCAGCTGCAACTCATGTTTGCCAACAGCCAAAGAGCCCAGACAGATATATAGTTAGGCTACAGCAAGTACAAAACACTTTGCCAACAATCAGGAAGCAGCAACAGTAATGCACAGTGGGCTCAACTGACTTTTATCGTTGCTAATTTGGTAACTGTTAGGCCAATTAAGATGTCGAAATATTATGAAATCAATAAGTATTTAAAATACACTTTAAAGGAAAGGAAGTACATTAGTTAGGAAGTCAGTAAGATTCTAAGATTTGTTTCAGGTCAAATATATATTTTAGAATTATGATATAAATATTTTATTTATCTAAAATTTGGTCTACAGGAGCTTAATACATTTTCATAATAAATATTTAATACAACAAATGGAAAACAATGTATTAGATCCTAAATATATATACATATAGTTCAATATTAAAAACATTGTTAAAAGTGGAAAATCGTTCAAAAGAAATGAAAATCAGAAGAAAAAAAAATCAGTTCAGTGTCAAATATTTTATTTTGTAAACGTGAACAAGAGTCAATTGTGAAAGAAAGCAATTGAAAGGGGATAAAGTTCCTTATAGATATACCAGTTATAAGAAACTTATGACAATTGTATGTGCTATATCTTTAAGTCATTTCAACTAATCAATTTTTGATATTTGCAACGTTTTTACGGGCAGCAGCTCCACCGTGCAACTTCAGCAGAAGGAACGATAAAAGTGAAAAGCGCACTCTAAGTGTAGCATTCGCAAATGCTATAAACGTGTAGCTCCCTTCTGTCTGTCTGTCTGTCTTTCTGCATGCCTCTGTCTGCCATGTTGCATCAGCTCGTACCCCGAGACCAACACTTACCATGCATTATTTCTCTTTGCTTTCTATCGCACCAAAGTTGGCCATATTTTTGGTGCCATCCTCTCAAATATTATTTTCTACCTGTTTTGTATCGCAGGGACATGTGTTTTTGGTTTCAAAACTCAACTGCAGGCTGCTTGCGGCTCTTTGCTTATTTGGCTGCCCTATGAATAATGGGCACGGGCATTGCCTACCTGCCTGCCTGCCTTTCAGCTTATTGTGTGAATTATTAGCGCTGTGTGTATTAAAATGCAGCTCAAGCTAATGCACATGAACAGGAGAGCAGACAGTCCATGCGGCATATGTGCAATGTGATTTACACGCCAAACTGCTCGGCGCCTTATTTATGGCCATAAGAGTGTTTAACAGTTAACTGCAAAGCCAGCAGCGAGCAGCTGAGACAAGGCAATGCGTAAGCCAATAATAGCATTCCATAACAAATGCGTCTATGTTTCATATGTATTGGTTTAAGTGCAGATATCTATGTCTGTATTTGTGAATTGAAAGCATTAAAAGACAATTTGTGGCTTGCACTGCGTATCATTTGAGAGATTTAACTTTAAGGACTGCCAAATTGTGAATGGTCATGGCTTGGTCAACCTGGTCAGGTCGATTTGGACATACAGATAATTTATATTTATAATGCCAGAAGTATTAAAAAAAAATGTATATTTATGTGAGTAATATGCATTAAAAAAACATACATAAATAATTGATTCTTTTAGTACACAGAAGTTGCACTGAATTAAGGCTTATTAAGTCCGAAAAAGAGCGCTGATATGTAAAAATTCATAAATCAACAGTCCAAAGATAAGTTTGGTTTGTTATTATTGCATATCGAAAATGTTTGGATTGTGTACATTAAATTCAATGCACAATCGAAGCTTTGTTTTTTACCTTGCACATTTACCGAAGCGTACAATTTGAAATTCGATACTCCATATTACCAATGTGAATCTGCATATACATATATACTGTAGATATAAATGTTAATTCTGCATTATTGAAACATGTCACGTAGCAGATGAGGAGAAATTGTTGGCGGTCGCAACAGTTCGATTAACATAAGCCAATATGCACTCAAAGCTTTAAGTAGAAGAGTATTAATTTTCACAATTAATAAGCGTTATTAATTACAATGTTTAAAGCTGCATGAGAGTGGCATTCTTAATGAGATTTATGGTAGTGGTTGCTTCTTGTTGGTTGTTTACAGTTTCTTGTTGCATTAAGGACCATAATTAAATTCCCGGTTACCAACCAGGTAAGTTAAGCAGCTGATCAGAAATCATCATCTTCTGTTTCTTGTTACCATTGCGTATGCGTAATATAATTGATGAGCTGGTATGTGTGTATTGGCTTGTTTGCTAGTGTGTGTGTGTGTGTGTCTGTGTGTTCAGTGACCTGCTTTGCTGTCAGTTTGTTCGAGTAGGCGTTGCCTGGTGGCGTTGTCAGCATGCAGCACAAACCGGAAACAGGATACAAAACTGTGGCACAGGAAACGACGTTGTCAGATGGCGGCTGCAATTGCAACTGTAACGAGCACGAGCACAACAATTAAAGCGATAAAATAGCAAAAATGTTCACATTTCAGCAGCGTTAATCAGCAGCATGCGACAGCCACATGGTTGCGGATATGAGTGCCCAGAGAAGCGGCCGGAGCAGCCTACCCAGTCACGCTGGATGGCAATTTAAGGCCACTTGGTCTGAGCACATGCGATGAGCTCACTTGGGACGCAATCCAGCCAAAAGAGACCAAACCAAACCATGCCACAACATGACACACATTTAAGCTAAATGAAGAGGCTCTCTTGGTTTTATTCTTTTTTTTATGGTAATTTAATTATTTAATTGAATTGCCAGGTGAAAGGTTGCATAATTGAGCTAATGGATGATCCATTTACGATTTTCGATTTTACAAGCACAGCAGAGTGTCCACTCCACTCAGCAAATGTCTGTATGAGTGGCTTGGCGACAGCTTCTTGTCAAGCCAGCTAGCCAGGCTAGCCAGCCTCTCAATTGAGTGCATTTGGAACTTTGAAAGAAGCTAGACTAGATCAACTTCAACCGGTTGCCTCAGCTGCAATAGATGTGTTTAAAATCACAAATTGCAAACATTTTTATGGGAAATCATTTTAGTAAATAAATAGTTTAATATTAGATGGAAAGAGAGAGGGTCCAAAAAAGAGATGGAGAGGGAAAGAGAGGTTGCAAACATATGTTTTATAGAGTTCAAAATTAATATCAATATACTCAGCTGAAAAATCGCACTGAATTTTCAGAAATCAGTCTGCTTTGGCGCCAAGATTAAATCAGCTTATTATTCAGAAAGTATATCTCGAAAACGCAAGGTTTTTCTTTATTACATTTTGTTTTCTTTGTGTGTACATTTAACTATTCGTATTAAAACTTCGAATTTTGAAGCGATACGAACACAAGATCTTCCGTTCGTGGAATGAGTTGCTTCCCAAAGATATAATTGGGGTTTGTCTGTTATTAAGAAATATGTTTTTCTGACAAATAGTAAAAAGAAATTATAATTTTTCTATAAACAAGGAAAGCATTTTATTCAGACCCATAAAATTAGTGAGGAGCGATGGATAAAAGGTAAGCAACTCAATTTATTAACATTTTAAATATCACTTCAAAACTTGCATACAAAACGAACAACAAAACGCCATTAAAAACTGTTAGAAAGCTTTGCACTTTGCTGTGTTCACACACAACCTGTATTTCTCAAATGACTATGGTCTATGGAGCATTATGTATGCGATGCATTGGGAGTGTGGGAGTACATTTTCATAGCATGCATTGCGGCACTTAATGCAATTAAAAGCCATTAGAGGTGTATCAGCAGTGGAAAACCGAAATGCAAATGCAGTTAAGCACTGAGCCGCTGAGTCGTTCCGCTAATCCATTAGGTGCGTTTAGCCAGATAAACAGCCAGATGAGGTAGGGAGCAGGAGGGGCGAGGGAGAGAGAACCGCAGCGACAAGAGCAAAATTTGGCCACAAAAGCCAAACGAAATTCGGATATATACTCTAGAAATATTTTTTTTTCTCTATGGTTTTCGCGCATGCCACACATTAGCGTTGGCTGGAAAAGCCAAGTAGTGTTATTTCTACTGGTGGTGCTACTGCTACAATGGGGCAGGCTGACCGAATGCTGTTTGAGTTTTATGCTGTTAATGTGGGTTAGGCGGCAGCCACAAAACGGGGCAAGCAATCGCAGACCAAAGTCTAACCAACGATGCATGCATTTTAATTGCAAATTTTGCAGGGTAAAGAGTGAAAGGTTGGTTCACGGGTCTGCGAATAATTTATTTGAGGCGCTTAGCACGAGATTAACGGTAAATGTAACCCAGGCAACGAACCGGAAATGGATTACACAGCAGCGGAAGTAGAAAGTCACACGTAATTTAATATCACGCTGGCAATTTACGAGCGCAATATCAAATAGCGAAGAGAGAGAGAGAGAGAGAGAGAAAGAGTGAGAGGGAACGGAGACGTGCTTGCAGCAATGGATGACTTCTGATTGGAGTCAGAGGTGGAGGGAGGGTGCAGAGTCGGAGGTAATTGCATATGTCGCAAGAGACTGCAATTGGCAATAGAATTTAAGTTGCCGCAGCGACAGCCAGGCACTTTAAATTATGGTAAAATTGACAGTATGTTGCTCGTGGCATCGGTGAAAAAGGGGGGGCTGTAAAAGCATATTTACACACGGCTCCCCACCAGTCTCCACTGATGTGAATTGGCTTTTGACAGCTGCCAATCGCCGTTGCCACAGCCCCTCTGACGCCCCTTAAACTCTCTCCACAAATAAAGCGCGAGAAACCTTTTTTTTTGGCAACAGCGTTTCGGGGCAACCTTAATTGGCTTTGAGGCAAATGCGTTTCGAATCTGATTTCACAAACAAGCCGAAAGTCAAAAGTCTCACTCGTTACCCGTAAACACTCTCTCCTTCTAGCATTTGAGACTTTGGAAAGCAGCTTGTTAACAGCTTTTATGCTGCTCTTTTTATTTTTATTTATTTTTTTCGTTTGTAAGCTGCTTGAATGATTAGGTTAATGCTTTTCAATTGCCTTTTGCCCATTTTCTGTTCCCTTGTCAAGCGAAGAACAGTTGCTAACAATTATGCACAGCACTGAACTGCCATTGTTTTTCGACTCCCCCTTACTTACACCCACACACACACACAATCACACACTAGTACATGGAAATACACAGCCACTTCCACTTCCACTTCCGCTTGTCAGAGTTTCATGCTATGCTTTTCAGACAATACTCTGTAGCCAGAAATTAGAAGGGTAGTGTAAAGTCTCACGGTGTTTTTTGGTGGCATCTAGAGAATAATTGCAAATTGTGATATTTTTGCACTTTTAGTATTTAAGAAGTCATTCAAGAAACTGTTAACATTAAGCAAAAGCAAGAAGATTGATCAATATGAAATTCAAGATGACAAAAGGCTCTTCCAAGAAATCAATAAAACATAATTTTAAGGTATGAATACAATTTTTTGGGTCAATAAAAAACACATGATGCGTATTTTAAAAAATCCTAGCTATATGCAGTAGAAACCTCAACAGGTTAAGGAAACTACGCTAAAATCATTCCTTGAATAATTGAATTCTGTTGGCTGATAAGAATAGTATTTTAAGAAACAAAATTAAGAAATGAAAAAAACATCGATTCGCCTGTATCAATTTCATATTATAGTGATCTAAGCATATGGATTTAACATTATATCTAAAATAACAAAGCAGTCTCGCATTTACAAATGCTTTCTGGGGTATTTGAGTGCTGGGTCCAAGTCTCACTCATCTCGCTTATCTTACTCATCTTCAGTTTGAATGGGAAGCAACCACAGAAAGTGTTTCCTCATTATAAATCAGTGCCGTAGCAGGTAGCTTTCAGTCGTTCACTGGTCGCAGCTGCAGTCTTGCATGTGATTTATGCCAACAACAAAAACATTTGACGCTTTTATTTTTATACAATCGCATTAGTTTTATATGAACAAGTGCATAAACTTTTTTTTTGCGGGGCGTTTAACCAATTTGAAATCCCCACCCAAACATCCAAAAGGATTGCTGCTGCTGCTGCTGCTGCTGCTGCTGCTGCAGTTCGAATGAATTCTGCTGGCAGGCATAATTGTTTTTACAAGGGTCCGTCGGCTAGACTTTATTTATTGTTCGACATACACACACACACAAACACACACATACACAAACATAAGCAACTGACAGCCGCACAACAAATGGACTGCGATTTTAGAGGCGGCAGCATTTGGCTGCAGTTGTTGACCACGATTTGAGCCACAGCTTTGTTTGTTTGTTTGTTTGTTTGCCGTTGTTGTTGTTGGTGCAGTTCCGTTTATTTTGACAATTTGATTGACTTTTTGGCTTTGAATTGATTCACTTAATGTATGCAACTCCTAAAGCACACAATCAGCAATAGAGATAGAGCGAAAATGGTGCTCAATTAATGCATTTAAGTCAGCTGATTTGCCATGCAAATTTGCAACGCATGACAAATTTGCATATTAGCTTGCAACCTGGCAAGTACTAAGCATGCTAACATTCTCCTTACCTCACCTCACCTCACCTCTCTCTCCCTCGAGCCGACTAATAATCGTGGTAAATTCAAGTTGACAACTTTCTTTCAAATTGCGTCTGAAATTGAGTGGCGTTTGTTGAACAGCTGGAAACTTATGAAACTTGTTTGCCCAACAACAATCAAATAAATTGCGCAAAGTGCCAACAAAAGTTATAGTCCTGGTGCTCTCCCCTTCCCCCCTCGGCAGAAAGAGTCCGCTGTTTGCTTTCAGCCAAGCTGCCAAGTCGTGTCAATTGTCATTTGTGTCTGTACTTTTTTGCCGTCTTTATCTTTGCCTTTGTCTTTGGATCCCTGCAGTTGTTATGATTTTATTGCTTTTGTTGCTGTATATGTTGCTGTTATTTCTGTTGCTGTTGTTGCTGTTGCGCCTGCTGTTATGCTTATTATTTATATTACTCTAGCACAGCAGGAGCGACAGGCGTAGGTGTAAAGCAATTTGATTTGCCTACTGCCACTTTATGAAGTGCGCACAGTGAGATTTACAATTTTTTTGCTCATGTTATTTCTTTTTTTTTTTATTGTTAAAACTCAGTGAGCTGTGAACAAGATGTGAAGCACCTATCTCACATACACGTATGCATAAAAATGCGTGCAACGAAAACATTTCACCAGCTGCAAGTTTGCAAATTAAATTAACTTGCGAAAATGAATAAACAAACATCAGTCAACTTTAAGGAAAAACAACACAAACGCACAATTTGCATATTAATGTGCTGCTGGCTTATAAAATGGTTACTCATTCATGTATTTTACAAAATATACATACATATAATATATGCAACAGACCGCATTTTTGGCTCTGTTACTAAAATTCATATTCATTGTAATTATGTGTATAAAAATATCCTCGTTCATTATTTCTTACTTACATCTCGATCTCTCACTGCTTACAGCATGTAGCTTTAAAATCAGCTGTTGGCTTAGCTCACGGGTGCTAAAATCCAATTTATTCATACACTTATTTATTTTACAAAGCTAAGCCAATCTAGAGTCCAAAAATAATAGCGAGGGCATTAAGCTCGTTGAGAGTTCGCATTTATTTAGTTTAACTTATTTACACTTTAATATTTCATATATTCTTTAGTAAGAAATCTAAGGTCATGTTAAATATGAGGCTGATAGGACCTAAAAGGAGACGCATTGGATTGGAGTTGGGTAAGGAGAAGGATCTGTGATGTAAGAGAGTCGGACAGCATTTTATAATATATCCAATATTTATATGTGGGCTATTGCATTAGGGATAACTGCTGCTTATCTAGTAACATTATCGCCGTCTTGGGGAACGAAGCAGAATCTGACCATTTTAAGATAATGAAAAACCCACAACCCGAAAAAAATTTCCGAATCCGTGCAAGAATCAGAATTGATGGAGGAGCTATAGGGAAATGGGCACAAGCACATCAAACTAGGTTGTAGTGGTGCACCAAATAATGATAGTAACATTTTGTCTGTCAATCTGTCAGAGTAAGTTATGTTGACACTCCTTAAAGGCAATTGCCTTATGTTAATTAAAGCAGAGCTGTAAACAACTTATAAAGATTCCTTTGCAAAAATAGTTGTTGAAATTAATTTGCTGCGTATTAATTATATGCATAATTGCTTCGCTGCCTTCGAAGCTCTGTACTTCTGCTGTTCCGGACAGTATCCAGTTCTCAAACATTGCTACTGCAATCTTATTCGTGCATACTGATATCAATAATAACCTTGTGTTCCTTCAAGCAGCTGCTGCTCCCCTTTCCTTTTATTCTTCATTTGAATTCTCAGCGTGCCAGAAAAGTGTCCGGTTGCCAGTTGGTGTCCTTCCTGCCTCTGCTTATAGTCGTTCTTTGGCTGCTGCTGCTGCTGCTGCTGCTTCTATTGTTGGCTTTCATCTCTTATTACATTGTGCAAAAATGCAAAATACTTGGCAATGGCTGGGTTTTGGTTCAGGGCTAGGTTCTTGGCTTCTACTGGTCACATTCAGGCGTAAGAAGTTAGATTGCTGCAGTTGAAACTGTTGCTGAAGTCACCAAGTCTTCGCTTTCAATAAATATTTATGAAAAATTATTTAATATACATACACACATTTATGTTTACATATACAAATATACAAATATACAAATATACATATATATTTTGTTTCTTTCATTTTGCATTTTGGGTGCGAGTGTTGCGTTTTAATCTAAATGTTAATTCGCACAAAATGAATCAGTTAAGAAGCGGCAAACGCGGCGTATGCGTAATGCCACAAATTGAATTCGTTTACTCTCGCTTTGTAAATGAATGTGTATGTGTTTGTGTATGTGTGTGTGTGTGTGTGTGAATTAATTGTAGAGCTGCGTAACAAAATACTCCTTAGGGAGCGATTGCCATCAAAAGTTCAAGTGCTTCTGTGGTGCGAGCTAACTTGAACTTTGACTGCTTTAAGTACACTCATAACAAAGTATACACTGGAAAAATTTAAAATTATTTTAAATTTAAAATCAATCTGAAAACTAGAAATCTTTTAGAATTATAGAATAAAATAATCAGCATCATTTATATATTTTTGCAGAGCTTTTTTTTAATTACACTCTGATACCAAAAGTCCATCAAGCTCTGTACGCCTGAATGAACGCAACTTTCCTCGACACCCTTAAAGATAGTGACTTGGAACTTGGAACATATACTAGTCTGCGCCCTCGTCAGACAAAGTGTCAAAATAAAAAGAAATCGATCAAATCGATAAAACCACATATCTCCCACATATGACACGCCTACCTCCACCGCCCCAGACTACTCGCTCCTACAAATTTGAAATGGCTATACCTTCCGCAGCTTTTGAGTTATAGCCTTCAAATTTGGTATGTATATTACTGGAAACCGTCTTTAAAAATCGAATCAATATTAAACTTTTTTTTATTTTTATGTAATGCATCAATTTCAAACAGACGCTGTGCATTTCTCGGTAAAAACGAATTCCGACAAGACTTAAAATACATATATCAAAGTAAACCATAAATAAAGAAAAAACTCGACATGGAGCCAGAATCAAACATATTAAAATTTTTAAAAGAGGTCAAAAAAAAAATAATTTGCTGAGCTTAGACAATTATTTGTTATATTTCCACTAGTGCCAACAGATGCGCAGATGTCGCAAGTCAACAAAGTTTGTCTTCTAGCCAATGAAGTATTAAAGCGTTAAGCATACGTTGGTTGGAAAATCAGCAACCAGTCAGCCTAACAATTATGAGCTGGCCGACAACATGAGATGGTGCTGGTGGTTAGTCAAGCACTTAATTTACAGCTCATGAGTCGTAATTAAGGCGATCATTCGCAATGCGTTTGCTCTTTGAGGCAACCTTTGATGCAACAAATTGAAATTAATGGCCAAAAGCTCGCATCGAATTTCATATTCAGCTGCGCTAACGAACAGCAAACAGAACGGAACCGAACAGAACAGAACAGAACAGAACAGGCATTCAGGCTGGCAGGATATTCAGGCATTCACTCTTCCATATAAGAATTAAGGATATAAAGTGCAACCGTCGCCATGTAGCACAGTTTATTTGCCTGCTTTCAGAGCCTGATTGGCTGTGGCATGTTAAGCAAGAATGATCAGGAGGACGCGCCTCCAGGCAGCATTTGGCACATTAATCAAATCGGCATCATTAATAATTGGTCCTCGACGTGTCATGTTTTATTTAACCCCGTACTAAACTATTGATAGAAATTCAACAATTGAACAATTCGGCAAAAGGGTACGCAACTCTACGGCTCCGCTTTACAGCTGTTGTTTATATGCATCAAGACTGATTGATGATGCTAGCTCCAACGAAATTCCAATGCCAAAATATTCAGAAAAGTGTCAAATGGTCGACCGATTTCAGTGAGTAATTGTTTCTGGAGTTTTGCGTACACATAGAAAATTGTCACTCCATTTTAATCCCCATATACTTGCTTTAGACTGGTTGGAAAAGGGTGTTTTAGCCAGTTATGTAGCCAGCTTAGCCAATTTCTCAAATAATTGACTTATGACTGACTGAAATGCTTGAGACAGAGCTGTTTATTTAAAACAAAAATTGCTGAAGCGTCTTGAATGTAGGGATAACTATGTTTGAGACATCAGTTATTTTCTTTATGAATTTAAAGTATGAAAAACATTCTTCGAGTTATTCTTAAAAGAAATACATAAATTAAATAAAATATGTATAAAATGACTTTATGCATACTTAAAATCATACATTTTAACTGGTCTTTAGATGGCTGCCTTATATTTTGAATATCATTTTGTACTCTTAAAGAGTATCTGTTAAGTAGTACGCATTATACATATTTTTCAAACCCATTTCCAATAATAAAACCGCTCGTCGCATAATTTCTCAAAATTGTCCCTTGGCAGCAATTTTCAATTTAGTTGCAGTTAGTTATTTAAATGCGTATACCATATGCATAGGACTGAAATTTTGAATATGTGCATAGCAATAATAAGGGTATGCTATTCCATATACATATACATATATAGTGACATATCCAGATCACGAAGATCTCTCATGTCCACACTCACTGCAACCGCAACAGCACGCGCAAGAATTAAAACGCCACATCAGCATAAAAATAAACAAATCCAACAGAACCAGCAGCCACAAGAATTAAAAGCGCAGATCAGCATAAACATAAACAAATCCAACAGAGCCAGCGCACAATAACTAAAAGCTCAGATCCCAGAATCAAACGCAACGTAAACATAAACAAATTCAACGGAGCCAGCGCACAAGAATTAAAAGCCGTCTCAGCATAAACACATCCGTCAACACATTCCTTAAAAGCAAACGAAATCCAAGATGCAGCGACAAAACTACAGCGACTCAGCTACAACACCACAGAAGACGCAAATGCGAGCTTTCATTATAAATAAAACCATAAGCATAAGTTAGATCTAATTTGTACCACAAACCAACAACACGTAATTTTTTAATAAAGAATTTTATTAATCAAAACCGTTGGTGCAGTTTTTTCTCAAAGAAATATAATTGGAGTATTTTGTAATCCCCAAATATATAATTGGCGCAGCCGGTAGGATAACAAAAAATTGTGAAACGTCGTGGTCCTTTTTACAGGAAACGTACTAGTGTTTCGCGAAATTGTTATCCGCATAAGGACCCCGTGAACCTTTAAAATCTCGGTAGGATAATAGAAAAATTGTGAAACGTCGTGATCCTTTTTACAGGAAACGTACTAGTGTTTCGCGAAATTGTTATCCGCATAAGGACCCCGTGATCCTTGAAAAACTTTTTTTCTAAAAAAGTAAATCATAAAATACGCGAGGCAGACGACGAAAATTTTTTGGAGTGAACAAACTTTCAACAAAAAAATAAAAAATATAAAACAAAAAACAGTAATGTAAAGTGTACGTGTAATAAAGAAATTACAAATAATCTGAAAAAGTAAAAGAAAAATAAAGTGAAAGAAACATATTTAAAACAAAACAAACAACAAAATAAAAATAAGTGAACAAAACAACAACAAAAACAAAACAACAACAAAAACAAACAAACAACAAAAAAAAAAAAAAATAATAATAATAAAAATAAAAATCAACAAGTGCAAAATAAATCAAAATTTTTAACAAAATTTTGCTAGTAACATTCACAAAAAATAAACGAACAACAAAAATAAATAAAAACAACAAAACGATGTCGGACGCACTAAACCAGGCACTCGGGCAAATCCGCCAAGCACCCCGCTTCGGAGGAGACACGGATGAGTTATACAACTTCATCCACACTGTCGATTTAACCCTGGAACTCTACCCAACCAATGATCCACGACAAAAACTAATACTGCTCAGCGCAATCCAGATGCAGCTGCATGGCGACGCAATGAAGACATCGCTCAGACACCTACCAGGAGATTGGGCGACACTTAGGAGCATCCTCATCTCTACCTACAAAACTCAAACACCTTGTGAGGAGCTGCTGCGACGCGTATACAACACATATTATGGAGGAAATCTTCGTAAGTTTCTCGACGAACTCGAGCGCAAATCATATGCTATAACTAATAAATTAGGATTAGAAAATAATTCAGATAATACGTTATTATATACCAAAGCATTATGTAATACAGTTAGGGATGTTATAAATAAGAGACTACCAGACAGACTATACATGCAATTAGCACGATACGACATAGATACAACTGCCAAACTAAAAGCAGTAGCCCAAGAATTAGGGTTGTACGAGGACCGTATACCTGACAAAATAATACCCATAAATAACACATATCATAATAAAAATTATTATCAGAACCCAAGAGTTCAACAAAATTTTTCTCCCCATTATAATCAAAACCCAAGAAATCAACAGAATTTTAACCCAAATTATAACCAATATTACCCAAGAACTCAGCAGAATTTTTCCCCAAATTATAATCAGAATTTTGGGAGTCAGCAAAATTTTCATAGAAATCAATACCCACAAAATGAACCAATGGTTAACGAACCATTGTATCATGAATTTCAACAGAAATTAAATCAAGGCAGAATGCAAAACCCGATTAATTACCAATCAGATCGTAATAATACTAGACCACCTAACCAACCCATGAAAAGACAAAGACCTAGTAACAGTGGTCAATCAAAGATGGAGTGGGCATCAAATTTTCATCAAACAGCCTCGGAAAGGAACAAAAAACCCCATTCATAAGAATAATTTGGAATAACCAAAACATGCGATGCTTAATAGATACAGGGTCATCAGTAAATATGATGACTAAAAATTTCTTTAACTACGAAACTTCCAAAGAGTATATTACTTGTCACACCATAAGTGGAGAAGTAAAATTAAATACTAGCATATCATTAGCCCCTAGCAAGCTTTGTCCAACAGATCAGAAATTTTACATACATAATTTTTCCAAAAATTATGACATCCTCTTAGGCCGAACGTTCCTTAAGGATTGTAAATGCGAGATCAATTACGAGGATGAGTTTGTTAACACTAAATAATTTCCAATTTTTATTTAAATATAATAACGAAAGTAAGGAAAAAGAATATAATAAGGAAACTAAGGAAAAAGAATATGAAAACAAAAATAAGGAACGAAAATATAAAAATGAATATAAGCAAAAAGAATATGTTATTGAAAATAAGAAAAAAGAATATGTTAACAAAAATCAGAAAAAAGAATATAGTAATGAAAATAAGAAAAAAGAATATGAAAAGGAAAACAAAGAAGAAGAATATGAAGACCCACCACTATTACTAGATATCCATATGGCATACGCATTGGAAAACGAATTGGTGGAAAGTAACCAATTTAGATTAGAACACTTAAATAAAGAGGAAAAATCCAAGTTAACAAAAGTTTTGTTTGAATTTAGCGATATTCAGTATAACGAGAGTGACAATTTGACTTTCACAAATACTGTAAAGCACGTTATAAATACAAAAAATGAGGAGCCTTGTTATAGGAAACCGTATAAATATCCCCAAAGCCTACGACCAAGAAGTTGTCAAGCAAATGAAAGAAATGATGCAACAAGGCATTATACGACCATCCAATTCACCATATTGTTCTCCTATCTGGATCGTACCAAAAAAAGAAGATGCATCCAGAGAGAAAAAATATAGAATAGTCGTTGACTATCGTGGCCTGAACGAAAAAACAATTAGCGATAAGTATCCCATACCTGTAATGGACGAAATATTGGACAAACTAGGAAAATGCCAATATTTCACTACAATCGATTTAGCCAAAGGATTTCATCAAATTCAGATGGACGAACGATCCATCGCAAAAACGGCATTCTCAACAAGAGAGGGACATTTCGAATACACACGAATGCCATTTGGTTTGAAAAATGCACCAGCAACCTTTCAACGGTGTATGAATAATCTCCTGGGAGATTTAATTCACAAACATTGTCTAGTTTACATGGATGACATAATAGTGTATTCCACTTCATTGGAAGAACACATATTAGCATTACAGAAAGTCTTTTGGAAAGCTCAGAGAAGCAAATCTGAAACTACAACTAGCAAAGTGTGAATTCATGAAAAAGGAAACAGAATTTCTAGGACACATAATAACAACGGAGGGAATAAAGCCCAATCCAATCAAAATAAAAGCCGTTAAGGAATTTCCAATCCCAAAGACTCCCAAAGAAATAAAAAGATTCCTAGGATTATGCGGATTCTACAGGAAGTTCATCCCAGATTTCGCCAAAGTTGTGAAGCCAATGACCGTAAAGCTGAAGAAAGGAGCAAAAATAAATGAAAAAGACATAACATACATCGAAGCCTTCGAAAAATTAAAATTACTTATAGTATCCGACCCAATATTAGTATATCCGGATTTCACGAAAAAATTCTCTCTTACTACAGACGCTAGTAATTATGCATTAGGAGCTGTATTATCACAGGATCACAAACCAATATGTTATGCCAGCAGAACTTTGAACGAGCACGAAATAAATTACTCAGCAATAGAAAAAGAATTATTAGTTAGCAATAATATGGGCAACGAAAAATTTTAGATCATATCTATTTGGTAGAACTTTTGAAATACTTAGCGACCACAAACCTCTCATATGGCTAAATAACATAAAAGAGCCAAACATGAAGTTACAAAGGTGGAAAATAAGACTAAACGAATTTGATTATGAAATAAAGTACTTACCAGGCAAAGAAAACTACGTAGCTGATGCCCTTTCCCGAATTAAAACCGAAGAAAATAACATAGAAGAAAATTTCATGGGGAATGCTAACGATAGCATAGTAGCGACCATGCATAGCGCAAACGAAGATAATCAAAATTGCATTCCAATCACAGAAAAACCATTGAATAATTTTAGCCATCAAATAGAATTTATAAAAGCAAATACCGAGGAAATAAAGAAAATTAACTATTTTCACAAAACTAAGATTCTAATAACTTACATAGAAATGACACCGGAAAAAGCAGAAGAGATCATAAAAGAATATCTCTGTGCAAAAACCAGCGTTATTTATTTACTTCCCACATGAAGGAGACTATACAATATTCCAAAATGCTTATTTAGAAATAATACAAAGAAATTGTCCGATAAAAACTATGAGAACCACCAAGAAATTAAAAGATATCCAAACTTATTCAGAATTTAAACAAACCATATTAAACGACCATACAAAACTTTTACATCCAGGTATAGAAAAAACTATAGCAATGTTTAAAGAAAAATATTATTTCCCTGATTATCAAAAACTAATACAAAACATAATTAACGAATGCGAAATCTGTAATACGTCAAAGGTGGAACACAGGGATACAAAATTTCGTTATGAAATAACACCTGAGATTTTCAACCCTAGAGAGAAGTACGTTATAGATTTGTATATGATCACTAATAAGCAATTTTTATCTTGCATAGACGTATACTCAAAGTACGCTACATTAATAGAAATACATGGTAAAGATTGGTTAGAAGCAAAACGGGCATTATTAAAAATATTCAACGAAATGGGAAAACCATTAGAAAGAAATAAAAGCAGATAAAGACTCAGCATTCATGAGTGCAGCATTAAAAATGTGGTTAGATTCAGAAAATGTAAAAATTCAAATCACAACAAGCAAGAACGGAATATCAGATGTAGAACGGTTTCATAAGACAATTAACGAAAAACTAAGAATAATTAATTCAGACAATAACGAAGAAAATAAGTTAACAAAATTCGAAATAATACTTTACACTTATAATCATAAGACAATACATAGCACTACTGGTAGAACACCAGCCGATATCTTTATTTATGCCGGATCACCAGCATACAATACCCAGTTGAATAAAATTCACAAAATAAATAAGCTAAACGAAAAAAGGCAAACTTATGAAGTAGATACAGACTATAGAGAAATGCCACTTATTAAGTCAAAAACAACAAACCCATTCAGGAAAACAGGCATAATAAAAAAGTTAGACAGCAAACATTTTGAAGAAACAAATAGAGGAAGAAAAATTGTACATTACAAAACTAAATTCAAGAAAGAAAAAGAAAATAAACATAAATAAATATAACAATAATTTCAGGTCAACTACGGAAGATTCATCTACCAGTGCACCTGATAATAATGACAATACTAACGTTAACAATAACTCAGAGTAACACCCAAAGTATAGAAGTAAATCATGTAAAAGCACAAAACGGGTTCGTTTTATTTAAGACAGGCTCATTAAGCATACCTTCAGATTTTGAATACCATTGCCTAACAGTAAACCTAACAAAAACCGACAATATCGAACAAGATTTAATATCTCAGACACGTGACTTTCGTTTTCAACCCGCAATAGAATATCTAGTAGAAAAACTCCAAAGAGAAATGAACGGAATAAAAATAATTAAAAGACAGAAACGAGGACTCCTAAATATAGTAGGAAAAGGCTACAAATATTTATTTGGCACATTAACTGAAGACGACAAAACAGAATTAACTGAAAAAATTGACGATTTAGAAGCTAATAGCGTACAAGTAAACGAACTCAACAAAGGTAATAGAAGCAGTCAATCACGGCATAGAAGTAATGGACAGTATGACAGAAGTATCACAACAAAACGCAAAACTAAGTTTATTAATATTTAATTTACAACAATTTACTGAATACATTGAAGATATTGAATTAGGAATGCAATTATCCAGATTGGGAATTTTTAACCCAAAATTATTAAAACATGATCATTTGTTAAATGTAGATTCCGAAAAATTGTTAAATATTAAAACATCAACTTGGATAAAATCCACAACAAACGAAATTCTTATAATATCACACATACCAAAAACTCTGTCACAAGAAACATTGTACTCAATAATACCATATCCCGATGAGGATAAAAATATTTTAACCGAACTAGAGCTAACTATTAGTGATAAGTTTTATTTACACAAAAATAACACTTATTCAGTAACAAATAAGAAACTAATAACAAACGAATGCATAAACGGTATTTTAAAACAAATAAAAGTTGAATGTAAATATACTAAAACAAGAAAAAACTATGAAATAAATTTCATAGAACCAAATGTCATTTTAACTTGGAACTTACCTCATACCACACTTAATCAAAATTGTATACCACAACAAATCGAAATTTTAGGAAATAACATTATTAAAGCAAACAATTGTTCTGTTCAATTAGAAGATATCCAGATATCAAATGTGATATCGGACTTTACACAAACCATTTATATAAGTAATAATATAACTAAAACAGAGCCGTTAGCATTCATAGAAACTAAAGAACTTATAAGAGTACATACAAAAACTAACAATACATTGTTAATCATAAGCCTAACATTAGCGACAGTATTGTCAATAGTAATAATAAGCTATTCTTTGTTCAAATTTAAAAATTTACCTAAACAACTAATAATTAAATATAAGAATAGTACAGCACCGACACCACACGTCGAACAAGAAAACCAAGCCACCATAGAAAACGTCAACGACAACTTACAACTATACCCTACACTCTAACGCTTGAGGACAAGCTCATTTTCTAAGGGATGGGGAAGTGACATATCCAGATCACGAAGATCTCTCATGTCCACACTCACTGCAACCGCAACAGCACGCGCAAGAATTAAAACGCCACATCAGCATAAAAATAAACAAATCCAACAGAACCAGCAGCCACAAGAATTAAAAGCGCAGATCAGCATAAACATAAACAAATCCAACAGAGCCAGCGCACAATAACTAAAAGCTCAGATCCCAGAATCAAACGCAACGTAAACATAAACAAATTCAACGGAGCCAGCGCACAAGAATTAAAAGCCGTCTCAGCATAAACACATCCGTCAACACATTCCTTAAAAGCAAACGAAATCCAAGATGCAGCGACAAAACTACAGCGACTCAGCTACAACACCACAGAAGACGCAAATGCGAGCTTTCATTATAAATAAAACCATAAGCATAAGTTAGATCTAATTTGTACCACAAACCAACAACACGTAATTTTTTAATAAAGAATTTTATTAATCAAAACCGTTGGTGCAGTTTTTTCTCAAAGAAATATAATTGGAGTATTTTGTAATCCCCAAATATATAATTATATATATGTATGTCATTCCCAATAAAGTTCCGGAAATTTGTCAACTATGCGGCTGGAATAATGCGCACGACTTTAAAGCAAGCGAATTGTGCGAATAAATGCCATAGATAACTTTATGACCAACAGTGCACTTTGTCTAACCCATCAGCCGGGCATGACACACCGCACACACACACACACACACACATACACACAATGAAAAAATGGAGGTCGTTGCAAGGGGGCAGATGGAGTTAGCCTTCGGCTTTGGCATGCATTTAACATCAGCTGCAAAGGTGCCGGGACTGAGGGGCGCCGGGGCACAGGCCAAACTCGTGATGCCATTGCAGCTTACCATTTTGTACCCTGATGCCAACGGGAAAAACGAGTATGCTGGACGGACCCATCTGTCCGTCCATCTCTAAACTTCAGGGGGATTTGTCTCTAAAAACGTTCAGCTGCCTTAAAGCTGGCAACAGAGTATCACGCAGTCGGTTGCATTTAACTGCAATGTTCTCGCTTTGCGTTATTATACATATGAATGTATGTGTGTGTTCAGCTTTTGTGTGTGGATGCTTTGAGCGGCATTCGCCGCTACGTGACATGCATAGCTCATTGGTCCTGGCCCGAGCATTGGCCAGAAAATATTGCAGTTGTGATATGCTTAACCAGCAAGGTTTAGGGAGTTAAACAGTAGCGAAGGGGCGCGGCTAATTCCTGTGCACATGCTTCGAATTAAACAAAGTCGAAAGTGCAAAGTTTTGAGGTGCTAATGAATATTGCGCAACTTTTGCGAAAATCTCGCGATGCTACTTAAACTTCAGCCACGCAAATGCAAATGCATCCCAATACCAAATCTTTGGCTTAGTTAACGTGTGTGTGCGCACGTGGGCGTGGCCACCTGCCCACCTTCACGCCCCCATTTAGTTGAAATCCTAACGAGAGCTGGGCTAATGAGTTAGTCGTCCTGTGAGCATTTTGGCAGTACTTTAAGACAATTAAAGCGTGTGGCTGCCAAATGTGCTTTTTATGTTGCACAACTCCTCTTGTGTATTAATTTTTTGGTATTTGTTTTTTTTTTGTAACAAGCAAAACCAATTTGCAACAGCAGCAAGAGTTGCTGTGCCAAAGTCAGCTCGGCTCTGGCAGTTAATTTTAATTACGCACATGGCAGTTAATGTTGCGACACGGCGTCTCAATTTAGACACCTTTTTGTGAAAAACACAATACACACCACTCACACATGTGCACAAAACTGCCATTAAATGTGGCAAAAAGGGCGTGCCATTGCCAAAATGAATAAACGACAATGGCTTTTGTGGCCATGTGTGTGCGAGTGTGTGTGTGCGAGTGTGTGTGTGCGAGTGTGTGTGCGAGTATGTATGTTTGGCATATACATATGTATGACCAGCTGGTAGCGTCAATCGTTTCATTTAAAGCGCAGAACTTCTGGCAGCCGAAAGGTAAAAGAACAAAACAAATTAATTTTGCACAGGTGTGTGACCAGATCTATGTGTAAATGAGTGTGTGTGTTTGTATGTACATATTTGTGCAGGTGTCGTGTGTTTATGAGTATGTACATAGCTAAAGCCTGCAGCACAATTGTTACGCACTCAGCACAACACAATACACGCACACCAACACAGACTTGGGCAGAGTGCACAGATGCGTGTAAGCAAATGGATTATTGTATACCTCCAGGGCTTATTCCAGTTGTTCCATAAAGACTGCAAATGCATCTGGAGAAAGATTCGTGCTTGCATGCATAATGATGATGTCTTGCCACAAGCAACATACTACAATCTCCAACAGATTAGACATATTTAAACTAGAAGCGTTTATTTCAAAGAAGAAAATCTACGGATAATTATAATACAATTTCTCTATAAGGAGTTTCATTATTAGATATATAAATATTTAATAAGCAATAATACTTATCATGAAATTATAAGAATTGAAATACGTTTTAAAATATTATGATTTTAGCACCGACAAAACTCAAAATTAATAATATTAGAAAGATCAATTCAAATCCAAAATAATAAATTCATTCGCTTAGTCTTAAGTACAGGTTACAATCGATTTTGTACGCTCAGATTATTATTTTTAATAACAGTAACAAAAAGAATCATTTTGAAATTTTTGGAAAAAGGAAATTGCTCTGAAAAGTAGAAAGTTTTCGTAATAAAGTAACAATAAGGCTAATATAAGATTTCTGTCTATCGAACTAAAAAAATATACTGGAAATTAGACATTTTTTTCATTCATTTAATCAAATTTTCATTTTTCAAATTTATCAGAAAAATGTTCTCTGGAATAAGGAAAGATAAGCCCTACCATTTCGAAAGACACAACATACCGATTTAGAAATATACCTTCGTAATTATAAAACGAGTTACACTGGACATCTATGTCTATTATCTAAAACTGAGAGCGACTTTTTTTCTTAGTGTAGGTTGGTGCTTCCCGCTGCAAACTTATTTCCGCCAGCTCGTTGGAATTTCGCCACGCATTAGAAGGCTGTTTGGGCACCAGAATTGCTGTTGGCTTTGGGAAATGAAATATGTTTTTCCTTGGCACACATTTGAGCGTTACCCAAAATTGCCTGCGTTCGCAATTGAGACTCTGAAAGCGACTGCGACTGAGTTTGACGGCGAATATTAAGGCCAAAGTTCAGTTGCTCGTTTCTGGCCAGTTTGCGAGGTGTAGCTGTACCTGGTGAGAAAGGGGGAAGCGAAAGTAAAACAATCATACACTTAGTTGTACATATACATAATTTATATCCTTTTATTTAAAAATTAGTTACCTCAATTTGCAGTTTGCTTACAGACTCGTACACATACTCGTTACATTATAGGTATTACTTGCTTAACTTGCTTTCATTTGAGGGATATGACTTTTCGTTTCCACACAGCAATTGCGGGCACCTAACTAACTAACCAATCAATTATTCAATCAATCAATCAACTTTTATAACTGTGCCAACTTCTCTTATATACCATTAAGCTATACATATTTATATAAGTATATCTGCACTATATGTGTTTATAAGATGTTTAACTATGTATTCGGTTGGTAAGTTTTGAATACCTGTATTTAACTGTTGATTATAGATAATTAGATTTTGACATTTTCTTTTTATAAAATGCAAGCATAAAATTGGAATATTATTTATAAAGATTTTTTAGCAAATCAGAAAAAAATGTATAAGTTTTTCAATTTTTTTTTCATTAACATTTTAACGTTTGTATTTTTGTATGTTACATATTCATTTCATAAAGTTGCTCAGGTTTGTCATGTTTTTCGGGTAATATCTTTCATTTAGCACTTAAGAACACCTCTCTCATGGAATACTTGAAATAGATTTAAGTGGGCCTACAAGAGTGTTTGAATTTACATTACACAAAAAAAATAAGAAAAAGACTGTAAAGTATTTATATAAGACAAGATAAGAGTAGATAGCGAGTGATTTAAAGTCAAGTTCAATTGGGGGCCAATATTTAAGAAATTATTTAATTATTATGGTAATTAATTTTGATACCTCTCACTAAGTTAATCTAAATATCACTCGGGTTGTTGTTCTTGTTCATATTCTTTTTTAATATTATCTTGTTGAATTTGGAATTTTCGGTTCTACCACAAAATTGTATACGTAATACTTAATGTCGGCCTGCCAACTCGAGCAAAAGTGACGACAAACAGGACTGCCACCTCGAAATCCAATTCCAATTAGATTTAATAGGGGTTGGCAAGCTACACCTCCTCGTAGCTGCGGCACTTGGGTAACGGTCCTGACCACTTGCCATCTGGCTGACATTTTGGCCGCTCGGGCGGCCCCGTAGTATGATCCTCGTTCGTCTGGATCTGTATGAAGCCGGGCCTGCACTGGACGCTCAGATAGTCGCCCGCATCGTAGTTGAATTTGAGCGGGGCGATCAGACCGTTGGGCGGGTCGCCTGGATAGGGGCACTGCGATTTGCCTGAGATGCGAGATGGAGCATTGATGCATATGGATGGATCATTTGGATGCATGCAAGGTTATCGCAGATGATGTGCAGATGATCGTACATGATGATGATGAATCGTGATAATCGGGTATCGTTTTCGGTTTCGGTATCAGGTATCGGGTATCGTTTTGTTTTTCGATAGTATCGTTATACAGCGGAAATACAACACAAGTTAGTACATTAATTCATTGGTATTGTGAGTGGGCCCACTTTGGAGAAGAGTACGCAAGGAATCGCAGCGTACATGTGCATTATATGTGCATTTATCAGTTGTCTACTTACAAAATGGTGGCGAGTGCGACCAGAACCCGTTCTCCGTGCATATGATGCTCGACTCGCCGACCAGAGTGTGACCATCGTTGCAGCTAAATGTGACCAAAGCGCCAACTGTCAGACGCCTCTGGCTCAAACTGGTGCCCCCAACGCGTCCATTTAGTGGCGCCACTGGCATCACGCACTGAATGACTACGAAACATGCGAAGAGAAGATGTTTAAACGTGATTTCATTTATTTATTTTATTTTTAGAAAAGATGAATAAACGTGATCTTATTGAGTGCATGTTGGATAAACAAACTAGTTCCATAAGTAATGAGGTATACAAATTGGTAGTAGGAGTAACTTCCAGTGGAAGATGTCAGGCTTAAATGTAATCTAAGTAAATGAATTGAATGAAATAACGAACGCAGCAGGTAAATAACTAGATATATTCATAGACTAATGGATGTCAAAATATATATATATATATACATACGTATGACCAAAACTATTATATACTACCCAAGGTCTGCCTTTAGATTAATGACAATCAAATTAATTATTTCAAATTTAATTTCTTCCCAGGATCCAACTAAATGCCAAACACAATTTATTAATAAAATGTATGGAAAAGAGTAATTAGCAATTAGCCAATTTAATTGATGTTCACTCTGATGAATGCTATATATCCTCTATGTTATTAAAATATTAATTGACACTAATAATGTTCAATGGAAACATGCAATTCGAAAATTGTATAAAAAGAGAATAATAAAATAAATCAAATTATATGATTAGTTCGTTTGATTTGCCAAATAACAATTTGATAACGGCGTACCTTAGAATAGAATTATTTTTAAGCACTACTTGATTTGATAAGCTTGTGGGTTCAATGAATGAAATGTATCAAGTGAGGCACTCAGGTATAATTAGCCAATTAGCCAAGATTATTGGCTAGTGTGGCTCTGTGTTCTATGTGGACGGCTGAGCGTGTGGCACTCACCTTTGCAGCGTGGCACAGGGCCACTCCAGACGCCCGTCGGCTCACAGTCGAGCAGCGCCGGTCCGGTCAGCTTGAAGCCCCATTGGCATTTGAACACCGCCCGCCCCCATGCCGATGTATTGAGCTCAATGAGACTGAGATGCGGATCGTCGAGAATGAGTCGTGGACACTGAATGGGATGGCATGTTGGCGACGGCGATGACCAATTGCCTGAGGCCAGGCAGGTGGCATTCCATGCGCCATCCAACCTAAAGCCCTCGGGGCACTCATAGTGCGCTCGCTGGCCCAACCGATTGCCCTCGAGCCGCAGCCTGAGCGGCGCCATCGGTTCCGTTAGCTGCGGGCACGTCGAAGTGGCCACCACCACTGCAATGCTGTTCGTCAAACCGCGCGGCGAAGTGCACGTAAAGGTGCCCGAATCATTGTTCTCAATATTCTTGATGCTCAAGCGATACCTGACAGCTTTTTCCTCGCCGGCAGGCGACCATCCTGTAAGCGAAAAGGTTACACAAAAATGGTTAAAAGAAATTTATATTTTTTCCTTAAACTACAAATTCAGCAAGTGTGCATCTTAAATTATCCTACAAAGTCCTTATTGTTAGAAGTAAAAAGTAATTTACAAGCTAATATACCAAGGCCTGCATATCTTTTTGATTGGAGTTAATCTGCTAACTAAATTTTATTTAGAGTTTAATATGACTGTTTTTCTTAAAAGGTTTCGCTTAAGTGATATAGTTGGCAGATCCGGTAATCTCCATTCTACGTTTTCGTAATAGCTGTTAAACTGTGAGAGAAGGCTAGAAAGTTCGGACCGACTGACATGGCTATATCGACTTGTCAAGTAATGCTGATCAAGAACATATATACTTTGTGGGTTTGGAGACATATCCGTCAATGCATTGCAAACTTCAAAACCAAATTGTAATACCCGTTTCAAGAGTATAATAATAAATGCTTAAGCTAAGTAGGAAAGTCCCAATTAGTCTTTTGACTGCTTTAAGCTGAATCTACTTTATTGCCAGAGTCTGCATCGCGTTTGGCCTATTCACTAGGAATTTTTAAGTTCCTGCCGACTTTCAAAACAACAATATTTTTTATCTTGAAAGTTCGACACATTATTTATTATCAAAAAGGTCACCTGTCGTGTACTGCATATACCAGCTGGTCCAGCTCCATTCGGGCGTGCCACGGACACGCGGATACATGCAATCCATTTGAACGGTGCTGTGAGGAGGCACCGCCATCACGCCGGATGGCTCGAAGGAGTGCGAGCCGTTGAAGATCTTGATGCGTATGGAGGGTGCACTGTCCTCCGAGTAATTGGTCAGCACGGTGGTTGGCACACAGCTGGGCATGCGTGGCGCCCAGAGTCCATTGGAGCATAGAACACGCGACTCACCCAGCAGCTTGTAGATGCCCAGCTCCTGGCAGCGTGCCTGCAGCGAGTGGCCATGCGGCAGATCCCAGCCGACGTTCTGCAGCAGGCAGCAGTAATGTGGAAATATGTGGCATGTGTTTTGGATTGTGGCCAATGAGGCAATGGGCAATGGGTAATGGGCAATGGGCCATGGGTAACAGGCGTGGGGCAAAGTTTCAGGCATTGGAAATGAAGTTAAAGTATAATTATTTTTTATTTTTTGCGTGCAGTGCGTGAGAAATGCCAAAATAAAGTTGGTCAAATAGAGAGAGACAGAGAGAGAGAGAGAGAGAGAGAGAGAGAGAGAGAAGAGAGAGAGAAAGTACAAAAAAGATTTGGTTTAGACTTAATTACAAGCTGTTAACACAAGTTCGAGGCGCACTCTCTGCTCGTGGGCGTGGCCTGGGCGTGCTGGACGTGCAGTTTCCATAGTGTCTGTGGTGTTATCGGTGTAATAGCTGTAAATGTGTCTTTAGACTCGGAGTGTGTATGCGTGCGAGTGTGTGTGTGTTTGTTTGTTTATTTGTTGGTATCGTTGTGTGGTTGGCGCTGCTCAGTGGTCAATGCTAAAGTCGTGCATAGAAAATTGTCATTGTGAAAAGCGATAATTGGACCCACTACTTGGGCCGAAACTACTTTGTAAGTGTGTGTGTGTGTATGTGTGTGGGTGTGGGTATGAGTGTGCTTATATGTATTTACGCTGAGTAATATTATTGTTTCAATTATGTCTTTTATACTTTCTTAATAGTTAAATGAAGCTTGTTTATTGCCCTAACTTTCTGCAAGAATGCACATTGTCCTTTGGGTTTCTGTGTCTTGTATCCTTAAAGGCCACTTACATCTTCTTATGGACACTCAGAAAGTAAATCGCATTGAATTTTAGAAAATCATGCCGCGGGAAAGTTGTGTCTTTCTAAAAATCAGTCATTTTCTGTTATGAATTCCAGGATACATTTTTGTAAAATTTTGAAAAATTTCCAATTTTCCTTTAGCATTTTAAAATTAAACATATGTAGCTGTCGACAGACCAATATATCTTATTATAACTTATTTATGAATTCTAGATAATATTTTTTCTGATAGATAGTTTTTCGCATATTTATGAATTTCTTCTAATTACCTGAGAATTTTTCTAGTTTTCACTGATTTTCATTTAATTGTAATTTAATTGACACAATATTATATTTATCACGAATACACTCATCTTATCTTAGGATTCCATAAATAGCCCTTTCTTGCCATACTTAAAATGATTAAGCATTTTGAGAATTTGAAGAGGAAATTAATGTTTACTAAAATAGCTTTTTTAAATGCGATTTCCATAAAATTTCACTTATTATTTTTCTCAGTGTGTTGTGTGTGTGAGTGTGCGTGCTTTTGTTTGACTAGATGTTGTGTTTGACTACATATGTGAGCAATATGCATAGATACAGATACGAGGTACAAGTATATATGTGTGACGACGACGATGACGATTACGTAACGACAAGGATGACCACTCACAATTTCTGTGTTTGAGACAAGTGTCGATTTGGATAAGCGCGTTTTACGCCAGCCGCGATTTGGTGGTATCGGTGTCTGCAAGAGAGAGAGATCAAAGAGTACCAAAAATACAGAGTCTTGTGCTGCACAGAGCAGATGCGGATGCAGGATGCAAAGTTGGTTTTATTTTTATTTTTGCTAGGATGACGCTGGGCAAATTGTTGTTGTTTGTGCGGCTGATATCGATACAAAAGATGATGGAGAAATTGAGCGAGACAAGAGACTTAGACATATATAATATATATATATGTAGAGAGAGACAGATAGAGCAAGAGCGAGAGACAGGGATAGAGAGACAGAGACAGGACGCAGTCGAAATTGAATTGAACTCACAAAGACGATGCCTTCAATAGCTTGCATGGTGTTACTGCTGTGTGTGTGTGTGTATATATATCTGTGTGTGTCAGTGTTGGTGAGTATTAAGTGGGTGCCTTGTATGTGTGCTGTGTGTGCGTGTCTGTGCGTGCGTGTGTGCGCGCTGTGTGGTGCTGCATGTAGTGGCGGTGGTTTTCAGCTCCTGGCACGGCTGACGGCTTTTGCTGCCTGTCATCACTTACCACGGAGATGTTGCGATAGCTGAGCAGCAGATGAGTCGGAATGCGATTGACGTGGCAGCTCTTGTACAGTGGCTGAAACTTCACGTTGCCGTTGTCATCTACAGATAAAGATGTCACAGAGATCAGCATTGTTACACACTCAGATAAAGGTTACATTTCATGGCATTTACTGCATTTATGCTTGCACAAAACTTTGCAAAAATCATTTCATGAAACTTCATTTTCAGCAACATATGAACAAACACTGTTGTTGTTTGCTTCAGCATTGCTCGAGATATTGTTTTAAATAATTGAAATCAGTTAATAGAAAATAAACAGTACTTGGCTACTGTAGGCAATTTTGTCGCTTTAGCATTTTAAGCATATTTTGAATGTAATTTAATAATAAGCAATTGACATTCTCAATTAATTATGAAAGATTATTTAGTGTAGATGTCAAAATATTTGTATCATTTATTAATGCTGCAAAATGATTTCACGAATTGTGTGGCATAAGCGCAGTAAGAGACACACATATTGTTATACCAAACGAAAGAGAGAAAGATGTTGAAATGAAACAACTGGATTGTTGCTGGTGCTGCTATTTTAGTGTGCTGGTTGTGTTGTCTTTATTATACGAGTCTCTACTGTAATGACATGTTACGTATTCGTATTTGTATTCGTATTGCTATTGTATAATTAACATTCCATTGTGTGCGTGTTGATGTGTGTATGTGTAGGTGTTTGCTTGCATGTTGCGAGGGTGGCTCACTTACCCTCCTCATTGGTGGCGCACAGCGGCCCCACCCACTTGCCCTTGACACAGCGTATCTTGCAGAGTCGCCGATCGCCCATGGGTCCAATTTCACCTGGGAAACGTATTTCTGATACTTCGGTAAACTGCTGCAATATATCAATCTCCTCATCATCCTCCTCTTCCTCATCTAAATCGGGTTCGTCGGTGTGCATTGGTGAATAGCCGGTCTCCTCATCATAGATGCCTAATTGGGGCGAAATCGGAACAGAATAGGTGAGGGCGTTATGAAATGGGCAAATGTAAAATGCTAAGAAAAAGGAAACGGGGGTTTGACTATGATATAGACAGAGAGAGATAGACGGGAGAATAGTGAAAGAGAGAGAGAGAGAGAGAGAGAGAGAGAGAGCGAGAGAGAGCGCGAGAGTGAGAGAGAGCAAGTAGAGCAAGCAACTAATGAGCTGTTGTTGCGATGACCGATTTAGGGAACAAGACAAGCGAGAGGTGAATGAGTGAATGAATGCGTGTGTATATGAGCTTTGAATGCCCAACGAGGCAACGAGTTGTGGACCCACACAACCACCCACTTCTTGCTGTTATCAGATGCCAAGAGCTTTCAATGCTGAAGTGGCCAACATCTTGGCAAAGCCTTTAGAAAACTGCCAGTGCGTTAAAAGCTGTCCCGCAAAAGATGGCTGAGAACAAGACGAACAAGAAGCAGCATCAACTCTTGAGCACACACATTAAACCGCAGAGCCGCACGAAACGTGCGAACAGTGCTGCCAGCTAGAACTTCAATGGGCCAACTTAAGGTTGTTAGATATGCATTAAAAGCACCACGGAAATGGAGTGGGACAAGCCAAGCAGATAGACAGAAAGACAGAGAGATATGTATGGGAAAGGCAAGTGGTGGTGATGGTGGCCACTTAACAGGATACAACTTCATTTGTGAACGGGGCGTCAAAAAAAAAAAATAACCCAGATAAAAAACCAAAGTGTAAAGGCAAAAGATAACATGAAAGATAATATTATGCGAGCACAAGTCGAGCTCCCTGATAGACCCAAGTGCCCAAGTAACCAAAGCCAGAACCCAGAGTCCGGTGCCCAGACCCAGATCCCAAGTGCACAGGCTAATAGAAAAACGCAAACGGACAAAAGCAGCTGAACCAAAGTAAACAAAAGGACGGCACAAAGAGGGAACACTCCACAAAAAAAAAAAAAAAAAGTAAATGCAGAAAAAAAAACGAAATGAAAAGGCATAAAAAACAAGAAAAGCAGTTATCTGAGTGTTATCGAAGTCGTAATTCCCTTGCGTATAAATATAAATGTTGTTGGTATAATATTATAAACAAAGAACTCTGCTGAGATGTAAAAATTATGTAGAAATTAATTGATAATTTAAGAAACATTTTGGAGAACATTGTAAAACTTGTTATTGTAATAACAATATTAAGATGCTAAATGAATTTTTCTAAAAAATAAATTTAATTATCTAACAACGAAAAATGTGATATTTAAAAATTAATTTAAAAAAACGACTTTATAAGATTTCTGGGTGTCCAACATTTGTTGCGTAGATTGTGGAGAACCCAGCAAAAACCTAATCAGAACATAAATAAAAAGTAGTTAGTATTAGTAGTAAGTGTTAAATTCGTAAGAAATATATAAAACCCTCTGCAAGGGTATTAAAACTGCACAAATAATACATATTATCCCAAGTAGCAGGAACCAACAGATGACAGAGCTAGCCACGACAAAGAATGTGGTTGTTTTTTAGAGTAGGAGTGAGAAAGGTGATGCAGTGGTGCCATTTTGAGTTAAGATAGAGCAAAAGATGTGCCAGCATGAGGCATGTTAATGAGAGCTGAACGTGAGGGCGAATTGAGGCGATTTATGGCTGACTCCAGGTTGAAGCCATGCGACTTCTCACTGTGATTAGCTTTTAACGATTTATGTATGTAACTATGTATTTCTTTTCTTCTTCTCTTTTTTCTTTTTTCTTTTTTCTTTCTTCTTTTGCTGTGTACTTCACTCTCAAGTGTGTGTATGTGTGTGTGTCTGTGTGTGTGTGTGTACGTGTGTTTGTCTGGGTGTGTGGAAAAGCATAACACAGACGGACAGACAGACAACGAGACAGCGACAGCGGCTTTCAATTCAATACAATAAATTTGTCATGGGCACTGTGGCGATGCCAGTGTCTGGCCGCTATGTAAATGCTTGAGATGCTTACCCTTATCCTTGCGGCTAGTGGTCTTAGAGCTGGAATCGCCGCCACCCTTTGGACGGCTCAGTGCACCCGTGGTCTTGCCCGACTTGCGCTTTACACGTTGCAGGGCCACTGCTGCACTGCTCGACTGATTGCCAAAATTGCCATCCACCTCAAGCTGGCCATCATCGCCTTTGGCATCGATGTTGCTGATGCTAATGTTGCTGCTGCTGCTGCTGTTGCTGCTGCTGCGACGACGTCGATGCCAGGGACGCGGTTCCAAGTCACGCTGGTCGAGCTCAGCAGCGTGACTGTCACCGCGTCGACGATGATGATCCTGCTGCTGCTGCTCCACTTCCACTTCCAACTCCATATCCGGTTCCTTCACTGACTGCTCATCCAGATGCTGCGCTGGCTGCTTATCCAAATGCTGCTGCTCCGCTTGCTTGGCCTTGAGCTTTGCCAATAGCTTGATGCACTTCTCGCTGCTGCCATCCACACGGCATTTGCTCAGGCGTGCCTTCTGCTTCAGGCGGTGCAACTTGGCGCGCAGCTGGCGATTCGGTTCCCTCGATTTCAAAATGTCCGCAATGTGCACATAGTAAACATCACCCTCGGCTGCCAATTTGCTGCCAGCCCAGCGATCCGTGTCGGGGGAGGCATCCACATCGTGGAGTATAGCATGGCGCTTATAGCGACTGCCACGCCCACGTCCTGTCTGACCATTCTCATTCTCCAGGCGACGACGACGGCCGGAGCCGGTGCGATGCTTTCTGGCCTGCTTGCGATTGGCATTGAGGCGCTTGCGGGCTGCATCATCCAATTCGGCACCATGCAGCTCGTCCTGCTCATCATCGATATCTGTGTCGTCCACTAGACTTGCAGCCGCATCTCCGGCATGCAGAACATGGCCATGATGAGCATCATCATCGCCAAAGTCTACCGAATAGGGATTTACAATGGCCGCATGATTCTCCTTGGCCGCGTGCATCTTATCGACAAACTCCACATCGGCGGTGGTAAAGTCCTCCGGTAGATAGACCTGTGTTGTCTCAAACTTCGCATACGGCTGCTCCGTTGTCATTTCCGGTTTGACAATGGTGAAGCGTACATCCGGCGCCCGGCAACCAGGCGATGCATCTGAACGACAAAAATGAAAGAGCAAACAAGAAAGAGTGAGTCAGAGAGAGAGAAAGATAGAAAGGGAGAGAGGGAGTAGAGCGGGTTACAGTGTGGCTTTGAAGTAGCTAGAGCTTTTTGCCATAAATATTTCATATATGATCTAATTTAATAACTTGGAAACTTTGACTGACTTTGAAGTGCAATCGAAATTGCAAATTTCCAATATCCATTGGCATTTGGCATTTCCGCAAAGCATGGCATACTCACACATATGCTCACACACTTAAACACACACACACACATACACACACACAAACATTACACAAAACACACATGAGCGCACAAGTTTCTAGTTTTCAATGAGCAAAGTCATGCTATCATTTTCCGTTTTCTATTTTCCATATTCCATTTTATAGCAGTCGAGTTGAAGGTTGAAGCAACTACAGCAAGTAACGTTATTGCCTTCGTCAACATTAAAGTATTTCCCTTTTAAGCTCTCAGAGAAATGTGCTAAAATTGGGCTAATTAAGTTCTGCAGCTGAAATTTGTGATTATTTCATGATGCACGTTCAAAATGCAAAGACTTTCAGTCTGATGATATAAGGAAATAAAATTAAATGCGTGATTGTCTTATAAACCACTTCATGGTTAAAACATACACATACTTATAAGATTTTATGAGTATAATCCGTAGGAGTACAATAAGCTAGTGCATGGTACGATTTAATTAAGGACAAAACTATGATCGAAAAGCCCTCGCTTTTTAAAATAAGTTGAGTTTTGACGAAGCTATGGCATTTTGAAGATTCGACCTATGCCCATATATCGATTTTCAGGCTATGATTTTTACTTGTCTTCCGACCTAAAATCACGTTTTCAACTTTACCATTGTGTAAAATTAACTGCAATTGCAGTTTATATCAGTCCAGAATATGAGTTCTCATATGCCCCGCGTAGTTCAAGTTAGTTGCTTTAGTTTATTCCTACTCTTCAGTCTGAGAGCACTTCCACGCATGCTTTAATTTGAGTGTGCAAATATTTACAAAGGTATAAATCTAGAATATATTTAACAGCTGTGTTCAGGGTATCTCGCAGTCGAGCGCACTCGACTACAGCATTCGTATTTTGTTTTTATTGGAGTTTATTTATATGTCGCTGTCCGCTAGCAAAAGTGGGTCAACTATAATGTAAAGGGGCTAAATTGCATTTGAAGCTCTTAATTTATGTAATTCAATTGCCAATTAGCCGGACGTAAATGCAACGCAAAGCAGAGCATAGCAAAATGTTGTCAGCGACAGTCTCTCTAAGTGCGAACACTTTAATGCAACTCATGACTGCAATGCTTTTAATAATAGCTACGCTGCGTAGTAATTAAAAATGAATTACTTCAACTTAAATTGAGCTCTATAATTGATAAGCGACAAGCAAAACAGAATCACTCATTGATAATTGGTTTTGCTTACGTTACACAACTAAAGTTATGAATCCCAATAAATATTAATTTCATTCTTTTGAGTATTATTATTGTAATTTTAATATAACAATATATTAACTTATAGAGCATGTTAAAAAACCGCCTTGTCATGATGAACAGTGCAAAACACAAAAAAAAATAATTTGGTGACTGTGCCGGCATCATTTGTTAACTGGTTGTAGATTATGTTGTACCTAGTATTTTGCTGCACTATTTCACCACTACAGTCCATATTAAGCAACGCACACTCCGAGAAATTCGATTAAACGCACATGATTTTTTTCTTATACAATTTGATAAAGCATTTTTGTAATTTCATTTTGTTCTACAAAAGTTATTTATTTGAAAAACTCTTCAAAAAAATAAAATAAAATATTTATACCTATACAATATTAAATAAATATGTATTATTTTGTATCCCATTCAAAGAAACTCCATATAATGCCCTACTTACTTTTCCGAAAGCTACAAGGTGTCTTCAATCGAATTTCGCACCTAAGCCATACTTTAAAAACAAAAAACTTAATCAAAAATGTTAATGTTGCAAATTTAGTTCTTTTTTTACTTGACGTATATTTAAAATAACTAACTTTTGAAGAACAAAATAAAACCTTAAATATTTTATTTTAAGTCTTATAAGAAAAATATCAAGTGCCTTTAATCGAATTTCGTGGAGTGTATGCATATACTATATCATAAATTAACATTTGCTATAATAACAGAACCCGTTTTTGTTGGCTTATCACAAATAATATAGTACACAAATTCCAAGGTCTATGAGTAATCTTGCGTAGTGTCTGAGTATCAGTTGTTAACGCCCACTTTTCATTTTAATATATTGGGGCAATTTGAGGGGGTTTTCAAGTGAGTTGCTCATATTTTAAAATTAAATGTAAAAATATAGCAATTATCATTGTTAAATAGAGTGGAAAGTCTAAAGTTTGTGAAGCAGTTTGAGGGTCAACCTGAGATTTCTATCTCTCTAAGTGAGCTCATTCCCAGATTCACTTTGAACAGTATTTGTGGTAAGTCTGTCAGACTGTGTGTTGATTGTAAACTTGAATTTATCAACCCTCAGAGACTGCCATGGGCATTAAACTGGATGATATGGCTGCCAAAGATGATACATATCGCGTCAATTTTAGCATGATTGAGAAAGCATTTTTGAGACGTCTGGGTAATCCCTTATTCTGGAGTGATACGATCTATAATCTGTTTGGGGCCAGCAAGGATGCGCCCTTCCTCAAGGGAGTGCATGAATTCTCTAGTGAGATTATACCCAAGCGCCGCATAATGCTAGAAGAGCAACTAAAGAACAATAAAAACGTTCAAGAGGCTGATGATGATATGTGAGTAAAACTGATAAGAAACTATAAATCTAAATGGTTAACTAAATTAACTATTCAACTGCAGTTACATTAATAAGAAGCAACGCTTTGCCATGCTGGATACGCTCATCTTGGCAGAAAAAGATGGTTTAATTGACCATGAGGGCATTTGTGAGGAAGTGGACACTCTCATGTTTGAGGGCTTCGATACCACATCTATCGGTCTTATATTCGGACTAATGAACATGTCCTTATATGTGGACAAACAGGAGCTCTGCTATCAGGAGATTAACGAACACATAGCTGGTAAGAGTCATCATTGACAAAAGCTTTCCACCAATATAAACCCTATATTTCTATAGATGACTTCAGCAACTTGGACATTAATCAGCTGTCGAAACTGAAGTATTTGGAGTGCTTTGTGAAAGAAACGACGCGCTTGTTTCCCTCGGCTCCCATCATGGGTCGGAAAACAGTTCGTGAAACGGAGCTTGCTAATGGCTTAATACTACCATCTGGTTGTAACATCACACTTCATGTCTTTGATCTGCATCGCAATCCCAAATACTGGACTTCACCTGAAGAGTTTCAACCGGAAAGATTTCTGCCCGAAAACTGCAAGGATCGTCACACCTATGCCTATGTTCCCTTTAGCGCTGGACAACGCAACTGCATTGGTCAAAAGTATGCCATGCTGGAAATGAAGACACTACTTGTTGTGGTACTCAAGCTGTACAAAGTATTCCCACTTTTCGATCCAAAGGATTTGGTTTTTAACATGGGTATCACACTGCGCTGTGAAAACAATATTAAAGTGAAGCTTGTTAGGCGTCAATAGACACTAAATCGAGAAAAAAGCAACCCATAGTTGACTTAATATTAAGTGTGTGAATGTAAAGCTTATGTTTTTGTACAGAAATTCTGGAAATTGTTGTGGAATTTATTATAGCTTATAAGTCAGTTAGTCGAAGGAACTTAGGAAGAAGCCGGAATCAAGGTTTTAAGTACATTGAATTGCTTAAAACACATGTGATCTTTATTGCCGAACTTGTCTTTAAATACACACTTAAATTGTAAACAGGTCTTGAAGTGTACAAAAATGTGTTTAAGAATTTCTACGCTCGTTTCGACTCTCACATATGCACGCACAATTAATGTAAACATAGAATGCTTGCTCATGCTGATAGACAGACGGACCCATTTTAAATGTGTTATAGTATAAAGAAAATGATATGTTAACTGAGAACAGGTTTTATCTACTGTCAGATACTGATTCCAAAGCCGACGATATTTCATATTAAATAATGAATATTTATAAATAATTACAGCAAAAACAAATCAAATTGATTTTATCTAATGTAATGTGCTTGTCCCAGTAAGTAAATTATTTATATGCTCTAGGCTTTGCTGCAGTTATTTAAAAATCAAGCAGAGTTTTGCACAACGTTCTCTATGAGTTCAAATATTAAAAAGTTTTTTATTTTTTGGGCGTTTTCCCTTATTATTTATTACCTTCTATTTGATTGTGATTCTGAAAGGAGTTCAATATGAGAATCTACTTTCGACTATAGCTTGGGTGGTTCTTATCCGATATTGATGAAATTTGGACAGCTGATTGATAATATGCCTTTATGTGTATTAAATAGAAGATTCTGCCTTCAAAATTGTGCCATTCATTGCTATCGGAAATCGAAATGTATCGATATTCGAGAAACGAAGGCATTCATCGATAAAATAAAGCAAACTTCATCTGCGCCTGATATACGAGAACCTGTATTCAAAATTTGTAGTCTCTAGCTCTTATAGTCTCTGATATCCGCTTGTTCACATAGACGGACGGACAGACAGACATGGCTATATAGACTCGGCTGTTAATCCTGATCAAGAATATATATATACTTTATAGGGTCGGAGATGCTTCGTTTTGCCTGTTACATACATTTGCACAAAACCATTATACCCTTTTACCCATATTTAATGTGTTCAGGGTATAAAAAGAATTAACACATATAATTAAAAACAGATAATTAAACAACCAACAAATATTATTTAAAATTAGCTGCAATTTATAGAAGTAGACTGATTATAATTTTACAAACAGACCCCTATATAAATCAGTATCTTTCTGAATTTTATAAAATTTTAACTGTTCAGTGTCTGAGTATCAGTTGAATAGAGCGGTCGTAAAATGGGTTTATTTTTGTTGCTGTTGATCGGTCTGGTCACATTAATCTTCTGGCTATATAGTCTCAACAAGGATTACTTTGTCTTGGCCTTCTTCGCAAAGCGAATTCGCACCAATGATGGCCGTCCCTTAGAGAGCATTGCTCCAGTTGTCAAGGGACGCACAATATTTGGCAACTGCTTTGATCTGTATGGCAAAAGCGAATGTAGGTAATATCGCATTAATTTTCTTAACAATAACTTAATATTACATTTTATTCCTGCAGCTAAGGTTTTTGATCAATTTCGCGTTAAGTCTAAGCAAACAGGTCGCAGTTATTTGGAATATAACGTGGGTACGCCCATATACAATATTATAGATGCGGAGAACTTTGAACTCATAGTAAATGATCAAAGGTTACTAACCAAAAGTAGGATTTATGAGTTTCTACATCCAGCTTTGCGCACTGGACTGTTGACATCGACAGGTAAAGTGCACTATATATGAAACTCTAAAAATACAACAATAATATTGAGTTTACGAATCGCAGATAAGAAATGGCATTCAAGGCGCAAGATGTTAACGCCCACTTTTCATTTTAATATCTTGGGGCAATTTGAGGAGGTTTTCAAGTGAGTTGCTCAAATTTTAAAATTGAATGTAAAAATATAGCAATTATCTTTGTTTAATAGAGCGGAAAGTCTAAAGTTTGTGAAGCAGTTTGAGGGTCAACCTGAGATTTCTATCTCTCTAAGTGAGCTCATTCCCAGATTCACTTTGAACAGTATTTGTGGTAAGTCTGTCAGACTGTGTGTTGATTGTAAACTTGAATTTATCAACCCTCAGAGACTGCCATGGGCATTAAACTGGATGATATGGCTGCCAAAGGTGATACATATCGCGTCAATTTTAGCATGATTGAGAAAGCATTTTTGAGACGTCTGGGTAATCCCTTATTCTGGAGTGATACGATCTATAATCTGTTTGGGGCCAGCAAGGATGCGCCCTTCCTCAAGGGAGTGCATGAATTCTCTAGTGAGATTATAGCCAAGCGCCGCATAATGCTAGAAGAGCAACTAAAGAACAATAAAAACGTTCAAGAGGCTGATGATGATATGTGAGTAAAACTGATAAGAAACTATAAATCTAAATGGTTAACTAAATTAACTATTCAACTGCAGTTACATTAATAAGAAGCAACGCTTTGCCATGCTGGATACGCTCATCTTGGCAGAAAAAGATGGTTTAATTGACCATGAGGGCATTTGTGAGGAAGTGGACACTCTCATGTTTGAGGGCTTCGATACCACATCTATCGGTCTTATATTCGGACTAATGAACATGTCCTTATATGTGGACAAACAGGAGCTCTGCTATCAGGAGATTAACGAACACATAGCTGGTAAGAGTCATCATTGACAAAAGCTTTCCACCAATATAAACCCTATATTGCTATAGATGACTTCAGCAACTTGGACATTAATCAGCTGTCGAAACTGAAGTATTTGGAGTGCTTTGTGAAAGAAACGACGCGCTTGTTTCCCTCGGCTCCCATCATGGGTCGGAAAACAGTTCGTGAAACGGAGCTTGCTAATGGCTTAGTACTACCATCTGGTTGTAACATAGGCCTTCATGTCTTTGATCTGCATCGCAATCCCAAATACTGGACTTCACCTGAAGAGTTTCAACCGGAAAGATTTCTGCCCGAAAACTGCAAGGATCGTCACACCTATGCCTATGTTCCCTTTAGCGCTGGTCAACGCAACTGCATTGGTCAAAAGTATGCCATGCTGCAAATGAAGACACTACTTGTTGTGGTACTCAAGCTGTACAAAGTATTGCCACTTTTCGATCCAAAGGATTTGGTTTTTAACATGGGTATCACACTGCGCTGTGAAAACAATATTAAAGTGAAGCTTGTTAGGCGCAATTAGACACAAATTTGAGGTATTGTATTTTAGTAAACTTTTGCAATTCATTATCCGTTAAGAGCAAATTCGATTGTTTTATACAAATTGGTTTATGTATAGGGATAAGGTTTATATTTTAATACAGAAACGGTAAGCTAATCTGTGGTATTAAAAGAGGCTTTAAAATACTGTTTATAAAAAAAAATAAATAAATAAGGTTATTTTTGCAGCTTTTTTGGGAAAATTAACGGTTGTTTTCTTGAAAAGATTTGTTATTGGTTTTGTGTATTCTAAGGTATTTCCGGGATATTTCACATTTTGTATTTCTAAGGCGCTTGTGTCAGACTTTAATTTAATAACTCTTTGAAAATGTAACAATAATTTGTAACAATATTAAATTAAAACGATGTCAGACTCATTAAACCAGGCACTCGGTCAAATCCGCCAAGCACCCATCTTCGGTGGAGAAATGGACGATCTGGGCAACTTTATCAAACGGATTGATAATATCATGCAACTCTACCCAACCGGTGATGCGCGCCAAATCCTCATACTGTACAGCGCAATCCAGATGCAGTTGTATGGCGACGCGATGAGAACATCATCCAGACACTCACCGGGAGACTGGGGAACACTACGGAGCATCCTCATCTCTACCTACAAAACTCACACACCTTGTGAGGAACTCCTCAGAAGAGCGTACAACACACATTATGGAGGAAGTCTTCGTAAGTTCCTCGAAGAACTCGAGCACAAATCACATGTAATAACTACTAAATTAGAACTAGAAAATAATCCAGACAATAAGATATTATATACTAATGCATTATATAATACAGTTAGGGACGTAATAAATAAGAGACTACCAGATAGATTATATATGCAATTAGCAAGATACGACATAGATACAACTGACAAACTAAAAGCAGTAGCCCAAGAATTAGGGTTGTACGAGGACCGTATACCTGACAAAATAATACCTATAAATAATACACATCATAATAAAAATTATTATCAGAGCCCAAGAGTTCAACAAAATTTTTCTCCCCATTATAATCAGAACCCGAGAAATCAACAGAATTATTACCCGAATTATAATCGACACCCAGGAAATCAACAGAATTTTTACCCAAATCAAAACCCAAGAAATCAACAGAATTTTTACCCAAATCAAAACCCAAGAAATCAACAGAATTTTTACCCAAATCAAAACCCAAGAAATCTACAAAATTTTTACCCAAATTCTCATCAGAATTTTGGAAGGCAACAAAATTTTAATCAGTATCCACAAAATGAAGCAATGGTTAACGAACCATTGTATCATGACTTTCAGCACAAATTAAATCAGGGCACAATACACAACCCTATGAATTACCAATCAAATAATAATAATAATAGACCACCTAACCAACCCATAAAAAGACAACGACCCAGTAACAGTGGCCAATCAAAAATGGACTGTGCAGTAAATTTTCAACAAACAGAGGCCAACACAACAAGTAAGAACGGCATATCAGACGTAGAGCGGTTTCACAAAACTAATATTATAATAAATTACATAGAATTTGAAAACGAAAATAAGAAAGAAGAATATGAAAACGAAAATAAGGAAGAAGAATATGAAAACGAAAATAAGGAAGAAGAATATGAAAACGAAAATAAGGAAAAAGATTATGAAAACGAAAATAAGGAAGAAGAAAGATATACATACAGCATACAGTACCCAGTTGAATAAAATTAAAAAAGAAAAACTTACGAAGTAGATACAAAATATAGAGAAATGCCACTTATCAAATCAAAAACAACAAATCCATTCAGGAAAACAGGCATAATAAAACAACTAGATAGCAAACATTTCGAAGAAACGAATAGAGGAAGAAAAATCGTATATTACAAAACTAAATTCAAGAAGAAAAAGAAAATAAACGTAAACAAAGATGCAAATGACTAGATTGGGAATTTGTAACCCAAAATTACTTAAACACGATCATTTATTAAATGTTGATTTAGAAAAATTGTTAAATATAAAAACATCAACTTGCTCTGTCACAAGAAACTTTATATTCAATAATACCTTATTAATCATAAGTAACAAAATTGTCAATAGTAATAATAAGCTATTCTTTGTTCAAATTCAAAAATGTACCTAAACAACTAATAATTAAGTATAAGAATAGTACAGCACCGACACCACACGTCGAACAAGAAAACCAAGCAACCATCGAAAACGCCAACAACTTACAGCTATACCCTATACTCTAACGCTTGAGGACAAGCTCATTTCTAAGGGATGGGGAAGTGACATATCCAGATCACGCAGATCTCTCATGTCCACGCACACTGCGACCGCAACAGCAGCGCACAAGAAACGCAGTACCAGCGATCACAACCAAAAGTGTAATACAACACCTATCCCATTCTACAAGTGGGCTAACGTGAAACCCAAACGGACAACCGACACCACCATTAGACTCCGTCAGTGCACTCTACATGTGAGCTAGCATAAAACTCAAGTGGGCCATCGCCAGACCCAAGCAGGCCATCCGACACCTCCACAAATAGGACAGCAGCGACACAGCTACAACATCGCAGAAGAAGCAAATGCGAATTTTCGTTTTAAATAAACCACTAGCATAAGTTGAGAGTTATTTTGTACGCGAAGCCGAGAGGACGTCTGTTCTTTTAAATAAAATTCTATATTATTCTTAAAAACCCGTTGTCAGTTTTTTTTCTTCACTTGGCGCAGCCGGTACAGCACTCTCCAAAAACGTAATTATATATACTTTATAGGGTCGGAGATGCTTCCTATTGCCTGTTACATACATTTGCACAAAACCATTATACCCTTTTACCCATATTTAATGTGTTCAGGGTATAAAAAGAATGAACACATATAATTAAAAACAGATAATTAAACAACCAACAAATATTATTTAAAATTAGCTACAATTTATAGAAGTAGACTGATGATAATTTTACCAACAGACCCCTACATAAATTATTATCTTTCTGTTAGACTGACTCAACAGAAATACAATCTTATCGTTAATCTCAGATAAGGCCTAATGCTAAGGTCTAAGTACGCACCTATAATTTTATAAAATTTTAACTGTTCAGTGTCTGAGTATCAGTTGAATAGAGCGGTCGTAAAATGGGTTTATTTTTGTTGCTGTTGATCGGTCTGGTCACATTAATCTTCTGGCTATATAGTCTCAACAAGGATTACTTTGTCTTGGCCTTCTTCGCAAAGCGAATTCGCACCAATGATGGTCGTCCCTTAGAGAGCATTGCTCCAGTTGTCAAGGGACGCACAATATTTGGCAACTGCTTTGATCTGTATGGCAAAAGCGAATGTGGGTAATATCGCATTAATTTTCTTAACAATAACTTAATATTACATTTTATTCCTGCAGCTGAGGGTTTTGAGCAATTACGCGTTAAGTCTAAGCAAACAGGTCGCAGTTATTTGGAATATAACGTGGGTACGCCCATATACAATATTATAGATGCGGAGAACTTTGAACTCATAGTAAATGATCAAAGGTTACTAACCAAAAGTAGGATTTATGAGTTTCTACATCCAGCTTTGCGCACTGGACTGTTGACATCGACAGGTAAAGTGCACTATATATGAAACTCTAAAAATACAACATTAATATTGAGTTTACGAATCGCAGATAAGAAATGGCATTCAAGGCGCAAGATGTTAACGCCCACTTTTCATTTTAATATCTTGGGGCAATTTGAGGAGGTTTTCAAGTGAGTTGCTCAAATTTTAAAATTGAATGTAAAAATATAGCAATTATCTTTGTTTAATAGAGCGGAAAGTCTAAAGTTTGTGAAGCAGTTTGAGGGTCAACCTGAGATTTCTATCTCTCTAAGTGAGCTCATTCCCAGATTCACTTTGAACAGTATTTGTGGTAAGTCTGTCAGACTGTGTGTTGATTGTAAACTTGAATTTATCAACCCTCAGAGACTGCCATGGGCATTAAACTGGATGATATGGCTGCCAAAGGTGATACATATCGCGTCAATTTTAGCATGATTGAGAAAGCATTTTTGAGACGTCTGGGTAATCCCTTATTCTGGAGTGATACGATCTATAATCTGTTTGGGGCCAGCAAGGATGCGCCCTTCCTCAAGGGAGTGCATGAATTCTCTAGTGAGATTATAGCCAAGCGCCGCATAATGCTAGAAGAGCAACTAAAGAACAATAAAAACGTTCAAGAGGCTGATGATGATATGTGAGTAAAACTGATAAGAAACTATAAATCTAAATGGTTAACTAAATTAACTATTCAACTGCAGTTACATTAATAAGAAGCAACGCTTTGCCATGCTGGATACGCTCATCTTGGCAGAAAAAGATGGTTTAATTGACCATGAGGGCATTTGTGAGGAAGTGGACACTCTCATGTTTGAGGGCTTCGATACCACATCTATCGGTCTTATATTCGGACTAATGAACATGTCCTTATATGTGGACAAACAGGAGCTCTGCTATCAGGAGATTAACGAACACATAGCTGGTAAGAGTCATCATTGACAAAAGCTTTCCACCAATATAAACCCTATATTGCTATAGATGACTTCAGCAACTTGGACATTAATCAGCTGTCAAAACTGAAGTATTTGGAGTGCTTTGTGAAAGAAACGACGCGCTTGTTTCCCTCGGCTCCCATCATGGGTCGGAAAACAGTTCGTGAAACGGAGCTTGCTAATGGCTTAATACTACCATCTGGTTGTAACATCACACTTCATGTCTTTGATCTGCATCGCAATCCCAAATACTGGACTTCACCTGAAGAGTTTCAACCGGAAAGATTTCTGCCCGAAAACTGCAAGGATCGTCACACCTATGCCTATGTTCCCTTTAGCGCTGGACAACGCAACTGCATTGGTCAAAAGTATGCCATGCTGGAAATGAAGACACTACTTGTTGTGGTACTCAAGCTGTACAAAGTATTCCCACTTTTCGATCCAAAGGATTTGGTTTTTAACATGGGTATCACACTGCGCTGTGAAAACAATATTAAAGTGAAGCTTGTTAGGCGTCAATAGACACTAAATCGAGAAAAAAGCAACCCATAGTTGACTTAATATTAAGTGTGTGAATGTAAAGCTTATGTTTTTGTACAGAAATTCTGGAAATTGTTGTGGAAGTTATTATAGCTTATAAGTCAGTTAGTCGAAGGAACTCAGGTAGAAGCCGGAATCAAGGTTTTAAGTACATTGAATTGCTTAAAACACATGTGATCTTTATTGCCGAACTTGTCTTTAAATACACACTTAAATTGTAAACAGGTCTTGAAGTGTACAAAAATGTGTTTAAGAATTTCTACGCTCGTTTCGACTCTCACATATGCACGCACAATTAATGTAAACATAGAATGCTTGCTCATGCTGATAGACAGACGGACCCATTTTAAATGTGTTATAGTATAAAGAAAATGATATGTTAACTGAGAACAGGTTTTATCTACTGTCAGATACTGATTCCAAAGTCGACGATATTTCATATTAAATAATAAATATTTATAAATAATTACAGCAAAAATAAATCAAATTGATTTTATCTAATGTAATGTGCTTGTCCCAGTAAGTAAATAATTTATATGCTCTAGGCTTTGCTGCAGTTATTTAAAAATCAAGCAGAGTTTTGCACAACGTTCTCTATGAGTTCAAATATTAAAAAGTTTTTTATTTTTTGGGCGTTTTCCCTTATTATTTATTACCTTCTATTTGATTGTGATTCTGAAAGGAGTTCAATATGAGAATCTACTTTCGACTATAGCTTGGGTGGTTCTTATCCGATATTGATGAAATTTGGACAGCTGATTGATAATATGCCTTTATGTGTATTAAATATAAGATTCTGCCTTCAAAATTGTGCCATTCATTGCTATCGGAAATCGAAATGTATCGATATTCGAGAAACGAAGGCATTCATCGATAAAATAAAGCAAACTTCATCTGCGCCTGATATACGAGAACCTGTATTCAAAATTTGTAGTCTCTAGCTCTTATAGTCTCTGATATCCGCTTGTTCACATAGACGGACGGACGGACAGACAGACATGGCTATATAGACTCGGCTGTTAATCCTGATCAAGAATATATATATACTTTATAGGGTCGGAGATGCTTCCTTTTGCCTGTTACATACATTTGCACAAAACCATTATACCCTTTTACCCATATTTAATGTGTTCAGGGTATAAAAAGAATTAACACATATAATTAAAAACAGATAATTAAACAACCAACAAATATTATTTAAAATTAGCTGCAATTTATAGAAGTAGACTGATTATAATTTTACAAACAGACCCCTATATAAATCAGTATCTTTCTGAATTTTATAAAATTTTAACTGTTCAGTGTCTGAGTATCAGTTGAATAGAGCGGTCGTAAAATGGGTTTATTTTTGTTGCTGTTGATCGGTCTGGTCACATTAATCTTCTGGCTATATAGTCTCAACAAGGATTACTTTGTCTTGGCCTTCTTCGCAAAGCGAATTCGCACCAATGATGGTCGTCCCTTAGAGAGCATTGCTCCAGTTGTCAAGGGACGCACAATATTTGGCAACTGCTTTGATCTGTATGGCAAAAGCGAATGTGGGTAATATCGCATTAATTTTCTTAACAATAACTTAATATTACATTTTCTTCCTGCAGCTGAGGGTTTTGAGCAATTTCGCGTTAAGGCTAAGCAAACAGGTCGCAGTTATTTGGAATATTACATGGGTATGCCCGTTTACCATATTATAGATGCGGAGAACTTTGAACTCATAGTAAATGATCAAAGGTTACTAACCAAAAGTTGGATTTATGAGTTTCTACATCCAGCTTTGCGCACTGGACTGTTGACATCGACAGGTAAAGTGCACTATATATGAAACTCTAAAAATACAACAATAATATTGAGTTTACGAATCGCAGATAAGAAATGGCATTCAAGGCGCAAGATGTTAACGCCCACTTTTCATTTTAATATCTTGGCGCAATTTGAGGAGGTTTTCAAGTGAGTTGCTCAAATTTTAAAATTGAATGTAAAAATATAGCAATTATCTTTGTTTAATAGAGCGGAAAGTCTAAAGTTTGTGAAGCAGTTTGAGGGTCAACCTGAGATTTCTATCTCTCTAAGTGAGCTCATTCCCAGATTCACTTTGAACAGTATTTGTGGTAAGTCTGTCAGACTGTGTGTTGATTGTAAACTTGAATTTATCAACCCTCAGAGACTGCCATGGGCATTAAACTGGATGATATGGCTGCCAAAGCTGATACATATCGCGTAAATTTTAGCATGATTGAAAAAATACTTTTCAGGCGTGCCAGTAATGTCTTTTTTTGGAATAATACGATCTATAATCTGTTTGGGGCCAGAAATGAAGCGCCTTTACTCAACGGAATGCATGAATTCTCTAGTGAGATTATAGCCAAGCGCCGCATAATGCTAGAAGAGCAACTAAAGAACAATAAAAACGTTCAAGAGGCTGATGATGATATGTGAGTAAAACTGATAAGAAACTATAAATCTAAATGGTTAACTAAATTAACTGTTCAACTGCAGTTACATTAATAAGAAGCAACGCTTTGCCATGCTGGATACGCTCATCTTGGCAGAAAAAGATGGTTTAATTGACCATGAGGGCATTTGTGAGGAAGTGGACACTCTCATGTTTGAGGGCTTCGATACCACATCTATCGGTCTTATATTCGGACTAATGAACATGTCCTTATATGCGGACAAACAGGAGCTCTGCTATCAGGAGATTAACGAACACATAGCTGGTAAGAGTCATCATTGACAAAAGCTTTCCACCAATATAAACCCTATATTTCTATAGATGACTTCAGCAACTTGGACATTAATCAGCTGTCGAAACTGAAGTATTTGGAGTGCTTTGTGAAAGAAACGATGCGCTTGTTTCCCTCGGTTCCCGTCATGGGTCGGCAAACAGTTCGTGAAACGGAGCTGGCTAATGGCTTAGTACTACCATCTGGTTGTAACATAGGCCTTCATGTCTTTGATCTGCATCGCAATCCCAAATACTGGACTTCACCTGAAGAGTTTCAACCGGAAAGATTTCTGCCCGAAAACTGCAAGGATCGTCACACCTATGCCTATGTTCCCTTTAGCGCTGGACAACGCAACTGCATTGGTCAAAAGTATGCCATGCTGGTAATGAAGACACTACTTGTTGTGGTACTCAAGCTGTACAAAGTATTCCCACTTTTCGATCCAAAGGATTTGGTTTTTAACTTGGGTATCACACTGCGCTGTGAAAACAATATTAAAGTGAAGCTTGTTAGGCGCAATTAGACACAAATTTGAGGTATTGTATTTTAGTAAACTTTTGCAATTCATTGTCCGTTATGAGCAAATTCGATTGTTTTATACAAATTGGTTTATGTATAGGGATAAGGTTTATATTTTAATACAGAAACGGTAAGCTAATCTGTGGTATTAAAAGAGGCTTTAAAATACTGTTTATAAAAAAAAATAAATAAATAAGGTTATTTTTGCAGCTTTTTTGGGAAAATTAACGGTTGTTTTCTTGAAAAGATTTGTTATTGGTTTTGTGTATTCTAAGGTATTTCCGGGATATTTCACATTTTGTATTTCTAAGGCGCTTGTGTCAGACTTTAATTTAATAACTCTTTGAAAATGTAACAATAATTTGTAACAATATTAAATTTGAAGGCAGTATATACATATGTAAGTTGGCAGTATGAAGAATAACTCTTAAGCAGTCTGTAGTCAGCACAAGGCACTTTAGGCTGATAAACGATGGCAATGGCCCACTGCTGGAGTCGGAGCTGAGGTTGGAGCTGCTGTAGCTGCTCCCCGGCGGAGTTGTTCTATAAATCATTCATGCACAGCGAAGCTAAAGCAGTTTTGCCACAATGAACAAGTCTGGCACTGCCTTTATGCAAAACACGCATACGCCAGAGTCGATGCTGGAATTCGGAAATAGGGAACTGAAGCCAAGTCGCTGCAGGGATTCGAGTCATCTTTATCTTTTAACGCATACATTGCACATAATATGCCAGGGACTGACGCTGGGCTTTGGGGTCTGGGGACTGGGCAACAGGATGCTTGCCGGGGAGGCGGTGGTTTTTTGTCTTGGTCGACTTTTAGTCATCTTTTTCTTGTGCACTTGTCGCTTTTGATTTTGACAGTTCGTTACTCGACTATACCATTTGCATGCGTAATGCATGGCAGCCAGGAATAGGATAGCAGGACCAGAAGCAGGCCAGCAGGAATTCACTGCATAGCATCATCGACATCATTATCATCGTCATCATTATGATTATCAACATGCTCATCTTCGTCATCAAGTGGCAACAACAAAAATTGCTTTAAGATTTATGGCACAGAAACTGAATGACATTTTTTGTTGCCATTTGGCTTATTGCAGATTCCAGCTAGCTGCGCTTTTCTTTCATTTTCCCAACTCCCACTGGCAAAAATGCCTTTTGGCAATGTGATTCGAGCTGAGCGCCCTTCATGCAAATTAAATTCCATCTGCTACTGCTATGTATGCGCAGTGGAGCTTGTATTTGCGATGGTCAAATATTTTGCACGGGCGAAAGGGAAAGTGCTTGCTGCAACTGCTGCTGCCACAAAAAGTCAAATAAGCCAGCTACAGCACCTGTGTCAACATGCAGCCAAAAAAGAACTACGCTCAACTCAATTTTCTGGCATCGCACTGACTGCGCAATTGACCATGTCGCGTTACGTCGTAACGAAAATCTACTGCGTCGCAGCAGTTTTTTTTTTTTTTTTTTTTGCCAATGAGATCATCAGCGACAGCATTCAGCAAGCTCATCAGACAGGACAAAAACACACACACAAGGGAGCTCGTGGCGTGAGTGCCGAACTAGGAGATATCCTTTAGCAAGTCCCAACATGCATTCATTGTTGCTAATACACAGAAAAACTATTAACAAACAGAGCGGCAAAAATCGTAGGTCAAAATGGATACCTTCAAGATTTACACTTCCAGATAATAAGATTGGTTCCAGAATAAATTAAGATATTCAATTAAATTTTTATAATCACAATCCCGATTTGAGTTTTCTTTGCTTAATTTAAAGTGACAAATTATAAGTAAAAAATGTATTTTCGAGAAAATTTCTAAAAAAAAATCCTAAGTCCATATCAGCGAATTTTCTTTCTTAATGCATTTTTTATCATCACTTAAAATTTCCCATTCTGTTTAATATAATTCTTAACTTCATATACGCGATTTTTTCTTGAGAAAAAATTTGCTATTCCTGTTCAGCACACAAGCGCTGAAAAGACCACTGTAAGTTATCCCAAAAGTGATTAGTATATCTAAGAAATTTCACATTTATTTTAGTTACTTGCTTGTAGTTCTCATAACGTTTAAGATTACCTTATAAATGGCCAACTGGTGTTATCTTTGACACTTCTTTTGTCTCTGCTTATTTGATTGTCAAATATCTCGCTTTCCAGTTACACACATTGGCACAGCTTCATCATGCCCGTCTTAGCCATATCGAGTGGTTACAGGGTAAAAAATTAATTACTTTATGCGCATCTGGTTTTGCGTAACAAATTGCGTGCGACAGCAGCCGCAATGCCGAGCACTTTTGGTACTCAAACCATTCAAAGAGCTGGAACCCCTTGGCTGGCTGAAACACCAACCCCAGCCTGCTATTAATATCTATTAAGCAGCCCTCAGTCGCTGCCATACTTCATTAAATGTTTTCATGCAATCCCGCTACCTTTTTTTTCCTTTATTTTTGGTGTTGCGTTGTGAATATGTGTTGTGTGTTGACTCTGATTGGGATTAAGGTTTGGCCAGCAGGCCTCGTTTTGATTGCCCTTGCGCCATAACGTTGCTGCTCTGCTGTGATTGAGAAGGTGGGTGTGGATGTGTGCTGGAGGCTGGGAGGTATTGAGTGGGTGGCTACAGGCTTCAGGCTACAGGCCCCGCTGATAACGTGAAATATTTCATTTGCTGCGAGTTATTTGCTGAGCGCTTTGCCATTGGTTTCCATTCGCTTTGTTTTCAAATAACTCGGTTAACTATATCAAGCTGCAGGTATTTTTACTTTGTCAATATATTTGTAACACAAAAGTGCAAAAGTTACTACCTACCAAAAATCGATTAACAATACAATGTATTTTTGTAAGTTTGCTTTTACTAGCAAGTCCTTTGTGCAATACATTTTTTTTAATTTAAAAAAATCATTGCAGTGCACTTTAGTTTGGGTATTAAAGAAAATCAATATATTGTATAGCTCTATACAATAAAATGCTGAGCGAACTATATAAAATAGTTGATAAACTGCAGCACAATCTAAATAAGTACGATGTATAATACATATCAAATAATTTCCTTATCAAAATAGTAACCTATAGTAACTGAAATTATGATGAATAGGTGTGATATAAAATAAATAACAAAATTCTGATAAGAAAATAATAATATGATAAGAAAACAGATGTTTGATACAAGGAGGAATACACCAAATTTCGATAAGAAAAGATAAACATTAACATTAACTTAGCAAGATTTATTTTCAATATCCAAAGTGCGAAGACTAGTAAACAATTTGACGCCCTTTAACTGATTTAACCAAATATCTATATTTATTATTTCTTTTATTTTTAATCTTAATTTTAATTACTCCTTTTTAGTTTGTAATTTGTTAGTTAAATATAAAATGAAATTTAAAATTGATATTTATTAAAACCTTTGAACATTAAGGAAATATATAAATTTCATAATAATTAAAATAACTATTTTGGAAACAACTGCAACAACAACAAAATACCAATCAGACAGATTGGAAGCCGATTCAGTAAGGATATTTGGACTTCGTTATGTACAAAATATCATTTTTTATATTGAATTGCGTGATTGCAAGTTTATTACTGTGTGTGCGTGTGCGTGTATTTGTGTGTGTGCGAGTGATTATCGGTTTAGAGCACGAATGTCATTTAGCAAAGTGGCTGGCTCCGCTTCAGCATCAATAACTGAGCCAGCGTCAGGCTATCATTCTAACAGGCCATAAGGGCCGAGTGCCATTTTGGGCCAAATTTATTATGGCACAACATCGCCGCTGAGCCTGTGCAAATGAAGGTCATGCAAGTTGTTAACTTACCTGGCTCCGTTGTTGTTGTGGTCTCGACGGCTGGCGGCTCTGTGTTGGCCTGGCTCTTATCCAACACCAGCAGTAATATCGTCAAGGATATTAAAGCCCACAGTGGCTTATGGCGCATACGTAGCAAGGACCACATGTTGGCCCCCCCAAAAAAAAAAAATGTCAATGTTGTTAACTGTTTGTTGTAAGCCAACACACTCACACACCCACACACTTTTATGCACAACACGATCAATGTGTGCCAATCAATTCACTGACATTGAGCCCAAAAACACTCGAAACTTTTGTGTGCTTCGTGGCAAGGACTTGTTTGGTTTAATTTTTGCGTTTTTCGTTTTCTGCTTTTGTTTTTCTGTTGAGGCTTTAAGCCACACACGGACTGCAGTTTAAAGTTTTGCTGCGCTGTTGTTGCCGTCGCTCAATGCCAGATACAGTTACGTGCAGCAGCAACAGCAACAACAATAATTATGATTTTATTACCACACCGACAAACACTTCACACGCTGTCCACAATGGCGCAAAAATAGAAATCCACAAAGCCCAACTGCAGCAGCACACACATTAAATTCACGTAAACGTGTGTATGTGTATATATATATTTATGTATCTGTATTTTTGGGCAATTTGCCAAGTCACTTTGTGCTTTAAGTTTTTCACTTTTGTTTTCACTTTAGATTTTTCGCTCGTGTAATGCTCAAGAGTTTTATTTTTCCCACTGCTGCTTGAAACTGAGGCTGCTGACAAAATGCGTCGCTGCGTATGCGATGCGTCCTTTTATAGTCCTTCGACCAGCATCGTTGGATTCGGCGCAGCAGATCGGCAACTGAACGAAGCGTTTACACGAGCTCCGACGATGCTCGTCGCCTGCCTCTCTGCCCGTCTGCCCGTCTGTCTGACTGCTTACTGCTGGTCCTGCTACTGCTGCTGCTGCTGCTCACGTGCATTTTGCCGGTAAATCGCGCGTGTTTTTGTTTTGATTTGCTTCTGCGTTTTCCTGTTGGCAGCTGCTTTCGCTTTTCGCCATGCCTGTGTGTGTGTGTGTGCGTGTGTGTATGAGTGTGTGTGTGTGTCATAACCTTGTAGCTCGCACGTAGCAGCGCTCAAAATTACGCGCATTTCGTTTTTTGCTCTTGGCAAACGCAACAAATGAAGTTTGCTTTGCTTGCGGCTGCCACAATTGATCAACTACGCAATTCACACACACACATACACAATAACATGCACGCACACACCCACTCACAGACCTGCATGATTGTGCATTTCGTGTGTAATGAATCCTTAGACAATGCTCCGTTATCTTGTCAACATCTTCGTCAGCCAATGCAAACAATACTTAATTGCACTTAACAAGCTAATCAATAACTTCCAAGACTGAATAATGTACAAACTATTTATAAAAATCACTTAAATCACAATGACATTAGCTGAAAAGAAAATAATAACATAAAGTTCAATATAAAATATAATAATAATATAAAATGTAATCCATAAGAAACTGTAAAAGTATATCTTAAAAATTACTAGCCGCTTCTAGAGCTTAAGATCCATTTAAAGTTAAAGTCTTAGATTGATCGTTTAGTAATTGTTAATGTATAACATATTCAAAAATCATTTTATAATATAATAAATAATATATACATTCCAAACTTATGTGAATTGCAAATGCAAGCCTCAATCTTGCGTCGCAGCTCTGCCTTAGTCGTCTTCCCACGAAATGCAGCGAAATCCAATGGGAACTGATTTTCCAATTGGAAGATCACCGTCGAAAACCCGCCTTTCCCCTTTTCAACGCCTTCATTCACCGTTGTGCCTGACTCTGCCTGTTTAATTTCACAACGGAGGTTTTCGCTGGCGACAAACGACAACGCGACTCTCGCCGTTAATTTCCTGTCTCTGCCGCTGATAGGCGCCGATGCGGATGCTTTGCGGCTTTAGAGCACTACCTGGCGTCGAATTCTTTATCCCACTTCTGAAATTTGTAGCAGTCAAAACTAAATGATGTTTATTTTATTTATTCACAACGATTCAGCTATTCTGCTTCAAGCTGAGCATCAAACAATTGATATCGATCGATATCGATACTCTATGTTAAGTACGTAGTTGCATATTAAGTTACAGCTGTTATGTTACAGATGTTATGTTACCATGCTAGTGGCCAGCTACAACGTATGCATCAAAAAGTTTTCAGATAAACTGTTTTTAACATATCTCCGGGAAATCTCTGAACGTGCCCAACTGTAATACAGTTATTCACTCTGTCTATATCTCTCTCTCTCTCTCCTTTCCTTACAGTTTTCCTTTCCTTATTATTACTACTACTAACGTTTAAAAATTGTTGGTATGATTGGGGTTTTCAGGGTTATAATGCTCCCATATTTATTATTGTATTAATATAATTTTATTTTAGTTTTCAGCTTCCATTTTAATTTAATTTGTAACTTTAATTAATATAAATATTTCTTAAAACCTTTGATGTTCTTTGTTCATTTTAAAAAATAATTAAAAAACACTCGAAATACTTTTGGCAATAAAAGCGCAAAGTTATCCTTCTCTCGCTCACATTAGCTACAAGAGGCTAAGCCAAAATGTGCTGCAATTTCGATCACCGTCATTGTGGCGCCACATAAGCAGCCGCATCAATCTGTATTGCATTCGACGCAGCGCCCCAAAAAGTAGGCAATAAATTGTGCATGAATAGGAAAACGGCGACGGGATGAGGATGAGGCAGCAGAGGCAGCAGAGGCATCAGAGGCATTGCGGTGATTTGAGCACTTGCATTGCGGTCACCACATAAACGAGCGCCGGTGGCTTTGGCCTGACATCCTTGGCCACTAATTACGTAAATGAATTCTGTGGCAAGTGGCAGCAGCCCTCGTGCCTTGTGGCTGCTTTGTGCAACATTTCCGGGTGGTAAATGGCTGATAAATTTTTGCTCACACTGGACACACTCAGGCACCCAGGACACAACAATTGAATGCCGCACACATAATGCTGTCTGGCTGAGTTCTTGTCTGCCACTTGCCACTTCCACTTTCCACTTGCTTGTTTCTACTTGCTACTTGCTGAAATGCGAAACGTGCAGCTAAAACAGGGGCGCTCAACTCTAGTCAAGCAGAAAATGAAAACCGAGTTTGTTGTTATTACAATTGACAATTGATATTGTTGTTGCTGCTGCTGCTACTGCTGCTGCTATCGCTGCCTGCCTTGTGCATTTGTGCAACGCTGAAATACTGTAAATTCAATTGTGCCGCATTATCTGTATAATTTGTTGCATACTCCACATTTTTGTTGTCAGCTGCTGTTGCTACGAATACATTTTCCTGTCGCCTGCTTCAATGCACTCAAGCTGAATATTTTCACAGACTCGCAAACACACACACACATGTTTACACATGTTTGCCACAACACACAAATTCAATTTGCAAGGATTTATTGCCAAACGTGCACATTGTCAATAAACCAATATTGCTAATAATTATATCATCTTTCCCAAATACAAATTTCCATTTATACTTGCATTTTGCCGGCAATTTTCCAAAACAAACTATTTGCATTTTGTATTTGACTGGAGCTGATGCATCTGCTTCACAAATCATTTAAATTATGACAATCAATCCAATTACACAGCAAAATTATCTCTTTGATACTGGTGATCATTGAAGGAATACCTCATCTCTCAATAGCAAGGCATTTTATAAGCATGTCCTTTGCCTAAATCAACAAATCAATAAATGGCCAAACATGCTTGATTAAATTGCATTAAATTGCTCAATTTATTATGTTTCAACAACTTTTCTGTTTGTCAGTAATTTTCCAATGGAATTTTATACATTACTTTCAACTTTGAATAAGGTTTATTTTATAAAACGAAGGACGAGTTAATCTGCAACAAATATAAATTAAATTCTTCATTTTTTTATTGTTTTTCATGGTATATTTTAATTTACTCACTTTTAATTGTAAACCAACTAAGAAATAATGAAAATAATGAAATTTAAAATGACTGTGTATATAGTATTAATTTTCAAGAAGGTCGATTGTTATAAAGGTAGCTTTACCTATGAAAGATACATATATTTTTATATTTTACTACTTTTAGTTTAATATAATTCAATTTGTAACTTATTTATAAAATCTATTTTTTTTTTGTAAATAAATAAATATATGTACTTCTATTTAAAATTAGAAGAAACTTACAAGTCTTCAAGCAATTTTGTATACATTCCAGATGATAATATTTGGTATTTAAAGTCAATAAAGGTTTGATTATAAACACTCAAGAAACTCAAAGTAATCACTTAATAATTAATGATTGGTTTTCAGCTTAAGCAAAATGAGACGCATTTGCAATGTAATTAAAATGGCATTGGCAGCCAAATAAATTGCTTGGGTCGAATCGCAACGCATCGAAACGAATCAAAATGAAATCGACTAAAATCAATTGCAATGGAAGCAATCGTATAATTAAATCAATTGCAGACTTCCTTCGCCCAACTGAAGAGGGACAAGAGACAAGAGACAAGAGACAATGTCTGACTGTCGGTCTGACTGACTGACTGTCGGTCTGACTGACTGGCTGACTGACAGACAGTTCGATAAGCAAAAGTTGCATGTGCCACCAAAAATCTTGTCGTGTCATGCAATTATCGAGTTTTAATGAAATTTCGCGCACAGTCATACAAATCCATTAAACGCAAAAGCAACTGAAAAATGGAAGTCAGACAAAAACGCGTAAGTTGAGACCGCCGAGTAACTGAGTCAATGGCTCCTAATTACCCAGGACGACTGGACGACTGGACGACTGGCCCATAGTGGAATAGTTAATTGCATTGCCAATGATGCGGCAAAATCATTTTGACGCTCAGCCAGACAACGGACAAAGGACAGCGGGCAAGGACGATGGCCAGAAGCCATTAAGTCATTAGGGGCGCTTAAATTGTCATTAAAGTTGTAGAAATGGAATTTCATGAGCTGCTGCCGTTAGTTGTACAAATTGAATAACTTTCTCTCGATACAAATGTGTGGCACATTAAATGCAGCAGCCACAGCAGTCAAGCACAAAATATGCCTGCCAAAAGTTTTTGCAGATGTTGTGGCGAAATTAGGCAATTCTAAATTGCAAATGACATTAGAAAATGTTGCAAGCTACGTTTTTCAGACAGTTGACTTTCTCTATGTGTGTGTGTGTGTGTGTGTATGTATGTGTGTGTTTGTGTGTAAGCCATATGCTTAACGAGTTCGAAGCCAAGTTGTGTCGTTGTGTGTAAATTAAATAAAACATTAATTGCTTGCTTACGGCTCGCAATTTGCCAGCGAACCACATTCGGAGTCACAGTCAGTGCGCAAAAATAAAAATGAATTAAAAAAATAGCAACTATCCTGGGCACACCGAAGATGGCATACTCTTGCAGGTTGCCTGCAGAATAAACAATTAGAACAGACAACAAATGACAATAATTTTTTCATATTTTTCGTCTTATTGTTTATTTTATTTATTTGGTTAACAAATATTTACATAAATAAAGTTGTATTATTATATTTATTATGAAAGTTTAAAGTAAATAATGTAAAAATAAAAAAGGGTAATTAATAAAAAAAAAAATTTAAAAAAATACAGCTGGTCGTTTTAAACTGTAGAATCATGCAACAATAATTGCGAGAAGGGAAAAATCACAATCGGGATAAGCTTAAGTGAGTTGGGCCTGAAAACCTTGATAAGAAAAAGCTTTTTATCCCAAAAATCAATTTTCTTACGTTTGTTAATGTGGAAGTTATATGATACAGTGATAAGGATAAGGAGGCGGATATATTCCAAGTTTTATCAAGATAAATGTAAAACTGAGGGACTAACTTATATGAAAAGAGATAGAGGGACAGATGCCTATATCGATTAATCTAGTGATGCTGATCAAGAATAAAAGAATACTTTAGTGAGTTCTGTAATCTCTCCTTCAATGCGTTGCAAACTTGAAGAAAAAATTAGAGTATTCATTGGAAGGGTATGAGAACACAGCCACAATGACACGTTCTGCCAATAAATCTCAATTGATCCCCGCGGTGTTGTTGCAAAAAGTTCAATTAAAAGTCTCCCCGCGGCATGCCTCAGTGTGTCCAAAACCAAACCACGTGTCAGCTTGCAACTGTTCACCCACTAGCACACCACCACACACACACACACACACACACACAGACAGACACATGAATGGCAAATGGCTGCAAATATGCTAAGTGGCCATGTGTGCGCACACATTGGCAGGCACTGTACTGCTGCTCCAGTGGGACCAGCAAGCAGTTAACCAGCCAAATGACCCTCATTGTCTCCACTCGCACAGGTGGAATTGTGGCGCTGGCAAAAAGTGTTGCACAGTTTTTAGCGTGCCATTAAAGTTTATTGAGTCACTTGCATTTTTAATTAAAGAAAAATTCATTAAAAAAATAATGCTTTAATGACACGAGTCGAAATCCGTTTATATATTTCTTATATTTTTCAACTTATAGAACTTTTTCTTAGCCTTAAACGGACTGTGCTTTAGTTTTTAAAAAAGTTTTTATTTTATGGAATTTTAAGAGCTGCAGTTGCTTTAAGTTAGTTACTCTAATATTATTTATATGTGCAGCTGAAAGCTGATTAAATCAATTAGCATTCTTGGGACTTAATTGTAAGTTTTTCGTAGCATTAAAAGTTTTAGCTTCAGCATATGCTTTTAACTTAAATTCAATTAATGCAAGCAAAATAGCATTTACTTTGATTCATTTAACTTACAGCTTGCACTGAGTTATAAATTTAAATATGCTCTCATAATTTAGCAGTGGCAATTTTCAATTTACTTGTTAACCTTCTATTTAATAAATAAATACAAATTAAAAATATCTTTAATTAATAATTATACAATAGCTATGAGCGTATAGAGAATAATTCAAGAACGCGAGCTTAATGTATTTTAGCAGCTTTATTTTAGCTCAAAATGATTAATGCGTTAATTTAAAAGCTTTAATGTGCTTTTAGAGCTTTCAAATAGTTTTTATTTTTCGTTTGTCAACTCTACTATTAGTTTGGTATTTCTTTTCTATTCGTTCTATTTTATATCGCTTGTCCCTTTCAGCTGATATCATTATAACGTAATTGAATGTTTCACACACACACACACACACAAACACAAACACACATTAAGTCAAGCATAATCAACAGAGAGTCATAAACGTTCACATTTTGGCTGCTGAAATGGTTATGACGACGAGTTCATCCAACTGACCAACACAAATTTGCTGTGTGTGGATGGATGTGTGTATGGATGTGTGTGTGGGTGTGCGTGTGTATGTGTGTATATGTTATCTGCGTGGTTGGATAAGCGAGCAGCAAGTGCAAATAATAATATGCTTAACTGCACGCACGCACATGTCCCCGGCCCAGAAGCAAGACTCAGTTCTCGACTAGTAGTCCGAGTCCTGCGGACAGGAAACGACTAAGGACAACACGCAGCAGCCTTGCTGGCCAAACAACATTAAGTAACTGCACGTACGCACTCTCTGTTCTGCTCTGTGTTGTGTGTGTGTGTGAGTAATTGTAATAACTGTTGTTCCATGTCGTTTGTCGTAAGCCAGCCTTGTTTGCCACTGTAATTGGCCAGACTATGCCCGCCACTCCCACTGCCCTAGAGCAATGCCACTCCAGCTCCTGGCGCTGCCATTGACAAGCTCAATAATGGCCATCGACCGCAACATCTGGTTTAGTTAGCAGGACCACTCGTCTTCGTAATGCTTTTAGTTTCAATTTCAGTTGCAGGTAGTCGAGCGCCTAATTGAATAGCTTCCCAGCTGGAGCACGGCAGGCTGCAGCTACACTGAAACATTAAGTGTATAACAGTTGAGAGCTTCGAAACACTAATCTGCATAGACTTTGCATTCTTGCCTGTCTGTCTGCCTGTCTCTGCCGCAAACTTACTTATCGCCACACACAACTGCAGATAAGGGGGAGATGCGCCTTCCCGCGCCCCACTCAGATTAATATGCTGCTGGCGCACATGTGCAAATCGCTGGCTGCCAAACCCTTATCACATGCACAAACTCCTGGGACACACACAAGGACATCAGAGCAGTCCTTTTCTACTTCGTCTTCTTTGGATTTTTTTTTTTTTTTGCATAACTGCTTTGCATGCATATCGTGGCCCATTCTCTCGAGCTAACTGCATCTATTTAGCATAATTTGTTGTCTTGTCTACTGCCTTTTCTTGTTGCTGTTTTTGTCTGCAACGTCTGCGTTGCTTTTTTTTTACATTGAGTGAGAGGCGGGCAGTCAAGTGTCAAGTGGCCAAGATGCGCAGTTTGTGTCTGGTTTTTCAACTTTTTCTAATAGACAATTTGATAAGCAATTGGAATTTATTTGGCAAAGCTTTAAGCAGTTTCAAAGTTATAGCTCTATCTGATGTCTATCACGTATTTATTAGAAGGAAATTTGCAGCATTTTTCGCTTTGGTATTTTATTTTCTAATCGACAAGACTATGTCTTATATTATAGAATGATAAACACTATATTAAATAGTTTACAACTTATTATAAATAAATAATAATAGAGCTCATTTCTAATCGTCATTAGATTACGATGGCTACGATAAGAATATTACATTCGATAAAAACCTATTTTTTTAAAGGTCATTAATATTTTTTTCTGTTGTTTTTAATCCACAACACTAAGCTCAAAATTTGAAAATGCCGCCAACCTCTGACAGTTTACAACACTGACACTGACATAGTCTGGTCAATGTAGACGTCAGCAGAGCACACAACAGCTGTTCGTTTGGTTTTATGATTAGCTGTTGTCGTTTTTGTGCACGAAATGTGAATTATAAACAAATTAATAACTAACATGAATGTTTGTAATACTTTAAGATACTTTAAAGCTCCGCAGTTATGGTAAGTCATCAGACAGTTACTTATAACTATACGCTCACAATTTGTTGAAAATTTTCAGAATTTTAAAACTATTTGCACTAATTTGAGTGCTTTGCAAAGGGCCTTGGCCAATTTAGTTTACAAGGATTTATCAAAAGGTAAATAAACTAAAAATAAAAATATCAAATCTTAAGTGATTACTGGCATTATAAGTGATCTATATTTTAACAGATGAGCGTCTCAGCAACATTCAGCCAAAGTTTGAGAACAGTTGCGGCGTGTTTTATTTGAGCGCCCAAAAAGCCAAGGATCAACCGGTGGCTTTTATACCCTTGCCACACTCCAAGGACATTGACTTTGAGTTGGTTAAGACGCTACAACTGCAACTAAGCAACAGCATTATCTATGTGGCCATTATTGATAACACAGGCAATATATTATACTACCAAATAACAGAGGAATTTTGTGAAAAGTAATTTTTTAAAAATAAATAAAATAAAGCAATACTTGAAAATGCAACGCAATTTTGTTGTTTTCGTTTTGCAATTGCTGCGAGGAGCAAATGAGCAGTAGCAGTTCTGCTCCCAATCTCTTGTTCTTTCTGTTATTGCTTCAATTACAGAGAGTACAATGGAAATTGTTTTGCTCTTGCTACTAATTGCTATTGCTATTGCAAATGAGAGAGCAGAGCGAACGAGAATTCGTTCATTATTCTGCTATTGTCTCGAATATTTCTCTTGTTGCAGTTGCCATAAACGCATAGTCGGAAGCATTTCTTGTGTGGCTTAACTAATTCATACTAACTATTTCGATTTTCCACAATCCATGCAACAAATGTTGGACCATTTTGAATTTAAGTACCCCCAGAAATCTTATATTTTTATTTATATTTTTCATTTAACTTTTTGACTGTTTGTATTTTTTGTGTCGACATTAAGTAAATACATAAATAGAAATAAAGCAACAATTAGCTCTCGAAAAAAATGCATACAGATTCCCCAATTCAAACTTATTAAAACAGCACTCATTTAATAGCGATAGATACATTTATTCAAAAATCATATCATAGTTGCATAAATAACAATTATGTGCATAGCCCCAACGGCTGGGCAAATCTATGGTTTATCATGTTGACAAATTAGCTGCTCGATGTCCACCAACTGCAATTTCAAACTGAGGACTATGCACATAATAAATGACAGTAGAACACGCTGCATTGGTCCGCGTGCATAATCATAATCATAATCATATTTATAATCGTAGTTGTAATCAATAATCGTAATATAATTATCATGACATTATCTTGTAACTTAGCACTAAATTTCAATTATCGAATACTATAACTTAGCTACAAATTAAAGATAACACTAAATATAGCATATATATCTTAAGTGTATTAACAATCTGATTGCATGCAATTGATGAGAATACCAAAATCGTTTTTCTTTTTGGGCATTTCTCATACTCATTTCTCTTGTCTGCGGTTCATGTTTTTGTAGTTGTTTTTGTTTTTGTTTTTTTTTTTAAAGCGTGCGCCGCATACAAACAAGTCATTTTCAATACGAAATTGAATTAAAATGTTTAAAAAAAATTCAAAAAATGCTCAAAGCAATACAGTTTTTATGTTTTTGTTTTCTTTTCGTTTTTAAAGTACAATAATAAATAACAAATGTATAAGCATTTATAACTAAATTAATATTTCAACTCGGGCAATGGGCTGAGGAGTTGACAGAACTTGAAAAAAATATACAGTTTTAAAATTGTAAATATTTTGTTGTTGTTGTTTTTGTTGTATGTGTGTTATGTATAAATGTATATATGTATGAGCTCGTTTAATCGTTATTATATTTTATGTATGTATATATGTATATATATGTATAATTTATTAGAGTGCATACAATATTATGACTTTTTTTCATTTGTTCTCTCAACATTTTGAATGTGATTTGTATGTTTAACATGAAAATACGCAAGTGTTTTTCTGTTTGTATTTCTGTGTTAGGGTTTCTGTTACTGTCCTTAAACTCATCTACTGGCGCTTGTAAAATAGCTGTGTATAAATACCGTTCTTCTCTTTCTTTCTTTTCTTTGCAATATTTCAACAATCATCTATAAAATATAGAACCGGGCTTACTAAAAAAAATCTGTCCAAAAATCTACAACATTTATGTTTAAGGCTTTCCAAAGGTTCGTCAGACTATTCAATATTTGATTTAGGATAAAGCAATCGAAATAAAATACAACTTTCTTTAATGTTCCGTGTGCTGTACAATGATAATGATAATGAGATAATGTGTGTACTATATCAATTATAGCAGCTCTGGAAAATCGATGATGACTGACTATATATGATGTATGTATGATTGATCATGATCCAAGTTTTACATGCATGTAGAATATTCTAGGCAATTTGGTTAATGCTTCTGAGCAACATGCACAAGGTTTACAAATATATATACTATATATGTATGGGGTATATCCTTCGATTCATGTGGCTAAACAGATCGCTGCACATGTGTAAAAGCATTATACAACTTATTTAACTGAGCTAGGCCCAGGGCCCAGGGATCCATTAAGAATAATGAGCGGAATTAACACCACTCGGCCGTGTATGAAAAGTCCTGGAAGAGCAACTGTTCGTCGTCGGACAAGTGTCGAGGCTCCTTTGGCGGTGTCAGCTGCGCCTTCTCCGACGTGAACTCCTCATCAAAGTTCGAGACATCCTCCAAATGGTTCTGCAAAACGCAAGTTTAATTGCTAATAATTGTGTTTATCGATTGCAAAACTTACAATGGTGGGTACAAATGGTGGCTTGACCTTGCGCAGCAACAGGTCATCCCAAACGATGGAGCGGAAGAATGCCTGTTTCTTAACATCCTCCGCATCACGCTCCGATGAGCCCAGACGTCGCTCCGGATTCTTACGCAGCAGCTGCGCGTGATTGAAAAAATATCCAAAATTTAATTAATTCAAAAAGTATATTGTTTATTCCTGGCATTTACCCGACGCATGACGGCTATGGCCTCCAGTGAGAGGAAACGCGGGTAGCGCACCTCATCGTTAACAATTGAATCAAAGACTTCCTCCTCATCGTCGCCAGGGAAGGGTGACTGTGAAACGCATGTCAATTAGCAAGCATTTCATGCAGCACTCAATTATTCACTCACCTCGCCGACCAGCATCTCAAAGATGAGCACACCGAGGCCCCACCAGTCAACGGCACGTGTATACGAAGTTTCGGTGAGCACCTCGGGTGCCAGGAATTCGGGCGTGCCACAGAAGGTGCCAGTGCGATCGCCAAAGCCCATGCCCTCCTTGCACAGACCAAAATCGGCGATCTTCACATAACCATCCGTATCGAGCAGCAAGTTGTCCAGCTTCAGATCGCGATAGATGATCTTGTTCTCATGCAGATACTGAAGACCCAGGACCACACACGCCGCATAGAAGACAGCGCGTGGCTCCAAGAAGACATCGGTGTGGATGTGCATCATCAGATCACCGCCGGCGGCATATTCCATCACAAAGCAGACATGTTGCTAAATTAAGCAAATAACAAGTGGTTTTATATAATGCAAGTTGAGTAATTTTGTTGGAGACTACTCACGTCTGTTTGGAAGCACGAATACAAGTTGACTAAGAACGGATGACGCATGGCGTTGGCCACCTCAAAGATGCGCTTCTCGCTAAGCAGCGACTCGACCTCGTCGCGCGCTATGATGTCGCCCTTCTTGAGCGCCTTGATGGCATAGTATTGATTGTTGCTGCGCAGCTGCGACAATATCACTTTGCCAAAGTGGCCGCGTCCCAGCACGCTCAACAGCCGGAAATTGTCCATGGAGAGCATGCCGGCATTGGGTGGTGCTTGGCCAGCACGCAGTGAATCGTAGCCGGTTTCGCGATACTGCAATCCACGTGCCACATTGCGACGTCCGCTGGTGGAGGCAGCAGCAGCTGCTGTACCAGCTGCCGTGGCCTTGGCCACATTCAGCTCGTATTGATTGGCATAGATTGGTTGTTGTTGCTGTTGCTGTTGTTTGTCCTGTCGCTGTGTGGGCTGCGGAAATTGTGGTGCGCCGGCAGCAGCGCTATTGCCATAAATTGTAGGTGTGGGCGGCTCCTGGATGATGGGCGAGGACTGCACAAAAGGCAACTGTTGTTGTTGCTGCTGCTGCTGTTGTTGCTGTTGCTGCTGCGGTGTGCCCACATAAAGCTTACCCAGCTGCGGTATGACCTGGTATCAAAATGTAAAGCTTAAGATTAATACAAGTGCCCAGTTTGTAAAAGTGATGTGTTAGTTTAGTTTTTGTATTGGTGTGCAACTGGAAAGCTCTGAATTTGTTGAATTGTTGTTGTTCGTCGTTTACCTCATCGAGTGGTTTAACGCACTCAACCGTTTCTATGAAAACACTTTCAATAGCTATTGTCTCCTCGGCAGCATCCTCAATAATAATGCAGCTGTTGCTGCTGCTGCTATTCCAGCTGATGCTGTTGCTGCGACTGCTGTTTGCTGGTGTTGTTGTCTCAATGGGTTCGATGGTAATATGTACAAGATTGATTCTAGCCTGCAAGAGTTTCTATTTGTACTTAAAAATGCGGTTCGGGGACAGCGTCAACTGGTTTGTGAATCACACACAGAAATATACACACACAAAACACATACAGGTGCAGTGATTGATGTTGATGTTGTTGCTGTTGCTGTTGCTGGCAGCAAGAGTTGTTGTATGGGCCTGGCCAAGGCCAATAATGGATGAATATGTTGCTGCTGCTGCTGCAGCTGATGCTTATGTTGCTGTTGCTGCTTCTGCTGATGCTTATGTTGCTGTTGCTGTTGCAACGCACACATTTGACGCACTAGCTGCGCAAATGTCCGAAATGTTGGCAATAGCATAGCGCTAGGAAACCATTGCCAATAGATCGATTGGCTAAAAACAACTGAAGGCGCCCAAGTGACAAAGTCATGACCAAAAGGCTAAGAGGTCTACAAATTGCCAAGAAAATGTAGGCAAACAAAGAATCGACTAGTAAGGCGCAAATGTGCTTAGTTCCAATATATATATATGGCCACTATATATATTCAAACAGCGTTAAATCGCATTAAAAAGGCAAACAAAAAATAAACATACAAAATCGCTGACGTTTCGCTTGGATGCAACGTGTGCGGGGCAGGACAGAGAACGATAGAGAGAGAGTGAGAGAGAGGAAGGGATTGGGTAAAGTGAGAGAAAGAGAGTGAAACACACACATAGTACATATACAGGGTGACTCGAGGCTTATAGAATGAAAAGACAATTTTGCTGGCACGTGATATGATCTTTGTTGCTGTTGGCCTGTCTCTGCTTCAATAAACACTTGTCTATTTCAAGCACTTAAATCGTCTCATTAACCATTTCATTTTGACCACGTTATTTAGCTCGGAATGTCGACGCGGTAGTTGCTTATAAATTGTCAAAATGTATAATTACGAGGTACATTTTAATATATGACAGTGCTTAAGAGCATTTTAGCCGAGTGAGTGATTTTGACTAGAAATCAAATTAAGCTTGTTTTTCTATAAAAAAAGATTTGTTTACTTTATAAATTCGATTAACAAACCGTAGAAAACATCGGCGATTTTATGAAGTCAATGGTGACTAGAGGGTATCTGCTAGTCTCACATTCAATTGGTTTAAAGTGTATTAACAATTGGACTGTTGACGTCTAGTCCATAATTTTATATTTATTAAATGAAATGTGTCCATGTAAATATTTTGCAACATGTACAATATTCAGAGCTTTCGTTTTGTTCTATTACTTATATGAGAAATATAAACTATAGTTAACAAGTTTCTACAGTTAAAGCTGCGCTCTTCAACTGGCGCCTAATTAGTGGCAATACTTTCTTGTAACATTTAAATAACAGTTGCTGTTAGCTAAACTACAGGTGCATGTTGCGATGCTGTTAATAACACGAGCTGTTAGCTGAACTACACGTGCAGTTAATGCGCTGTCGCTTTTGCTGTTATGTTTTATTACAAAAGTGAGTGTGTGTTTGTGTGAGTGAGTGAGCTGCTTTTATGTACATACTGTTAACAGTTAATTGTTAGCATACAGGGAATTTGGAGCAGGAGTTGAGGAAATATAACAACAGCTTTTTGGCTGAAGCCAAGCGAATCAAGGAACTATAACATTGACATTGAATAAGAGTAAGTAAAACACCAATAACAGTAAAAACACATAAATGGCTGCAAACGGCAGTCCAAACGCAATTAAAGGACAAATAAAACCAAACCATTGCCCGACAAAACAAAATAACAAAAAGAGATAATCAAATGAAACAAAAAAACCTCCTAACCTCCACACAGAAACGATCGGCACTGGAACTGTGATTGGACTGCAGACCACCGCTGTACACATACTCATCATCATCCTCGGGATACTCAACCAGTGGCGACGCTGGCTTCGGCTCGTCAGGATCACCGCCCAGAATCACCACCGGTGGCAGCGTTAACACTGGACGATGCAGCTGATGCTCCACAGCCGATGTGGCGGAACCCCCGAACGGCACTGGGGGTGGCAATGTCGTTGGCCTTGGGGGCAGCTGGAACTGAAACGGGTTGCGTATTGATAAGGATAGCTCGCTAGCGCTTTGCTGCCTGTGCTGGTGGCTTTGGTCAGCTGGCTGGCGACTCTTGATTAGTTCAAGCTGCAGTTGCGATTGAGGGGTCGGCGTTGCTGGCGATTCTTGCAAGGGCATAACGGTCTCTATCTGCATTATGTGCAGCGCTGCCATTCGATTTGCGGTGTTCTGCTGTATCTGCTGTTGATCCGTTTGCTGCTGTTGCTGCTGCAGTTTCTCGAGCAGCTCCTGCTCCAGTTGCAGCTGCTCCATGGGCCAGCCGGGTGACTGCTGTGTGTGCAGCATGCGGCGCAGCGTGTTTGGATGCGACTCCATTTCGGAGAGGAAGTCAAATTCATGCAGCGCATCCTGCAACTGTCGACGATTAGCGGCATCATCACAGAACACGCACACGACACGCACACACACCACACCCACAAACACAAAGCATAAAGCAAACAGCAGGCAAAGGGTACGATTGGAGAGTGTGGAAGAGAGGAGAACAGAGACGAGAGAAAAAATGGAGGGGGAGAGATAAGCACACGACTGTTGATAAGAAGTTTAAATGTGCAATGAAGGCGACAGATATACGAATAGGTGAATAGAATGAGCGAAAGAGAGGGAGGCAGAGAGAAAGAGAGAAAGAGAGAGATCTCAGAATGAGAGAAGTGCAGGGATGAAGACAGTTGAAGAGATGAGCGTGATTTCAGGCATAGACGAAACAAATCTCGTGAGAGACAAAGAAAGTGAGAGACAGCGAGAGAGGGAGAAAGGGAAACAGAAGATAAAGGGCGAAGCGGAAGAGCAAATAGAGAGTGCAAATGAGAGTGTAATGATGAGAGATGCGGAAGACAGTAAGAATTTCGAGAGAGAGAGTGATAGATTAGAGAAAGATAAAGAGGCTAACCGGGAGAGCAAACAGAGAAGAGAGTAGAAATAAGGTCAAGAGTTGAAGAGACGAATGTGATATAATGTAAAGAACAAACGCCTCGAGAGAGAAAAAGAGAAGAGAAAGCTAGAGAGCTAAGCAGAAGCAATGTACGAATATGCTTCAAAAATGATGAGGTTCTATATTTGTAATGCTCAACTAGTACTCAGTTATAAGAAACTATAAAGGAATCTAATTATACTTACTAAACCAACAATTACCTCCAAAAAATGTATTATTATAGAGCCCCCTACTGACCTATATCTTTTTTATCAACCATGACTCTTGCACGAGTTCAAACATTTTTTTTGGGTCGATATTTTCTATCTCTTCCGATCATTAACATTCTAAATATAACAACTTAAAAACAAATAGATTTGCATAAGGTTTTCTTAATAGTAAGCAAGCATCAATTTAGCTAATAATATTTTCATCATCAATTATTCAAAAAAAACTTTAAACTCTGCCAAAAACAAAAAACCATATTATAGTTACAAGTAATCAAAATATTGCCTCAGGGTAGGTATATTTAGATCTATTCAGTTGAACTAATTATAGTAGAAAGGAAGTAATTCTGCAATAGTTTAAACTCATTGTATTCCTCAAAAATATTGAAATTATGCCAATAAATAATTGAAACGGATATTAAAAGATTTAACAAAATGATTAGCAACATTGACTAAATGGTCTGAACAACTAGTTAGCCGTAATGCTGCAGGGTGTCAAGTAGATAATTAATTAACAATTCAAATCGAAAATAGTATTGTGACCAATTTTGAAAATAGCAGTAGTCAACCGAAGCACTCAACGTCGAGTTTGTTCTGTATGGAGTTTTGGGTGGCTATTCAAATGACCAAAATCAATATATGAAAATATATGTACAGTTAAAAAAAAAAAAAAAACCAACACCAAAGCGTAAAATGTGACTATACAGACTATATAGTACAATGGGATGAGTGAATAAATATATATATATATATATGTATGTATATATTTATATACAGAATGAGCAGCTCTGGCAGAGGCACAACGATAAAGTCAGCTACAGAGAATACAGCTATTTAGATTTAAATATAAAATATATATATTTATGGAGGAGTTTTTATTTATGTATAGGGTAGAGTAGTGTATGTTGCTATACAGTTGCCAGGCGTAGAGTTTGATTTTGCTTACCTCCTGATCCACGACAGGCGTCACGGACTTGAGCACAGGCGGCGGTGGCGGCGCTGTGGTTGGTGCTGCAGTGCGTCCAACTGTCGTCTTGCCAGCCATCTGCAGACTGAGTGAGTTAGGTCTGGCCGCGTTGGGTTGAACGCTGCTTGCCGGCGGTGGTGTTTCTGGCGGCAGCACACTGATGCCCTGCATGTGCAGGGAGAGCGGACGTAGGCCGCTCAAGCCGCTCGACACGGGATCGGCATACTCGCCTGGCGTCTCGACATGATCATGCAGTCCAGCCTCCGGATCGAATTCCATATTTTGGGCCTGCTCGCCGGGCGAATACGGCTCCGGTTCGATGGCCAGCGCATCTGACGAGGGTGTTCGCGAGATGGGCGACTCGGAGCCACGGGAGGTGGCGCTGCCGGGCAGCGGTGAGGAGGCGCGTCCCGTGGCAGTGGCAGCGGCAACTGTTGTGGCATTATTGCTGCTGCTGCCGCCCAGGTGCACATGATTGGGTGCATTGCGCTTGAGCAGGCGACCCCAGGTCGCCACATTGATGTTCATCTGTTTGGCACGCGGTATATTCTTGGCCTGCTGCCGATTGAAGATCATGCGCTGGCGTCGCAGCCGCGGCTTCTGCGAGATCATCGGATTGAGAAACTTGACCTCGACAAAGAGCAGACCCTGCGGCTCCAGCTGTAGCGCCATGCCATGACGGACATCATCGATGAACTCCTCGAGCCGGAGGACCTTGACGGCGCACAGGGAGCGCCAGTCGCGCCAATAGACGCCAATCTCCAGCTCGCGGGAACGATCTAGATCGATGGAGAAGCGTTGATCCCAGGCCTGCTGTGAGCATGGCTTCCACGACGTTTGTCCCACCGTAATGTTGTCCAGCTTAATGGCAGCCATAATCTCAATGGAGGTCTCGTCCTTAACCGAATAGCTCTTGGAGCTGCTGCGCGAGGTGACGCCCTTGACAAAGCTGCGCAAATCACCGGGACTGGAGCTGTTATCCTTGTCGCGACGCGAACGCCCGGGCACATCCTCCAACAGATCCTGACAGCCCATCAGACGCACCTCCAGCTTGCCGGTGACACTGGCGCAACGTCCCAGCGACGATACTGATTGATACGACTTGCCACCCAGCAGTCCACCCGGTCCGCTCTGCAGCGATGTGTAATGAACCGGTGCCGGCGACGTCGATTGCTGCACTATTTGCAGCTCCTGCTTCAGCAGCTGGGCGGTGGGCGAGTCGGCAGGCAGTTCCTGGCGGCGCAGCTCCAAGGAGTAGCGCAAGAGATCTAATTTACGCGATGATTCCGACAAACGGCCGTGTGCCTAAAAAAAAACCAAAAAAAAGTTACACTTTAATTAAATGTTTTCAATTAAGAATAATTTAGTATAAAAACAAGTTGTTGTTTTGTTTTGTTTTGTTTTACAAGCTACTTTATTAATTTTACAAGCTTATTACATGTTTATTAAATATTAAACTGATTCAGCGCACATTTGGTTTGTGTGAGGAACATTGAGAACAATATTTAAACTTATACGTAAAGTTCAGGGCACATTTATGGATAGGATAAGGATTGGGATTGATAGGGTGGTTAATGGGGATGACAACTTACGCAGAGTGTTAAATGCAGAGCTACGAAAATATCAAAAAGATTACTAAATTCGCTGATTAACGAAGTTTTTAAGACCACTGCAGAGTCAGAGGCTTATTTATAATCAAATTATTGGGCATTTATAAGTACTGGATGAAAGGAACCGGCGGAGTATGATTCATGTGGGAATACGTTGGAGAATTAAGCAAACATTTGTAAACTTCACTTAAAGAAATATATAATGAAATCCTATAAAAACTCTTAATTTTATGTATTTTAACATTATTTAATTGTTGTATTAATGTAATGAAAAACTTTGGGGAGTTGACAAGAAACAAATTGCTATATTTCTGATGGCAATTCATTTTGAGAATTTGCTGAATAGTAAAAATAATAATAATATTAAGTTTAAAATGATGTTCGTTCCATTTCAGAAACACATTCCTAAAAATATATTAAATGTTACGCTTCTCACTCTGTCTCTATAATTGCAGTTTCAATTTCAATTTTTTGTTTAATATTTCGAAATTAATACTTTTTGAATGGATAAGAAACTAGATCTGATCCTCATCTGACCTATCTGATCAGCAACTTTCTTGAAAATATAAATCTACTTTTTTTACATACACTCAGAAGTTAACACAGACGGACATTAATAAAACTCTCTCTTCCTCTCCCTCTCTCTCTCTCTCTCTCTCCCTCTCTCTCTCTCTCTGTCTGCAATGGCTTTTTTTGATGGTTGTGTATTTAAGCCTATAACTAGAAAGCAACTAAGGCAGCTGTCGTCGCAGCAAGGGACGCTCGCCGAGAGAGAAGGCGCGCCCGCGCAGCTGGAAACGCTCGGCCAACCAGCGCTGGCAGCTCTCGCAGAGGCAGTTGGGATTCTTGGTGGGTCCGACATGATGGCCCGGCTTGCGCATGGCAACCACACTGCCAAAGCGACGCGCCTTCTCCAGATGCTCCACCGTGTAGCCCGAAATGATCGTAGACGTCTCACTGGCCAGACTAGGACTGTCTCGCGATATTTCGAAGCGACGCGCGGGCAACGGGGAGGACGCTGTCACCGTTGTACCAAATGTGGTTGCCGAGGTGGTGCTGGGCGGTGCCTCGCTGCCGCAGCGCACCACAGTGCTGGCCGCCGAGAGCAGCGCCGGCGAACTGCGCTCCGAGGAGGGTGTACCCGGCGCTGGTATGCTAAGATTATCGCGCGCCTCGCTCTTCCAGCGGTAGCCAGCGTGCAGACGCTTGAAGGGATCGACGCTGGCGCCAGACGCAGCCGTTACGACTGGTGCTGATTGAGGCGGCTCTGGACTGGCGGGCGGACCAAAGAACTGCAAAAAGCCGGGACGATTGCGTCCCACCAAAAACTGCTGCTGCTGCTGCAGCTGACGCCCTGGATATGTATTGTAGCCCACATTACACTCGGAGAAGCCATCCGATTCGGAGGGCAGCGTATCGCTGCGCTGGAAAGAGCCGCGCTGCGACTGCACCTCCGTTATGGTTGTCAGTGGTGGATTCGGTGACGTCGAGGCAGCAGCTGGCAACGAATACTGCGGCTGCTGCTGATGATGACCCGTCGAGTGCTGACGTGACCACAGCCGTTCCATTTGTCGAATGCGCACGCGATCCAGCGAGTTCTCATATTCAAAACTATCGGATTTGGTCAATGGTGCATTTGGTGCAAAGCTGGGCGTATCTAGCTCATCCGTATCCTTCCACGAGGAGTCCACACAATCGCCAGCAATGGCACTGGATATGCTGCTGCACGTCGCATCGCGTGGCATTGTCGAGTGTGAGGAGTTTGGATATGCGCTGCTGCTCTGCGTCTCGTCGCTCGGCTGGCGCATGTATTTCTGGCGGAGATTGGCCAATTTGGCGGCACGCTGATCGCCAATATGTTTGCGAAAGAGCAGCTGCTTGGACTCGTTGACCTCCTCGGCCGTGCTGCACTTGGTGATGGCATGCCCCAAGTTGAGCTTCTGCGATTGCTGCTGTTGTTGCTGCTGCTGCTGTTGCTGCTGCTTCTGTTGCTGCTGGGATTTGTGTGCCAAGCGGCGTGGCAAAGCTGCGCCCGAGATGCGCTGATGACGCAATAGCATCTGCTCATTGTCCAGCACCGTTTGTGGCGTCGAATTTGAGTCCAGCTCATAGTGATACTGTGCCCCATCGCTGCTGTCAGCATCGTGGTTGCTGTTGCTGTTGCTGCTGCTGTTGCTGCTACTGCTGCTGGCCTCCGCATCTGCCTGCTCATCCTGTTCGTCACCCTCGGAGCCGGTGCAGTAGACATCGATGTGGACGGTGCGCGGCTTCTTCTCGCCAAGATTGGGCGGCAGTCGTGGAGATGATGTGGTGTTTGACAATGGTGGTATGCGCGGCAGCGATGCCGATTTAAATGTGGACGAGGGCGTTATGGGCGTGCTCGCTGACAGCGTGGGCGAGTAAGGGGGCTGCAAATAAATAAATAATTTCAGTTAGTCGAGGCTTTTAGCTGCCATCACATTAATCACTTACCACATAGTTGTTCGCCTCCTCCGCTTGCCGCCTGCTGGCAAAACTCATGAGCGCCTCGGTAGTCGCCCGTCGATGCTCGTAGGCGGGCCGACGGCTCTGCCTCTGTCGCTCCTCCGTGTCGCTTGTCTGCGAGCAGGCATCGCGCAGCTGTTGCGCTCGCACCTTGCTGTGGTAGACAAAGGGCTCATTGACTGACTCCAGCTGTTGCTGCTGCTGCTGGGGCAGAAAGTCGGCAACGGCGGAGACGACAATGTTGCAGGTGCTGCGGCAACGTGTGCCGCATAGCTGGGCGCTTACGCCGCCCGCAGTTGCAATCTCACCAGTTGCTGTCGTTGCTCCAGCCGCTGCTCCTGGTTGTGTGTGCCGCGAGGCCTGCGGACTGCCAAACGCGGAATCTGCATTGGTAGTTGCCGACGAGTTAGTGCTGCGAAAACTCGTTGCACCCGTTACCTGTGGAAAACGCTTTCAATTTAAGTATGCTTTTCTTGCTTTCTGTATATGGTCTTTGCCTTAGGATCGTTTTGCTCAATGACTGAATTTTCAATTTCAATTGTTTCTACTAGTTTCATTGATCTTGAAATTACCAATGTAAATACACCTAGAAAAAGTTGTCTCGATATTTCTAGAAATATACTTTCTGCATAATAAGGTAAATAAGGTAACACTTGGCGAAAAAACTGGCGATTTTATAAAATTCAGGGCGACTATTTGTCTGAGTCTGTGAACGTATGAATTCAGAATAATAATGAATATTTAGAACTAGAACCTTGGAACATCTATACATTTTTGAGGAATGTATATATGTATATATATATACATATATATATTTATATATAATTACATTTTACAGATGCCTTTCAGTAGTTGTCAACTTTAACGGGTCATTGAGAAAACGAACCTTTGCCCGTTGGGCGGGCACTTACCTTGTCTGGTTCTGTTTCATGGTCCTCTGTGGGCGTGCACCACTTGTACACCACACGCACCGGATGCAGTGGCTCCCGTGCACTGAACTCACGCTGCACTGGCTCTCCGGCGCGTGCGAATGTCAGCTGGGCACGCACCGTCCACTCGGCGGTCAACTCATGAGGCAACGGCACTTGTTCCGCCTCCGCGGGATTATTATTGTTACCGCTGCTGCTCATGACGCGACTGCGACTATGGCTGCCTTTCTAGGCACACATGTTGATTGCCCAAGGTGCCGCCTTTGATGGGTGGGCGTCGTTTCTATAGTTTCTATATACAACACACGATCTGCACAGATACGCGGCATATAGTTTTTATATGCTAAAAATATCACACACACAAAAAGTTGCTCTTGATACTAGTTTGACAAACGTACACACACAAAAACATTGCGAGGGCGGCAACAAATGTTCCAGCGCTTAAAGTTTAAATCGTAGAGCATTTTTTCAATTCATAAAAATATTTAAAAAAATTATTATTTCTATCGAATTAATTAGCTTTCATCTCTACCAATAAATCAATATTCAAGTGTTCTAAGAAACCAAAAAGATCAAAAGAATCCCCCGAAAATATAATGAAATTGACAAATTGAACCATCTGTCTGTAAGAAACCCTCGATTTGTTTGTACAGTGAGGAAAATTAGGTAATTATTTGCTAATTTATGATCACAAATTCAAATCTTTAGCCGCAAAATGCGAACGGGCATAGGCTAAAAATAAATTGCATAAGTGACTTTAAATATAAAATATCGTTTCTAATAATCTTCAATCTGACGTACGTATTCTAATCTGAATCATCAAAAATATGCTAATTATAAATGAAAAATATGAGTGAGAAAATGGAGAACGAAACGAATTGAGGAAACCAAATGATTGATTTTGCAATTCGTTACGAATGCTGGCAACTAATTCGAAATCATTTTGTATTACAGGCACTAAATAAATTTTGTGAAACCGCCCTCGTTAGATGGTCGATTTATTTGGTTGTTTGTTGGCTTTTGATACTTTTCGTTTTAATCTTAATAATTTTTGTTTTTTTTTCTCTCTTCCATTATTTATTTCTTTTTTTATGGTATTTTTAGCTTTACTCGTCGACCACGCACAAAAACACTTTCGATTTTAGTTTTCTATTCACTTGGCATGTAAAAATGTTGTTTCTAATTTTATGTGCATTTATTTTTAAGTTCTCTTGACGTTTATTGTTGCTGCTGCTGCTGCTTGTTGTTGTTGTTGCTGTTTGTAAAATACTCAAAAATCGCAAGATGACCCCAAAAGCCAATTCAAGTAAACCACGCACGAAAATAAAATGCAGCTCGAAAACTAGCAACAGAAAAATATTAAAATGAAAAGAAAATTACGCAATTTTTGTAACCAAGTATTAAAAAGAAGAGAAAACTGAAAATGCAGACACGCTGCGTATGCGTAATGTTTTTTGGATGCCTGGAATTTAATGAAGTCGTGTGTGGTTATGGTTGTGTGTGTGTGTGTGTGTGTGTGTGTGTGTACGTGTGTATGTGTGTACGTGTGTGAATGTCTCTTTTAATTACGTATGCATAAAGTTCAAGCCTCAAACAAAAATTACACAAAAAAACGCCGCGAAACAACAACAAAAATAATTAAAAATTTCAGCGAGAAATTAATTAATTTAAGCAAAACAAAAATTAAACGAAAGAAAAACCCCGGGGGAAAAATAAAGCGCGCACGTAGTCCAAACGGCAACAGAACTCAAACTGAAATGCGTGAAAATTGGCTTGAGAAACCATTTTCCGCTTTCGAAAAGCAGGCAGGCAGAAATTTGCCTGCTCTCTCGCTCTCTCTCAAAATACTCAAACAAATATATGTATATATGTAAATATGTAGAAACTCTAGATGTGCTGCATAGTTCAGCATAGTTCTATTAATGTTTAGCAAACACACAAATGTGCAAAGGGCATTTGGCTGCTGCCTTTGTTTATCGCCCAATAAAAACCAACTGAGCCAATCCAAAACATTCAAATAACCACATCTGTTGACTGCTGGTCTGGTCGACTGACTGCATCTGTTTATGTCAAAAATAAATAAAAAAAAAAAAAAAAAAAAACAAGAAAGAAAAACTGCACAACAGCAAGCATGCCGCTACAACCACCCCCAAATTCATGCTGTGGCATTTTAAAACAAATAAATACGTCCAGCAATAGAATGGGAAACTCTGTACTCTGTGACTATGCCCCATATGCAGAGACCCACCTTGCACCGTCTTGAAGGGAAATAAAAACCGCCGCAGCATCAGTTGAACAGATAAATCACAAGGCAATCATCTGTCCAGGCGACAGGAAGTCGCTTGACAATTATCAGGCTGCATTTTGAATACGCTCGAAATGGGTTTTCACAAAAGATTCTGTTTCATTGTGAGTATTAAATTGAATGAACAAAACGAACTCAATCAAATTGCAGAAATAACGAAGAAAAAGTTTAATTCTTCAAAAATAAATAATTAATAATAAATACTACATAAAGAAATAATCAATTAAATGAATAACGTCAAATAAAAACAAAATAAAAATGCAAAATGCAAAATGCAAACAAATAAGTTAATTTAATATTCATTAAACACAATAAATCAAAGTAGTCATCGATTTCTATCAGACCAAATTTAAGCAACAATAAATAAATAAAGCGAGTCAATATAAAGAAGGACTCAAAAAACAGTCTCCAATCAACTTAGTAATGAATTATAAACAAAAGAATTTATAATAAACCTAATCAACTATTTAAAGGCACTTCAAAAATCGAAGTAGTTCTCATAAAGCGCATAATTTGTGGGCCTTATCACATGACTGCTAAAATGCATATACCCTTGTGTAACAGTCACAATTGTAGGGCTTTGTTTGGGGCCAAAAGTCATTTCGAAATTCTCAGCATATTTCGAGTATCTTTAGCAAGAACTCGCGTCAGTAAATTAATGAGGCGACAGTTAGCACTTAAAAGACAAAACTAAATTGAAATATTTTTGAACAGCCGTGTAATTAGCCTCGTTTTCTGTGCCACTTGGCCAGATCGCGAACGTGGCGTATACTCAACGTAACGCAACGTATGTGCACATGATTCATACGCCGTGTGGCACACGCCACAAAGCAACAACAACAGCTGCTGGCGACTCCGTCTCTCTCTCTCTCTTTTGCTCTCTTGGGGCAGGCCAAGCGATTTGGCCCGCCCCCGCGCGCGATTTTCCGCTTACCTGGCCACCGGCCAGATCTAAGTAAGTAGGCTAATCTAATTAACGCCAAGTGGCAGTAGGTAAATTAAAAAACCAGAGGCGGAAAAACTCACCTCTTGCAGCGCCTTTTTGTCTGGCGCACGATTCGCCGTCTGCAACGTGCGTATGACATTCTTGGCACCATCCACAACAGCGGCTTCGATGCGCAGTCTATGACGCAGTTCCTCGATGCGCTCCTCCAGCGTCGTCTCCAGGCTCTGCGGCTGCATGTTACCTCCAGCTCCAATTGCAGCTCCAACAATGCCGCCGCCACCGAGAACAGCATGCTCATCGCCGGTTAGAAGACGGGCGGCCCTCAAGCGATCCGCCTGCTCGCGATTCTGTTTGACTTTGATGATGCGCAAGCGTAGAAACTCGATTTTGGCCTTTGAGTCCGCCAGCATTTGGTGCGCCTCGGCGAGCAGCTTCTTGTCGCAGCCAATGCCCAGCGATTGTATCATGTTCTCCGCACCCGCCTTCACCTTCATCTCGATCTGCAGCTGCTTCTCCAGCGAGGCAAGCACTTTATCATTAGGCGTTGCCGGTCCACCACCGCCAGCCATTGCATTGTTGCCACCCAAACCGCCAGCGAACTGTGCAGCGCCGCTGCCATCAATGGTGAACGCAATCGATTCTGTAAATAAAAAATTCAGCTTTTAAATAGATCTCTGATTGCTTAACCCCCTTTTGTCCAAGACCATTTTTAGACGGCTCAAGTTTATTTCCGTTTCGCTCATTTTTTATATTTTTTTTTTGTTATTTCAACATATCCTGAAGCTAAAATTAGCTATCACCCACATGCAAGGTTGAAAATTAGTTAAAGTCTTACAAAATAAGTGAACAAGTGCGATAATAAACTTAAGCCGCCAAAGGAAGGAAGGTCTTTAGCACTGGAGGACTAATTAACACTTCCTGTCTGTTTTACTGGGTATCCTGTTGCTTAGCTGTTGCATGCACTGAGTGTTGCTAATTAAGCGTAATCACTGAACTTAGTTACTTTTAATTGACGGCCACACAGCTGCTAGCTAAGTTGTGGTATCCCGTGGTTTAATCTGCAACTACATTTAGCCACCTACTGACAAGGGTCAAGGGTCAGTCTGGCAACGATAATTGTGAGCAGCGCTGACAGGTCGCTTCACTTGGCCGACAACTGCTGACACCCACGTGACGCGATCTGACACGCTTTGTTTACTCACTTTAATCAGATTAAATACACATGCAAATTGTGTGAAGGGCGGGTTGATTTAGTGGTTGCAAGCAAGCCAAAGCTGTGGCAAGTTGCGATGAGCACCTTTATTGGATTACATGATTATGCACATTTATGCCAACAACTCTTTTTGCTTTCAAATTGAATTTTGCACATTTTATATTTAATTGAGTAAAATGTAATAGAGAAGCATAGATTAGAAACAGATTTCGATTCAGAATACAATTATGCGATTCCGAATTAAATTCGTTCCTAGTTTGCAATTAAGCTTAATTGGAGTCTGCAGATAGGTAATCATAATTATAAGTAACAAAAAAAGAAACGTGACTAAATTGAGACAACTGAAAAATACCAAGAAAATTCAGCAAAATTATTCGCAGCGCTTATCTTTTTATCAATATTTTGCATAAAGCTCATATCTATGAAATAAACTCTACCTGAAAAATAAAGTTTGAAAAATCCCAAGAAAACTCGGCAACAGTTCCCCATTTATCAAGTGCATATACACTTTGAATAAGACTTTATCGAAATAGAAAAAAGGTAAAGACAGGCGTCATGAAATGTTTGTTGCACTTCATTGGCAGCTGCTGCCAAACATGTCAATCAATTCAGCACATGGGAACGAGCTCGTGAAGCTTTCAGCACAGCGCACAATGCAGATGCTAAAGTTCTTCATCATGATGATGATGATGATGATGAAGTTGTTATTGTTGTTGTTGTGGTTGATGGAATCAACAGTCAGATGGCTGCTGATGGCTTCAACTGGTCGCTGTGGCAACAAATACGGAAGCAGATAGATCAACGAAACAGTGGCACATACCACAAACGTTGAGCAGTCACATTCATCTAAATATTCCATGCCACTTGTGTCAATAGATGAAAGGAAAAACAAAACAAGTCTCTCTCTCTCTGTCTCTCTGATCGACTTGAAGATACTCTGTATCTGCTTTGTAATAGCGAGTAGTATATTCAGAATATAGTTTTGACGTTTTATGTGTCGATTTGGAGATACTAAGTTGACTGAATAGGTTTAGTAATTAATACTTTCAGAATATATTTTTGAAGTTTGCAAAAATAAAGTGTAACATTTAAATGAAATTTATTCTGCGTATACTTAACTTAATTCAAAGTACGTTACTCTCAGTCAAAGACACTCCGAGCTGCTCGGATCAAACAGATTTCAAAGTAAAGATACAAAGTTTAAGGTTTTTTGGTTTTATGTTTTCAACAAACATACATACATGACAAGCATAACCCAAAGACGAATGTAGCAGCTCTCAACTTGGCGTTTTAACCATATCAGGAAAACCTAAACCTTTTAGGGTAAAGTGTATATTTTCTTAGAAACTCTTGGCATACCCTGTATATAGGCATTCACATTTGTAAATACAGGGTAAAAACTTGACACAAGCCAAGTGTTTTGATACGCGATACGAGAGTAAACGATAAAAGATAAACGCACAAGTATTTCGCGCCTTTTAATGTTGAAGAACACGCAAAGCGAGGCATAGATACAAATGTATCTACAGATATAGATGCATAACAGAGGCAGTTGAAAGGTTTGCGTGACAAGCGCTCGTAAAAGATACTTTTTTTTTCTTTTTTGGTTTTGGTTTTGGTAATGGTAAAAAGTTGAAATAGTTGGCCTATCGCAAACGCAAGTTGAGTAATAAAACACGGTGCGCTTACCTTGACCATTGCTATTCACCGCCGTGTTGGCAGATGTGAGCAGTATTTGACTCTCCAGTTCCTGCAGCTCCGATTTCAGTTCGGCCAATTTGCTTTTGCTCTTCTTGACGAGAACGGCGACATCGCTGAGCGAGCGACGATCCTTGGCCACTTCGCGCAATTTCTCGGCGCCCTCTTTGATCTTCAGCTCCTTGCGTATCTCACGCCGGATGGCCTCTTTGATCTCTTCGAGCCGTATGGACATACAGCTCTCGGGCAGATTCTCTGTGAAGCCATATTTATGACTGAGCTCATACAGAACGGGATGCTTGATGTATTCGCCCTGGAAAAACAAAGAATTTAAATAAAATGCATTAAAAAATGTCTTTTTTGGGAGTTTGGATTGGTTTTTGATTCGATAATTGGCTGCATGCTTGGAAGCATTTACCGTATCTGTATAGAACAGCCCCTCTGTGGGTGGCTCAGTATTGGATACGAGACGATTCCACAATTTCGAGGCACTCGCTCGCCGCCGTATGGAACTGGACTTTGTGGCATAGTTGCGTGGCAATGTATTAAATTTGCGCGAGTTGGCATCTCTTGCGGAGCTGATCTCCTCTTTGGAGATCTCGCGTTTCGGTTGCGGATTCAACATGCTGCGTATTCTCTTCAAAAAACTAGACATTTTCAGGGAACTTATTCGTTTGAATCTGAATTTGATTACGATACGTCTTTAACATGTGTGTTAAATGTTATTCTTTTTTTTCCAGTGTGTTTTGGTTTGTTAAATTTTGTGACCAGTTCATGGTAATTAGAAGACCCGAGTCGTCTTTTCACACGACTCACGACGACAGCTGCGACGAGTTATCAAGAAAATGTACAAGAGATTGTTCAAAAGAGAGAGATAGAGAGGAAACATCAACAACTAACAACAATGGCAACAGCAACAGCAAAAGCAAAAGCAACAACAACGACAACGGCAACAATCAGAACAAGTTAGTTGCGACGGGTTCTAGATTGTCATGTCATTGTCGCAGTGCAGCGATATGAGAAAGTTAACAAAGTTGATAAATAAAAAAAGAAATGGAAAAAAGCAACCATTTCTGTGCTCATTTCAAAACATTTCCGATCTGATATCTATACAAGATGCCAACAATTATGATGCAAATGAAAAGTTCTAATCAATTTCAAGTGGCAAACAATTTCTATCACAATTTTCACGGTAGTCAAGTTGATTGCCATTGAAATTAGTTTGTGAAAGAATTAAATGTATAGAAACTGGAGGGGAACAATTATTGATTTCGTAATTGAAAAAGTGAAACAATTTTTAAATGGAAAACTGACTCAAGGTAGTAATTGAAAACTCATCACTAAAATTAAACGAAAGCGTTGTTCCCATCTGCATCACAACTAACTAAAGGATTAAATTTATGAACTGAATTTAATTTGCTGTAGCAATAAATTGTTAGTTCAAAGAAGAAGCCTTTTGTCCCTTTAGCTGAATTATGAAACAGACAGGAACAAAAGAAGGCTTGACTAGCTAACATCCTGTAACCAGAACTAAGTAATCTTGGTTAAACGTATAACACATAAAAAAGTATGCATATAAGCACAAACTTTAATAACAACACAAAGCAAAGTAAATAAACTTTATTTAAGGATATAATCGGAGAGTTTTATAAAACGCTCAATTGAAAGTGTTCCCTAATCGAAATCACAAATAAATAAAGGACCAAATTTAATTGAATTTGCCATAGCAAAAAATCGATAATTCAAAGAAGCACAAATGAGGCATCAGGAAATGATAGGGTCGACTAGTTAATATCCAGATCTGAATCAGTTATTCAAATAAACACAAACTTTATAGAACAACGTTAATGAAATTCGAGGCTGGGTTTTATTTGAAATGTAGCCAAACGAAAACTGTTTTTTGTTTATGGCACAAACGATTGACGGCCAACAGTAAGCACAAGCTGACAACATAAATACGTACGCACATCTGATAAAGCGAGTATTAAATGTGCGAAAAACAACAACAACAAAAATAGACCATAAATACATAGGCACAGGAAACATAGTATATAAATATACTAATGTATATGTATATGGAGGTAGCTATTGTTTACTCTGGCTTTGCTATGAAGCTAACTTACAAAACGAGCCCAATTGTTAGTTTGCTATATATGTGTTATCAAGTGTAGACCAAATTCCATGGAATACGCCGCTTGCTGATGAATTTGCATTACTGGATGGCAACTGTGTTTGTGTGTGTGTGTTGAAAACTGAACTTGACTCATGCCAATTAGCCCAATAAGGTGGCTACAGCGCACAGCAGCTGTCAGTTGGCCATATTTGTGAGCCATGAATATGCATAAGAATTTCTCCACACAGACAGACAGACCGGGCCAAATGTAGAAAGCGAAAACGAACTGTGCACACTAAGGGCCAAAAGAAAGAGTCAAGAGTCTCTCGTTGAATGCTAGTCTTCTGATTGATATTCACCAGAAGTAGACAAAGTGACCACAAAACTAAATTTAAAAAAAAAAAAAAAAAAGTTTGCTTTTTTAATATATTATCGGAACTTCTAATACAAACACTTCCAGGGACGGCAAAGACTGCGCAACCTTTTCTTATCACCACTTTTTATATGGCCGTGTATATGCGATAAGACTGGCCAACAAGCAACACATTTGTTTATTCACACACACACACAAACACAGACATTGAGCTGTGGCCAAGATATGTTAGAAATGCGAAATATTTTGTGCTTTATCACATGCTCAGCCTTTGCTCAATACATAATAGATAGAGCGAGCGACTATGTTTGTATATATTTATTCATGTTATATATTTTTATTTGAATTATATTTCACAATTTGGCTTAATCACACAACTTGTTGCAAACGCTTTGCGTTCCGCTGCCCGCTGCACGCCGCAAGTATCGAACTTGAAGTGAAGTTAAGCTAATGCTCCAGGGTAATAAATGTGCCCGTCGACCCGAACCAAACCCAGCCAACACACTCACACACACCTCGTGGGTGGGCGAAGTTACCCGATTTATCACGAAGTCGGCTAACACACACAGTCACATACACTCATAGAGGTGACTCACGATGGTTACAACTGGTTTCGGCTCTCGTTTGATAACAAAACCCAGCTGACCGAGCGCATCGCAACAGACGTTGATTATAGCATTGTCAATTACATCGATTGTTGAACAGCCATAAAAAAAATATATCGTTCAATCATCTAGCGATAACTAAATGCCTTGAAATGGATGAGTTAACTATCTGAGAGGGTTATGAAATTGTTACTCGTACTAATGGCTTTGTTATTGCTCATTAATTGGTCAGTTTATTTCCAAGCCGGGAATTTCATGCACGCAGACCAATAATTATTCATCTTCATGTCTTTCAAAGGGGGTTCCTTTATAACTTGTCTTAAAATATTTGTATTTTGTTCCATAATTGAGTTTAATTCAAAAAGTATCGTAAAAATAATAGCTAGAAAATTCCATTTAAGCAAAAATTTTAATTATAGCCCAAATGTCACTTTTATGCGCTCAAAAAATAATTCGTTCACTTAATACTAATGAAAAATAGTCGCTCATGGTTCCTACTTTGTGTAGATATTTTCATAGATGTACTTACTACTTTTGCTGTTTGGTACCAACAAGCACAACATATATACATACATACATACATACATGCATACAAAATAAAGGGACTTGGATGAAGTTCACCAAAACCCATATGGACAAGGATCTGAAGTTCTGGAACACAGTCATATTTGCATATGAGTCCAAATTCACCATTTTTGACTCGGATGGGCGGAATTATGTGTGGCGACAGTCCAATACTGACCTGAATCCCAAACACGTAAAGGCAACAGTCAAGCATGGTGGAGGAAGTGACATTTCATGGGTATGTATCTCGTCAGCCGGATTCGGGAATTTTGTGATTTTTGAAACAACAATGGACAAGAATGTGTACTTCAAACATACTAAAAGAAAATTTAGTCCAAAGTGCCGAGAAGCTTGGAATCCGAGATACTTTCCGGTTCTACCAGGACAACGATCCCAAGCATAAGGCCAATATAGTACAGTCCTGGCTCATAAGGAACTGCCCCCACATGATAATTCCGCCGGGCCAGTCTCAAGATTTAAATGTTATTGAGAATTTGTGGGCTCTGCTGGAAAATAACATCCGAAAGCACAGCATATACAGCAAAGAAGACCTCAAAAATGCTATGCGGGAAGAGTGGAGCAAAATCAGCCCAAAAGCTACCAGGAAGATGGTATCTTCTATGAATATTAGATTAAGGGAAGTGGTCAAGGCTAATGGATATAATACTAAGTATCAACATCCTTATTTAAGTTTTTATAATGCAAATATATTATTTTATTTATACTGATCATAATAGGCTTCGACCTAAAAATAGGGTACTTTTTTACAAAACTCTACCTAGCGGGTGGGGAAACCCCAGTGTATTGGGGTCATATATTAATTTTGGTGGTTAATATATGTACCTACCATCGGTCTTTGGAATTTTTGAAAAATAATGAATGGTTAGCTTATGGCAGGCAATTACTTTTCTTCTTTGACACTTGGCCAAATAAGCTGTCCGCCACTGTATATAAATATTGGAGACTTTATTTACTCTTGCCTCATATAAATCGAACGTACACAACAACGAAACATTTTAGGTTTATAGCACAGATATGTTTAGTATGATGATTAATATTCTATCTTGAGGCATAATTTAATAAATATATCCACTGTATGATCAGAAATGCGTTTATTCACAAACTTTGTACCTGGGTGTTAAACCGGAATCAGAAAGTAATATTTACTGATTGAAATTTCAAGAAATGTTCAAATAATGTGATGTTCTGCTACGATATTTTGGATCCGATTCGGGATCAATTATCATATATCGGTATTTGGAACTAATATTATTAATGCTGAAATTATAAATGCGGAACATCTTAATGCTCCATCCCCGTTACTTTGGTATATGCTCTGTGTTTAATCTGGTGTCCGAGAAATTATATTCCAAACTTGGTTTCCAGCTCTTCTAGTCTCTGAGATACGCTAGCTCAAACACCGTGACAGTTATGGATTGATCGAGTATAAATACCCTATGGAGCGGAGACGCGTCCCTCTGTCTGCTGCATACTTTTTATGAGCCCATTTCACGCTTTTTACCCATAATTATTGAATTCAGGGGATGTCAAAAAAGGAACAGCTTTATAACATTCTCTTGCAGAGCGCACAGTCCATCTGTTGACATCTCAATTTCATTGCGAACTTATTAACCTGATTTATTTATTACTGCTGATAAACTTTTTGCTCAAAGTTCTTTGTCAGCTGCAATCAGCTGATATTCCATACCATAATATTCCGCAGTCAGTTCTCACATATTTTTTCCAACTTTTTTATTGTACCATTACGTACTGGCGGCAGCATAACGGTAGCGTACCATAAAAAACAAGGTACCAATACGCAACCGAATACCTTACACAAATTATGAAGAAATATCATAATCTCTACCGGAACTTTTTTATACTTTACGTAGCAGAAATAAATGTTTTTTTTTGGCTGAAATCGAAAGGTTTTTGCAGCTATCTAAGTAGTTAAGCTATGGAAAACCTACTAAATGATGATTAGTATGTAGAGTTCGCACTCAAATTAAAGAAATGCAATTTGAACTTGTGTATTACGGAGCATGGCTAATTTAGAGAGTCATTTATAACGCTCATAACTTGAACGCTCACAATAACCGACTTAACTTTAACTTGTCGGCAATCCGAATGCGAAAGCAAAGAAAAAATCTCCTGGGAAATATTTTCCCAAGATGTATGTGAAATTATAGCGGCTCTCAGTTAGCGTTGATGGCACGGCGCATTCTTTAATATAAAAACAAAAACAAACACATCTTTATGATAATGGGGACTTGCCTGGAATTGCATAACGCAATTGCAGAAAGCCAAAGTTAATACTTGCAAAAACAAAACAAAAATAAATAATAAAAAAAAAAACAACAACAAGAGAAACTGACACAACACTGCAGATACGAATACTTGAATAATCAGCATTATATGCCGCATAGCGATATGCAATGTGCAACAAAGAGGCAAAGAGATACGAGCACAAGTACATGTAATAAGCATGCTCCCAGTCAAAGTCAAAGTACCCAGTCGCAGCCCGAGTTCCAGTCTGTAGGGCGGTCATGATGACGATGATGACAGTCTGAGAAAGTTGCAAAAGTTGCAGTCGCATTTGAGAACTGAGACACAAAGCTGGCTAAAAGCGGAAGGGGCAGACGCGGTATAGGTAACCATGAACAGATGAAACGGAAATGGAAATGGAGGCGTTGTGGCACAAGAGAAAAAAAGTATAGTTTGTTGCATGGTGAGGGAGAAGTGGAAATGCTGATGTCGCGACGTCAGTAAATGGCTACGTTTTGTGGCTTTCTTTTGACGCCGTCTATCTCTCTATCTCTCTCTCTCTCTCTCTCTCTGGCCGTTTGTGTGGGCTGGTGACCGAGAGGGAAAGAGGAGCACAAAGAGAGTAGTAGGCCAAGTAGGGGGAGAGTCTGCGAAAAGCAGCCCACGTTTAATTAATCAAGCATATTCGATTGCACAAAGCTAAACCACTGCTTGAGATACCCTATAGAATTCAAGAAAATTATTCATTTGTTAAGATAAAGAAATGTTCTATTCGTATTGAAGGAGACATCTTGATCAGCATCGTTCGTCAAGCTTAATGAGACTTGAAAAATGTCCGTCCTTTTACTTATCGGTTTAATATATCAGATAACTGCACAAACAATACGATCAATCAACGATCAATGTATTTTATTATGAAAAAGCTGGTATTTTTTAATGTTTACCAAATCGATCGTTTTTACATTTATTGCCGGCTTTCACTTTCAACATTTCTTACATTCTCAAGTGTGTACAGAATGTTGCACGTACATTTTCCCATAGGGGACCACACATTCTGTACATTCAACATTCGTAAACTAATTTTTATGTTTATTTCTTATAAAATTGGTTATTTGCAAAAAAGTTTAAAATTGTTATTATTCATTGTGCAATGACAAATAAAAATCATAAATTAATCAACAACAGGAACTCATAATGGAATCACGAAATGTTAGGAATGTGAAATGTAAGAAATGTTGAGTAGAGTGGAATCCGTCTCTTAAATGTCAGCAGGTGAAATCTCACATGTAAGGAATGTTAGCTTCTACATATACCCGGCTGATGCAGACTTCAAGCACAGGGTATGCACACCGACATGACTCAAGTAAGCAAATATCGTGCGAGCTATGTGCGATTCATGTTCTCATATTCATATTGGAATAATGCTCTTAGCCAACAATAATGGCGGATGGAATGCGATCAACACTTCCACAGTAATATATTGATAGATATATATATTCTAGAGTACATACGTGTAAATATCCTTTGAGACGTGAGCGCAAATCCTTGAGGAAGACCATATTCATAGTCAGGGCCATGCTTTAAATATTTAATACATATACACGCACACACATACACAATTCGATTTATACCCTACACCCGATTGAGACGCGCCATGGCAAGCCCAATCGAATGGCGACAGTTTTTCTAAAGAAATATTTGCAAATTTCTTTTAGTCTTTGTATTTTTATGTATTCATTTTCCGAAACGCGAAATGCGCAACGCAAAAATCACGGCGACAAACTGCCAAATATGCGATATTTTATATATTACATATATATACATATATACATAAGTATATGAAATACACACACACACACACAAACATACATAAAAGTATGTATGTGTATGTGTAGTATTTGCTTATATATGCGAACGAATTGAAATTGGAAAATGTCAAGGCGCTGCCAGGGCGCACACTGCAATGGAAAACGCTGAGGCAGCCAAGCGATTAGAAAGCTTTTCATTTTTGCGCACAAAAAAAAATTACGGAAAAACAAATAATTTTCACTGCATGTTTTTTTCCGAATATGTTTTGGTATGCAGCGAGAGCAGATACATTCGCACACACAGACAGACACGCAGATACAGATACAGCTGCAGATATAGAAACAAATACAGCTACAGCTGCTGCTACATAGACATATTAATTGCTTGGGTGTTTATCTCATAGATACGTTTGTATCTTATAGATACACGAGTCTTTCGCTCGCAACTGGAAACATTTGTTGTCGCCGCAATTTTGTTTTCGTTTTCGGAAAATGCTTAAAGTTGCTTGTGCACTTCTTGTCATTTACCTGCAAGAGAAGAGAGAAGAATACAAGCATTAGTTGAGTGTGTCAAAGTCATGCAACGAGGGTTGCTTCACGCGTATGGAAAGTACTTAATTTTAAGATTACGTCTCGATTACAATAATCTTTAGCATATAATAAATGAATCATGACATGAGCAAGGCAATCCAAAGAAATTAAACAAAAAATAATAATAATAATCAAATCGAAGCAAATACTCAGAATTCAGACAAGACCAAACTGATATTTAAACATTATACAATACTCATCCTTAAACGTTTTAGAATCGAAATTAAACAAAAAAAATCGATTATTAAACGCACAACTTGCAAATACGACTTTAATCTTAAATGAAGTAGACGCTTAAAGCATATGCAAATAAAATACAGAGTGAAAATCTAAGGAATTTAACAGAATTTAGCCAGCATATTTCAAAGTACATATGTTAAATCAGACAGTAACATTTGATCACTCTGTTAAGCACTTACCTAATGTACTGTTAACAGCAGCTGCATTATGTTAATAAGAGTTGCACATGTTTCAAAAACATAAACAAGTAATTGGTTCAAAGACCCTCTTAAAAATATGATTAATATTCAGATGCTGACAACAGTTGGCTACTGGACTTTTTCCTTGCAGTTAATTACAAGCAATATCTAATTGCTGGCGACCGCTTTGATGTTGCCAGTGCACAGACAGACAATAGCAACAGCAGCAGCAACGAGACAAACAAACACATGAAAGTGTTGCGATTTCTAATCGGTCATTTGCCCGAGAGCTTGCCCCCCAACACATTTAGAGTTAAGTTATGGCCGCATTATTTATTCCACACTACAGGAACACGGCGAGCACACGCACATGAAACTTAAACCAAAACAAGGTCGTTGTTGTTTTATAAAAATAAGTATCAGCCCCAACTACAACCGAGCCGAGGGGCTACCCTTGGTCATTAAGACGACGACGACGACGACGACGACGACGAGGGGCAGCCCACGCATCAGCGGCGACTCTATCGCATCAAGTGGTTGTGGGGGATTTAAAACAGCTACAGCTACACTCAGAAAACAGATCGCCCTAAAACGAAAATCACCTTGACCACTAAACATTTTTTCAGTCTTTCTGAAATAATTTCTAAACGAAGCGAGAGAAAACTCTTTGAATTAAAGAGGCTATTTTTGAAATTTGCTGATATATTTTCTGCTATATTTTGGGTTTTATTGATTTATATTTTTTTGTTTATACTATTTAATTGTTTTAAATTGTCTTCGGCTTTAATGACTAAATAAATATATATGAAAAGTAGAAATGACAATATTTATTTAAAAAAAAATCGAATCGAAATCGATCACCTATATTAGAGTTTACCTGTTTTCTGGCTAAGTTTTTATGAAATTAAATGACAGGAATTTATAAATAAACTAATGTTTAATAATTTTTTAAATAAGCTCTAAAAATTGAGACACATTTTTTTTATAAATTGTATCTTAATGTATCCAGGAAAGAAAAGAGACTTATTGGCGTGAAAAGTATGAAGACTTTCAAAATTATAGTGCGATATCTTTCTGAGTGTAGTATACGCTGTAGCTAAAGCTACGTGCAGCTAAATCCAAATGTAGCGTTTTGTTTTTCGCACCTTGCACACACACACAAATTGAATATCTATCTGATGTTTGTGTAGAAAACAAGAAAAAACAAATAAAAAAATGTTACTTAAAACAAAAAGCAGAGCAACTGACCATTTATGAACAGCAAAAACAACAATAAACTGTTCAGATTTTTGGTCAGCGCTAACAAAAAAAAAAAACGCCTAAACAAACACTTTGTTGATTTCTGTGCAATTTGTTTTCACAATGTTATATACATAATACGTATATATATATATATATATATATATATTTTGTTTGCGTGGCAGTTAAGGCAACGTCATGTGAAACATTGAAGCCATTTAAGTATTTATATTAATAAATTTCAGTAAAATCACTATTTAAGAAATTCAAAGAATTTCCACAGGATAATTCCTTACAAGTGCACTTTGAGTAATCAAGTTAAATTTGTAATAAAATTAAATGTAATCGATATATATAGACATTTCTTTTCAACTTCTGCCCACCTGTTGCACAATGTATCCCAAATTCGGCAACAGATAATAAAAAAAAAGAAAAGTGTTAAAATCTTGTTTTATATTTCGCGCCGCTTTTGATGTTAACCAAATGTGAATTTTTGCATTACAAAAGCTGAGCATCCAACTCAATAGACCGAGAATGAGTTTTTCATGCGTTTATAATCAATTTACGATTATGCGATTCTACCGACTATGGGCAAAGACTATTATGGGGAATAACACTGCTGCTGTTGTTATTGTTGCTATTCTTTGTCAGTGTGATGAATTCATTTAATTTTAGCTAGTGACAACTGAGCTGTCATCGACGCATTTGTAATTTGAGTGGGGACACCCCATCAAAACAGGTGAGGAGTAGATGGCTAGGGGTCTCCGTCTCCGTCTAGGAAGATGGCAAAGTGGGTCGGGCAACAAGCCTTGGGCGTGACCTAGTCCCCCACAGTCGCCAGTCATGTTGCATTAAGGCAAAGCCATAGAAAGGCAGCGCGACGCAAGTACAACGAAAAGTTTTTCAGTTTTCTTCGATTCTGTGCAAGTTTTTTTTTAGTTTCTGTCATTTTTTTATACATATATTTTGTTTTGTTTTTGCTTATTCAGCACATGCAACAAATAAATTTGGGTTAAGCCTCACAGCGTAAGTACCGTAAAAATACGTAAAAACAGAAGAAAAAAACGTAAGCGTAAGAAAACAAAAATAAAACAAGCCAACGTAGCAAAATTAAAAAAAAAAAATGGTGACAAAATTAGAACAGAAAATGAAGCGAAATTGAAAATCGATTTTATTTTGTTGGTGTTGGTTGTTTGGCTTCGATTTCTTCTTCTTTCCTTTTTTTAATTTTATTTTGGTGCCTGGTCTCGAATTTTAATTGATTGTCACTTGATTTTCACTTTTTATAAACGTTCAAAGATGGTAAAGAAATAATAATAATAAAAAAAACACCAAACAAAACTAAAAGAGAAATGGAATTTCACCCAAGCGGTATTTTTTGGTTTGTAACTGTTTGTTGTTGTTGCTCTTGTTTTGCGCTTTTGTCTTAATTATTAAAGAAGAAGAAGCTGTAAAATAAATGGCCCAAATCGAGTCGAAGCGTTTAGCAACTTACGTTTCACAAAAAACTAAAATATTTGATGATGATATGGTTGTGCGGCTAATCCCAAAGGGTTTCAAGATGTTGGGGCGTTGTTCCACCAAATAAAGGACATTGACACTGTCCACACACACACACACACACACACTTCGTGGCTCACGGCAAGCGCTTATGCGTCACTGAGAAAAAGAGGCGCGCTTTCGGGGAGACACCTCGAAATTTATGCAATTCCTGACAAACAGACTTTCACGACGCAACAAAAAAACATAACAAATGATTACAGTGCGCTTGAATCGAGTGCGGACGACGACCGGCTTCAAACGCGTCTAAAACCGAACTGAGCGCCAAGCCGAACGAAACTCCAAAGCACGATACAACAGCAGCGGCAGCAGTAGCTGAGCGAGCTGAGCATGCGCGAGCGCAACGACGTAGTAAGAGCGCGACTCACACACACACATATCCAACGATAGCATGGCTTGATGAAGATGGTGCGGGAGAGCAACATAACTTGGGGAGAGAGCAAGAGACAAGCATGGCTTGCACACACACACAAACACAGGCGAAAGTAGAGCGAGCGCAACTGCAGCAAAGAAAGCAAAGTCAAAGCGCTCCCTCTGCATGCTTCAATGAATGACTGGACGTAGACGTTGACGTTGACGTCGACGCTGGCAGCATAGCAAAGCTCAGCCGCCTTTGTTAATTGGCATGCGCGTGCGCCAGCTTCTATGTACTAGTGTTCTTGTTGTTGTTATTATTATAACATTTTATTTTTTTGGTTTTTCTTTTGGCATGCTGCTTCTAAGCTGCGCTTTGGCTGCTGTTGTTGAGTGGCTTTTATTGTGCCAGTTCCTAGAATTGTACAGCTATGTTTGATTAACATTTCTTGGTCGCTGTTAAGCAGCGTCGCTTGTTCTTTTTCTTTTTTTTTGGTTTTGTTTCTAGTGTTTTCTTTGAATCGCTTTTTTTTGGGTTAACATTTCTCACTGCAACTTTTTTTTTTTTCTTTTTCGGGACGCTATTATGAAACTGTCACACATTTAAGCCAGTATTCAACTACATTCAACTTTTTGTTTATTATCACATCCATTTTGGATGAGATAAGCCAAATGGCATTTGCATAGGTACAAAAGCGGCCATAACGAGCTAGAAAAGAAAAGCCGAAAAAAGGCTCAGCATGGCGCCGCTTCGATTAGAAGCAATCCGTATGGCAAAGCGTGACTTTCTCTGTCGCCTGATGAACCCAAAAAAAACAAAACAAAAAAATAAAGCAAATACCAACATAAAATACCGAAAGAAAAAACCCCCACTTCGAAAAACAAACACAAAAAGGGGTTGTTAGCCAAGAGTCTCGAAGCCCCATAAATGCCAATGACGAGTGTCTGGCTAATTAGATATGGGATATGGGTGCATCATCAACCCACATTTAATATGGCTAAAAGCCCTGACGCATATGCTGACCCCATGAGCTATGTTGGCCAATGGTGTTGGCTAAATACTAAGGCTATTATTCGTATGGCCTCAAGTTTAGGCTGTGAAATCTGAATTGCCTTATTGTGGTATCTAATCTATAATTTATTACTGTTATATAACATGACGAGACATTATCTTTGGGCCTAAACAGCTGGAATCATTTCCTGCTTATCTTTTTTTTTGGCACGCAAGTAAATATTCAACAATTTATTAACAGTATTGCGAAAATAATAACATAAGCGTTAAAATGAAGAAGAACAAGAAAAGGCTGCAAAATAACAGTTTGAATTTTCGCGCTGCTGCGACACACACACACAGACAAAGGCTGTTTGGTATAACAGACAGACAGAAAACGTCATAAAGGAAACTAAATTGCAACAAAACGGTACTCTGTGACATTTAACAAGCTTTATTGCGTCTTTTACGAGTCAATAAACGGAAATCGCCAACGAGCCAAACCAAAAAAAAAAAAAAAACAGCCAACAACAGCGAAACCGGATGTCGTATGTGCCACACAAGACACAAACAATTGTCCAATGCCAAGTGCAGCAGCAGCAGCTGATAAGCCAAAAAGCGCAGCAAATATATACAACATTTTCTTCATTTTTTTTTTGTTGATTGACTAGCTTTTCAGTTGCTGTTGTTGTTGTTGTCTTTTCCGGCACAGATGCGTCATTCAACTAGCCGCCAAGACCCACGCGTCTCTTTTGAGGTTGACAAACTCGATGTCGCCACGCAATAAGCCAAAAAAACACATAATAAAAAGGCTTACGAGTACCAGTTCCATCATAATTACACCAAAAAAGGAAAAGTGCAAATACTACATAAAAAAACCATAAAAAATTGCATATATATAAAAAAGAAAAAAAATGGTTGTTTTTTGGGAAAGCCGCCGCATTGGGCCGGAAAATGAGCGCCTGTCAATTATTCATGAATATAGGTATGCTATATACATACATATCTATATATGTAAATACATATATTATGATTGTGCCAACGGGGTAAGAACAATGCGGCGGAACAAGAGTTAAGATCTCTTTCTGCCTGGCGGCAATATGCAGATTTTTTAGCTTGACTTGTTTTTAAGTCTGGGTGTCGGCATCTCTCTCTATCTCTCTCTTGCTCACACACATGCATATCATCTCTGTTACAGTTAATGCAATGTGTGATTGTACTTTTATTTCGGAGCTGGTGTTGTTGTTTGGGCTCGCTGTCACGTAACGAAAGGGAAACTCTTGTGTCTTGTGTCTTGAGTGTGAATCTGTGGGAAGTCAGCGTCTTGCAGCAACAATGACAAGGCGGCAAATGCAAAGGCAAATGAAAAGGCGCAATGGCAAAAAGGCAACAATGGCTGCCGCTCTTGCTGCTGCTGCTGCAAGCAGGCAACAGAATATTATAGCAGAAGTTGCCATCTCCAGCAACCGTCCTCCCCTCTTCGTTCCAACTGGCTGCCTCTGCATTTTTAAGACATTTCTCATTGCATAGGGTTGGCACCACTTATCAAGTTTTAAAGCTCACTAAAGAAGAAGAAGCAGATGCAACAACAACAGCAGCACGCCCTCTTAACACCAGCAAAAGCGTTGATTAATTAATTTATAAAAGTTAACGGTATATATGTATGTATATATGGATGTATGTATACATATACAATTACAGTTAAGCAGACTCTGCTGCAGATGATGGGAAAGCAAGCAGCTGCAGCTCAGCTCAGCTGGGAATAGTCGCTGCTGCTGCAAAAACTAATTGCATTAAGAGCTGTAAAAGCTTAGCCTGAGCAAAAATAGCAGTCAAAACAAAAGCAAAAATCAGAGCAATTCCCACAGAATCAGCTAGATGCACACGTAATGTGATTAAGCATAGACACAAAAACAAACACACACACACATACACACACACTCACACGCATAGACAAATAGCTGCTGCTGCTGCTGTTGTTGCAATTCAATCAATGTGCAACGGCATTTTGAGAGCAGCGAACAGCGGTCAACAACACTTGCTGCAGTGTTCACAGCAGCAGCACAGCAGCAGCGCACGACAAAGCTCTAACAGAGAAATAGAGAGTGCAAGGCAGCGACAGAGGACGAGGCAGCGGAAGCTGATGCTGTTGCTGTTAGTCCGCTGCTGCTGCTGCTGTTACTCTATTGATGCAGTTACTCTGCTGCTGCTTATACTCTGATACTGCTGTTACTCCCCTGCTGGCACTGGTACTCCGCTGTCACTGCTAAAGCTGTTGTTATTGTTGTTGTTGTGCAGGCGACGTTTAGCAAACAATTGCAAGCGTTGCTGCTTGGCACGCTTCTCAGCCCACTGCCCCGACCACTGCCTGCTCCTACTGTCTCTCTCTGACACTCGCTCATTAACACACGTCGTATGGTGTCGCTGTTATGCTATTAACATGCTGTTCGTTTGATTGAAAAATGTTTTATAGCGCTGCCCCTTTTCTGTTGGTGTTGTTGTTGTTGTTGCACTTGAATGCAGGCAACAGCAGCAGCAATCGTTATTTGGCCGTTTTGAACTCTCGAGTGAAAGTGAAAATTGCTAAATTATATAGAAATCAATGTTACAGCAGCAGCAGCAATGACTTACGAAAAAGGTGGACACCCGACTTGATTAGCCAACAAGCAAAGCAACAAAAAAGACAAACAAACAAGGCAATAACAATCTCTGAAATAGAGGCAGCTGCACGTGCGCAACTGTTGCAAGTTTGTGAGATGCCGCAATTAGAGAAAATGTAGTTTTTACTGCCTAACCCTACCTGCAACTGCAACTAACAGCTGGCAGCCATGCACTTGACTTTGGGCCAACAGCACTTTTTTTTTTTGCCTATGTCGCATTCCAAGTTTAGACAAGTTCTACTTTCGCAACTCGTTTCTGTGGCACCCATATTCAATTTGCAACACCAACTGGCAACGGGCAACTAACGTTGTCCCAATTTTCGTGACTGCCACATAATTGGGGACACCTGCATGTGCCAAATTCAAAAACTAGTTGCTACACCAGCAGCAACAACAAAAATTGAGAAAAGGAAGCGGCAGCAACTAGCTCAACTCTTGTTGTTGTTTTTGCTGGGAATGAGAATGCCAATGAGAATGGAATTGGGAATGGGAATGCGAATGCTATTCGAAATGGAACGCAGTTTTCCAGCCACGCAATTGCAAGTTGCATTGCATTTTCGGTCTCACTGATTTGAATTTGGTGTCACAAATGCTTTTATTTGTTATCAACTATTTAGATTACAGCAGCATCGAAGTTGTTAGAAATAGTAGCAAACATGCCATCTATAAATAAATGTAAATGTAAAAAGTAAGAAAGAATGCCTATTTTAATTGGCGGGGCTGATCAGCCATCATGACATTTAAAGTTTAATCCGAAGTTCGAAGTATTATTTTATTTATCTGGAAATATAAGCTTTCGATCGATTATTCCGATAATAATGATGATTCTGTCACTCTCTCTCTCTCTTCCTCTCTCTCTCTCTCTGTCTCTCTTCCTCTCTCTCTCTCTGTCTCTCTTCCTCTCTCTCTCTCTCTTCCTCTCTCTCTCTCTCTCTCTCTCCTCTCTCTCTCTCTCTCTGTCTCTCTTCCTCTCTCTCACTGTCTCTCTTCCTATCTCTCACTGTCTCTCTTCCTATCTCTCTCTCTCTCGCTCTCTCTCTCTTTCTTTCTTTATTTCTCTCTCTCTCTCTGTCTCTCTTCCTCTCTCTCTGTCTCTCTTCCTCTCTCTCTCTCTCTTCCTCTCTCTCTCTCTCTGTCTCTCTTCCTCTCTCTCTGTCTCTCTTACTCTCTCTCTCTCTGTCTCTCTTCCTCACTCTCTCTCTCTTCCTCTCTCTTCCTCTCTCTTCCTCACTCTCTCTCTCTGTCTCTCTCTCTCTGTCTCTCTCTCTCTGTCTCTCTCTCTCTCTGTCTCTCTCTCTCTCTGTGTCTCTCTCTCTCTCTCTGTGTCTCTCTCTCTCTGTCTCTCTCCTCTCTCTCTCTCTCCCTCTGTCTCTCTTCCTCTCTCTCTCTCTTCCCCTCTCGCTATCTCTTGCTCCCTCTGTCACTCATCCTCTCTCTCTCTTCCCTCTCTCTCTCTTATCTCTCTCTCTCTTATCTATCCCTCTTTCTCTCTTTACTCTCTCTCTATCTCTCTGTCTCTCTTTTATGCTCTGCCTCTCAGATATAATTTCGATACTTGTACTTAATTTTTTACGAATTTAACTATTGTTTGGGAAACGCAGCACTCAAAATACTTGCAACTTGAGGGTTGACATTTGACAGCTGGCTACCTGAACACCCACCTAGCCTAACCAGCGAGGAGAGGAGAGTTTTAGTGTCCATTGTTCAGCGACTGTTGCTGTTGTTGTTGTTGTCGTTATTGTTTTTGTTGCTTAGCGCGGCAAAAGTCAGCGCAGCAATTTGCGCAATTGAACTCATCAATTGCAGCAATTAAATGTGCCCAAGGCAGAAGGCGGTTTGTCTGTCTCTCTCAGCTAGTTTTGAATTAACCAACAGAAAGCAGCAAAAACACGGCAGCAACGAGATGAATGTGATGTAACACAGACCACAACAACAACAACAACAACAACAACATCAACAAGCAATACACAACAACAAAGGCAAAGTTAATTAAATGATTTTCAATGTCTGACGACCTCGCGTTACTTTCTTTTGCCCCCAGCAGCAGCACCAGCAACAGCAATAGCAGTCAACAAAGGAACAATGCCTCAAGTGGGAAAACAACACAAATCTATTGCATTGCAAATGAATTTCCGTTAAGAGGGGAGAAACACAGCAACTTCAATCAAAGACTGCAGTCAGCTGCAGGATGAAGCAGGCTCAAATCCGAAATCGCATTAACAAGTTGCTGCCGTGAATGTTGCACACATTTTAATTGCTCAATTTCTTATTCATTTACTCATTTAATGTGAATTAATCAAACTCAAATTTAAAATAGAAAATGTATTTAAGAGAAAAACTAGTCAGAGCTAGAGATAAAATAAAAAAGAAAAGAGATTCCAATCTGTGCACCTCAATATAATATATACAAGTGTATATATATTATTTATTTAAAGACAGTCCACAAATTTTAATTTTTAATTTTAATAATGAATAATTATATTTAAATTGAAAATGAAAAACTAAAGAAAATGCAATAAAGAATGTATTAAATCTGTAGTAAGGAAAGTAATACGCTGCGAAGGGAAAGACAATGATGAAGATAAAAGTGAGAAAGGAAATAAATAAAATATAGGCAAATCTCTGAATGTCTGGAATTATATATAAGTACATACATTAAAAAAATAAACTGAAGCTGAATTTAAACGCCAATGATTGCAAATAAGAAAGTTAAACAAAGACGATAACGGCAAGAAGACTTTATATATATATATTTGTATATAGCAATATAATATATCTATTATATAGACTAACGAGTAATCTATAAATGCAGTGCAACAAATCTAACATAATTTGTTTGTTTTTGGTTGAGCTTTTGAGATGTATATCCTATAGCTAAAGCGTGCTTAGAAGGTAGAAATGTGACCTCACTTTATATATATATATGTTCGAGTACGAACATGTGACGATGATAGCTGACCCATGCAAGCCAGCATTGTTCAAGTATGAACATGAGATATGCTGATACCTAGCTCATGCAGCGCCAGCAAGATTAGGCACTTGAGGCTGGCTTGGGGTTAAGCTATTTTTAGAGAGGTCGATGGAGTGAGACGCCTTACAAGCGGCTGCACTCGATAGAGTGAGAAAGCGGTCGCCTTACAAACGGCCGCACTCGAAAAGGGACCAATGCAGTTGCCTTAAGCGGCTGCATAGTGTATTTTAATATATTTCTATGTATTTTAGGTTTAAGAGTTTTATATAAATAAAGGGCCTGCTCGTCAGAGCGGCCAGTCTGAATTTACAACTCAACTCGAGTGTATATCATTTATACATTTTGGTCCTTCGAGCCGGATACAGTTTTACACTATACGTAATCTGTATAAGTTGAATTTCGCGCCGTGTCCAGAGATCGAAATTATTCGTCGAATCTGGAAATACAGTTTTACACTACACGTAATCTGCATTAAGTAAATTTCGCGCCGCGTTTAGAGATCGAAATTATTCGTCGAATCGGGAGATACAGTTTTACACTACACGTAATCTGTATAAGTTGAATTTCGCGCCGCGCGTTTGGATTTCGAATTTGTTCGTCGAATCAATAAATATTTAAAAAAAAACAATTGAAAAAAAAAATAATAGTGAAAATGATGTCGGACAAGCAAATCGAGCTTCTGAAGGCTCAAACAAAAATCCGAGAGCAAGTGCAAAAGCTGATCAGCCAAAGTGCAAGCGCGACCTCGTTCGAAAAGATTTTAGCCGAGTTTCGGGTAAATAACTCGAAGCTATTGAAAATCGGATTGATCGACCACGAATATTTCAATAAAAAAATATTCGAGGCGACAATAGCTGAAGTCACGTTATACAAAAATAATGAGAAGGAAGTGAAACCTAAGGAGAAGATGGTTTTAACTACAAAAGAACCCTCAACATCGCAGAAAGCTATGGAGGAGGAAGTGTTGACGGCATCGAACGAAGAGGCTCTTCAAACGGATCGTTCGGCGAGGCCAAAAAACCCTAATTTTGAAAAATTAGAGATACGCCTAGCCGGTCTACGGGAAGAAATGGAGAACGCCGCCCAAAAATGGTTAGCTAATCCAGCAAGGAAGGAGCTACAAAAAATTATGTATATGCTGGACATCCATGTGACGACAATTGAGAAAATTACAGAGACGTTGAAAATGGAAGACAAATCATGGACATCTTCAAATTACATGGATGAACTAATGTTCGATGCGCAATGCTTGAAAGGACAAATCGGTGTAGAATTGTCGGTTCTACCATCTACATCGACACAAGAGTATCCCAGGCAAGAAGCTCCAAAGGTTGACATACCTCATTTTAATGGTAATGCCAAGGAATGGCCAAACTTTTTTGGCCTATTCACCGAAATAATACATGATCGAGAAGACATCAGTGACACGATAAAGCTGAATCATTTAAGATCATGTCTGAAAGGAGAAGCATCCACAATGGTAAGCCATTTACTGATTGGCTCAGCAGCCAACTACCAAAAGGCATGGGATCTGATGTGTAAGCGGTACGAAAATAATAGAAAAATTTTCGCCGACCGGCTGAACACCACGCTGTTGGAATTGGAACCATTAAGATGCGATTCAGAGGAAAGGATCCGCAAATTCCTAGATGTAGCGACGGAAAGTATCTACATCATAAAGGAAAAATCAAAAATTGGCGATGCAGCAGATGTTATCTTTGCCCAAATCCTTCTTCGACGATTTTCGACAGAGGCTCTGCAGCAGTACGAGCAACATGTTAAAACGAAAAACAGAGAGATACAATCTCTGGAGGATGTACAGGAGTTCATTAATCAGCTATACCATGCGGTGGATTCAGTACAGAAAAACGTGGTTAAAGAGACAACGCAACGCCAACAGAAATCTTGCCGATTTTGTGCGATAAGCGGGCACGACATAAACAGATGTCAAAAATTTACAGAAGCGCTGGTAAGCAAACGAAAGGATTTTGTGAAAGCACAGCATCTATGCTTCCGTTGCCTGGGCACTCATACTTGGGCGGAGTGCAGGAAGGAATGGAGATGCCAAAAGTGTAACAAGCACCACAATACCTTCTTGTTACATGAAGACTCAAGAAAAGAGAGTGTCAACTGTCTTAAGCAAAATAAATGGCAGGGAACACTATTGGCCACGGCAATTGTCAACGTGAGAAATGCCAGTGGAAACTACGAACAACTTCGAGCATTGATGGATGGAGGATCGCAGCGCACCATGATATCAGAAGAGGCAGCGCAACTTCTAAAGCTGAAGAGAAGCAAGGAGTCAGTGGAAATACAAGGGATATTTTCACAAAGCATGGACCTGGCAGAAAACAGTGTGACACTTGAAATAAAACCTCGATTTTCAAGTAGTTTCGAGGCGAAAACAACGGCGCTAGTACTTCCCAAGTTGCAAAGAGCACTCCCCAGCAAGAGGATTGATATGGATATCGATACAGACTGGAAGAATTGCACTTTGGCCGATCCAAACTTTAACATGCCTAGCAGAGTAGACATGATCATTGGTGTGGACTTATTTCCCTTAATAATGATGGGTCAAGTGAAAACTATTAATGGAGCGCTGCTTGGACAAAAAACACGACTCGGATGGATAGTTTCCGGAAATATTGGCAGAGCACCGACAAAGGAGATTCTGCCCACGATCCTCAACAGAAATTGCAGCACATCGGAGCTGTATGATCTGAATTCGCTGCTGCTGAGCGAACAGAAAGCACAGTCACGCTTAGGACTCAATGCGATGAGTCAACTCATCGATCGGGTGGAAAATAGTCTCGATGATATCAAAACGTTGCGCGCCGTTCTGGGCATGCCGGCGAAGCCTGCAGCTCGTGTGGACGTGTCCATGCCGCCGCCTCCAACTCAACATTATGAGGCACCGTCATCACATCACAGGCGCAACTCGGTGCTGGCAATGCGACCACCCCAACCGCCTGTGCCAATCGATACCTCAGCTGTCTATGGACGTCACGGCTATCCACGTGGTGACACGGAGGAGTCCACGGACTCGGTTAGGCGTCATAAACTAAAGCCGCCGCCGCAGTCACGTTTTCAGCAGCTAATCAATGGGTCTCAAGCAGCTGATAAATTCTACATCGGATCTCAGTGCAGCATCCACATACAGCAATCGGCAGCAGCAGTCGCCACATCATCATCATCCTTATCATTTGTATCCGATGGATGCGCATCGCAGTCATCGCAACTCGCTGGACAACCATTTTGATAATGATGCCTCAGGCAAACCATTGTACAACAGCAGACCGCTGGGCAAGCAGCACATTCAGCGCCAAGTAAACTATATAAATCCGCATTACAATGACACACATTCCATGAATCGTACGGAAGATCGCAGCAGGAATAACAATAATAATAACTCAATTAATAATAGAAGCAAACGCTTTGCAAATGGACCAGAAGACCAACAAAAGAGGAAACAAGCAAAGTACAGGACTTCACGTCAAGCATCCTGGGATAACAGCCGGGCATAAACTACACACTACAAGCAGCATAAAAACTTAACTTTAAAAACTAATAATAATTCTAAGTATTTAGGCGCCAAGCGGTCACCTTATCAGTCAGATTTACTGCCCCCCTGGAGAATGTTCGAGTACGAACATGTGACGATGATAGCTGACCCATGCAAGCCAGCATTGTTCAAGTATGAACATGAGATATGCTGATACCTAGCTCATGCAGCGCCAGCAAGATTAGGCACTTGAGGCTGGCTTGGGGTTAAGCTATTTTTAGAGAGGTCGATGGAGTGAGACGCCTTACAAGCGGCTGCACTCGATAGAGTGAGAAAGCGGTCGCCTTACAAACGGCCGCACTCGAAAAGGGACCAATGCAGTTGCCTTAAGCGGCTGCATAGTGTATTTTAATATATTTCTATGTATTTTAGGTTTAAGAGTTTTATATAAATAAAGGGCCTGCTCGTCAGAGCGGCCAGTCTGAATTTACAACTCAACTCGAGTGTATATCATTTATACATATATATATGTATATATTCTCGGTAAAGAGGTTGACATATGTATAGAAATGTTAGAAATATGGTTCGAGTACTTTCTTCATAGTTCATAAAAATTAAACAATAATTTTGTAATTTTATAAACTTACAAATCGTGAAAAATACTTAGCCAAGTTCCCGTTTTTGAGTAGACCTCGACAATTTCATCAGATCATGTTTAAGTGTCACAATTATCTGACTAGACTAGAGGGTATCTGTTTAGTTCGTCACTTTCCTTAGGTTTATCTTTTGCGCAGCTAAAAATTCCCATACGCAAATCGTGATGATTATTTTTGTTGCCTGTGCTGTAACCACTTGTTTAGTTGTTGTGATACCTTATCAGTGTCCAAATACAACAAACCAACAACAAACCGACAACAAACCGACAACAACAAACCGACAACAACAAATGAATAGTTACAATTGAATTTGATTGAAAGCATTGCAAGTTTTTTTTATCGCGGAAATCAAGAAATCAAGGAAATTAAAGTAAAGTGGAAGAAGAGAAACAAAAACAGAAAACAGAAAACAAAACAACAAAAAGCATAACTGGCACAAAGAGACGCCGCACTTTAATCAGCGCGCTAGATGCAAGATACGACCCACGAGATACACACAGCTGCAACTGTTGGATAAACGCGTGGCAATCATAACAGATGCACACAGATAGTTGCCAGTTGAAATTTGAGAAGCAAATTATTAGCAAGCTGCAAATGAAACTATAATTGATATACTCAAAGTTTGGTACTTGACCAGGTAAAAAGTTAACAAAACACATTAGGCCACTTGCCACTCGTCACTCGCCACTTGCCGCATGCATTCTTGTGAAGACTCTTCTCTGACAGCCCCTGGGCCCTTTTATTTACACTGACGGGCTGTCAGTGGCCAAGACGTAGGCACACAGACAGACAGACAGACAAACAGACAGAGACATGCAGACAGTCAGTAGGCAGTCAGGACACGCGACACTTGACGACTCGTCTCAGTTTGTTTGTGTGTTGTTTTTTATTTATTTTTATTATTATTTTTTTTTTTGCTTGTTAACATTTCTGTGGCAATAGGTGGTCAAGTATTTGTCCAGGCATTTTCCATATTTGCAAATTTCTTAAGCAAATTAACATTGCTGGCGAAGATTTCAAAGAAGCGACGACCAAGTTAGCAGTTGCATTGCAAATAGCCAAGTTTAAACGGCGTAGAAGGTAGCTAGAAAATGGCATTTTAATGACTTTATGTGCGGTTCAAGCTCACGTTCTTACCAAGCTTCATAATGTTTTTAAATTGGCTATTTTACATGACTTTCATTTATTATTTTAAATTTTTGGCTTATTTCACATTCATACAAGTATCAAATAAGTTCGTTTCTCACCGGGGTTTAATGGAGGTATTTTAATAATACTTCGATGCCAAATAATTTTTTTTTTCTCTTGAATGAAATTCGCAGCTTATTATGCATTTTGCATTACGACTAAATGCTAGAGACCAATTTTAGAAATTGCATTCAATAAACTATTTTTAAAACAACTGCGCAGGCAATAACTAGAGTAACTAAGGACCACAAGGAACTACTCAATGGGAATATTTTATATATGGCATTCGCCTTACTCAGGCATGGATAGCCAGCCAGAGGATGCCCATTCAAAATGGCCTGACCCTGTTCTGGTGCACCACTAAAATACAAAAAAAAAAGAATAAATAAATAAAAACCTGGAGACGAACCGGTTATCCAGACAAGAAGAGCAGGCAACTCTTGCAACTTGCAACTTGCAGTTGTTTTCAGGTGCATCACGCGGGCCACACAAAATGGCTAAAATGGGAATTACAAAAAACGGAAAACGAAAAAAAAGGAAAAAAGCTGGCCAACAGCTACTGCAAATGACAATCTGGTTTTCTTAATTTGTGTTCTCCTTTCAAGTCTTCTTAGTCACCTTTGTAATTTGCATTCAAAATAAAGAATACGCGTTGTGACTTATGAATTTTCACCTTCAAGCTCACGGCTAATGACATAAGGCTTGCCTCCACCAACCCCCCAGCCCCCTGTCACCTTTTGCTATGTGCTTGCTTGCCTGTTTTAACTGTAAATAAATGCCTTGCTACCGCTGCTAGTGGCAAATTTAAATCAGTGCACTTTTAACGATGCGAACGTGCTGAAAATCCCGTTCAAGCAGCCGCCGTTGTTTGCTGATAAGCGCATTAGCTTTGATAAGGCAGCCTCTTTAATTGACATCAGTCTAATTACACAGATATATAGACACAAATTGCAACTGTGTGTGTGTGTGTGTGTGTGCTATTAATAAACATGCTTACTCAGTGGGGCACGCACTTAAACCAATTGACAAAACAACAGACACACTTTTTATTTTTTAAATTCCTATTTTTGTTTTTTTTTTTAAGCACGCGAGAAAAAAATGACCGACAAAAATTCCAATGATGTCATCATTTGTCGTTTGTTAACACTTCAAAATAACTATAATAACATTGTACTATTTTATATATGTGTACGTAAAACAGCATTTGCAAAAAGACCAAAAGTAATTAGGTTAATGCAAATCGTTATTAGTACTTAAGAAATAAAAATGTTTATTATAGAAAGCAAACAACCATTGGGGAATTTTTGTGTGTGTTCGTTTTTAGAATTATATATTATGATTGGCATAAGTCTTGCTTGTAAGACAATCTCTCACAGCAAAAAACAAGTACAAATGACTCGACTAGGAGACTGGGTTAGGTTGGGGCGATTGTTGGCATGAGCGGGAAATCCCCCGACACACTTGGGATGGCATGGGATATTTTTTTCCCCCTTGAAAGTCCCTCTGTAAAACTAGATTCCAGGCACTATGTGGCAATTTCCGTGGCTCGGATGAACTTCGCCATTTGCTTTGGTTGAATGATATGCCCGAGAAATGGGGGAACCCAGAAATGTTTGTCTTTTCATACTGAGGACTGGGCTGGACCGACTAGCGGATACGAAACTGTTGAACATAGTGCTTTGATTGTTCCTTGAATAAGTTTCGAGTCAATGCAGAATTGGTTTATTCACATGCTTCATCTTGCTTCGATTATCATGCTGCTCTCTGCTCACACACCCACATAGAAATTACCTGCACCAAAAAGCAATTTGTTTAATATGAAAATTCTATAAAAAGCTATCATAATTTGTAGGTGATTTTGATTCAATTTTTATAGGTAATCAATATTAACACAAGGTGTGCTTATAATTTAATTGTGATGCTCAAAATTTTCTAGACTTTTCTTACAATCACAAATCGATTTATATCGATATTGGCGAAATAGCTGTGAGTTATCAATAAAATAAGCGTATAATAAACTGAGCCAATTTTAAAGTATCTGGAACCGGGACTATTTTGACTCGAGTATTGATTCTGATCAGGAATGCAATGGATTCAGTTTATAGTATCATAAGATAAGAAACCGAATTTATAATCAATTTTCGATAATGGCAAATAGCATAAGCAGTGGAAAATACTAAAATGTTGTTTAGCATGAAGCATATACCCGATAGCTCACAGCTAAATTTAAGATTTCAGGTGTCAAAGCACATTCAAATCTGCCCCGTCTTTTATATATTCTACGGAATAGCTTTTGTTTAACAGTTTGCTTAGAGGGCGAGCAACTAATATTTGTTGCTAGTTCGTTGCGCACAGGAAACGGATGGGAGGCGGAGAGGAAATGTAAAGAGAAGTGGCACATTAAGGATATGCCACAAGTTGCTGTGCGTCAGCTGAGCCGGAAATTCCTGGCTTCCGTGCACACACAAGCACACACACACACAAATAACTGTGTGTGTGTGTAGCTGGCAACAGGTGTGTGCCTGGACTAAACGTTAGCTGATAAAAAATATATATATATAAAAAAACTAAATAAAAATACAAAAAACACAACAAGTGACCATGTAATGCGGCCTATCTGTGGCGTCGACTCACCTGATAATATGAATCCGACATGTTTTAGTAGTTGTTCTTGTTGTTGTTGTTGTTGTTGTTGTTGTATCCGTTGAATCACTGGTTGTGTGTTGTTGTTGCTGCTGCTATTGCTGTTGCTGCTGCTCCTCTTTTAGTTTATCAGATTGCTGTTATTGTTTTTGTCGCCAAGAGAGAGAGAGAGAGACACACGCACACACGTACATACACTCACCTGCATACGGCATACGCACGTACACGCATACACACTCACACACAGAAACACAGAGAGGGACAGAGACCGACGAGCAAAACGCACTTTTCGCTTCTTTTCTTTTATTTGTTTCGTTACGTTTCGGTTTCGTTGGGTTTTTTGGTTTGTTTACTTTTGCTCCAATAATTTATATATGTTGTTCACACTTTGACATCTGACGCCAAAATAACTGCTTTTATAGCGAGCGCTCTCTTTCTGCTATATATGCTGTCGATATTGAATAGAATAGTTGTTGTTATTATTGTTATTGTTGTTATGGTAACACTGGAAATGTGACGACAATGCAAAGCAAACACGCAAACAGGTGGCACAGGAGCAAGCGAGAAGAATTCAAGAGAGAGGGAGAGTGGGATTGAAATAACGCTTAACAATTGTTGCGGATAAAATGGAGGACGCCGTGAATTTTTTTTTTTTGTTACATGCAAAATTCAATATACATAATTTAGTGGGAGAAATTCACAATAGAAACACAATCTGAGTGGGGAACTTTCATAGAAATTAGCTTCAATTGAGCATTTTGCGGATTTAATTGAAAATTGTTTTTTGTTGTTTAGTGATGCTGCTGCTGCTATCTCTATATGTGCTGCTGTTATTTTACTGCAAGTCACATAACAAGCAGCAGCGGCATCAATTTATAAATAAGCACCGGCTGTTGATGGACAAACGGGACGGACGATTGCAGTGGACAGTGGAGAACCAATCGTAATCAGCACGAAGCAACAACAGCAGAAGAAGAGCGGCGGCAAAAAAAAGCTACTCGCGCAGCTAAATGGAAATATGCTATTGCGTCGCCCTTCTCTGTCGCACTCGCTCCACTCCACTCATTCCCACACGCTCACACACACACACACAGACAGACCGCAACAGGCACGCAGTTTAATACCGGTTGCATTGTAATGGCGTCTAAATAATGAGGCAGGCACCTTGAAATAATTACACGGCCAAGATTGCCTAAACAAAAACTCGCGCAATGCACATGAACACTTAAATTTTAAATCGCTTTATTTTTCCATTATCTCAATACTTCTGTTTATAGGTACTACATATATATGTGTGTGTGTTTGGTTATCTTCCTCATCTTCTTTATCTTATACAAATTTCACTCGATTCGTACATTTTTAATTGTAATCTCGCTCTCGCTCACTCTCAAACACACGCACACACATACAAGCATACAAATTGCGCTGCTCAGATCAAATTCTTTGCCGTCTGCGTTTGCTGCTGCTGCGTTGTCGACATTTCGCTTCGTTTTCTTTTCTTGTTGTGTATGTTGGAGGAATGTGAAAACAACAAATTGAATATTTATCTCACGCACATTTTTTATTCAAATCATAACGATTGGGTTTGTCTTTATTATTTTGAATGGTTGCATGCAATAAAATTGACACTTTGTTGACTTTTTTAAAACGAAAAATGTGAAATGGTTAAAAACAGAAAACGGCGACGACACGACGTTCGAGCATATAACCAGTGTGACCGCACCTAGCATACCGCCAAAATATCGAATAACCTTTAACAGAAGAATACCAATAATAAAATACCATATTTTAAAAGTAACGTTGCTGCGCGCTTTCAATTTATTTTTGAATGACATTATATGAAATAGTTGAAATAAATCCATTTATTTAATAAGTATTTGTATACGCATGTAAAAGATGTTTTTTATAAAGTGCTCATATGCCATATTAGTGTTATCGATGGGCACGCTAGCGATGGCAAAAGTCAAGATCACACAGATCGACACAAATATTTGCTTGCAGTTCAAAATACAAAAACATTTTATGAGTAGTTTTTATTCGCAAGTTGTGATTTTTAATATTAGACCGCTGGTTTCTTGGGCAGCGAGCCGAAAGCTGATATAACGGTGCCCTTGGTGCCCGTCACCGTAGTGGTCAAAGCAGGCAGGGTTGCTTTTGGCGCCGGCTGGTCCCACTTTGATTTGCTGCAAATGCAAAACCGAAGCTCAAATTAGAGATGGGAAAACAATTAAATTGATTTAATTTGTGTTGATTTGTTTACCGCTTTTTGGCCTCCTCCTCCACTTTGCGGGCCAAGGCCGTCGCCTGCTCCACCTTGTCCATTTCCTTGCGATCCTTCTGCCGTTTGACCATCTCCGTTTTCTGCACCGCCGACAATGCCTCATAGAAGCTCTCCTCGCCCCACTGCAGCGGATCATAAATCTCTGGCGGATAATTCGTTCCGAACTCGTTGATGTCGCAAAAACTGATGAGTTTCTCGTAGATGCTGGGATTACGGAACTCCTTGCGATCCTGAATGACACGATTCATGTCCATATTCGTTTGCCGCATTTTCGTGTACATTTTCGTGATCTTTGCCACCAATTCTGGCGGCGGATTCCCCTTCGGCTCCGGCGGCAATTGAAATTTATATTTGGCATATTTGGGATCCTTCTCGTAACTCTCTGCCGAACGCTCCTCGGCATTGTAAGTATTGGAATCCTCATCGTCCATGCGAGCCTCGGCGCCGCCTTCGCCTCCCTTGGCACGACTCTTTTCCTCGTGCTGCGTCTCCACCTCCGAGTTGGCAGCATCGCTGGTCGAGGACGAATCCCCCTCATCCTCTTCGCTGGACTCGTGCGCACGATCCTCCTCCTCGTCGGAGATTAAGGTGTCATCCTGGTAGCTCACCAGACGCCTCAATTTCTTCGCACGCTTCTTTTTCTTCGTTTTCTTAGCGGGCTCCGCATCCGGCTTAGCGGGCGTCAAAGGCGTCGGAGTTGCCTGCTTTGGTATAATTACCTGTAGGCATGTTTTAGTAAGTTCAAATTTAAGTTTATAATTATTAATTTTAGCATTTAAATTCAATTTCTAAGTTTCTCACCTGGGACGCTGTTGAGTTTTGTGAATCTGGACTGGAATCTCCCTCGTTTTCCGAGTCCGTGTACTGTGCCGTCAGGCTGGCCAGGGCAGAGTGGCTCATTGCAGCTGTTATTTGTTATCTGCGCTTAAATAAATGGCAAATTTGTTTAATTATTGGAATTTTGGTGTTTATTTTACGCAGTTTTTGTTTAGACATTCACTGCGAAACGTGCACATTTCGTATGCTTTGTGCTAAGTTGGCATCGCTGCGTATATCAGCTGTTGCACCATTTACACGAGACGTAAATTACAAAATAAAGATAATCGCAATATGTGTAAATGTTATTTGAAAGCTATTTATGTACATATGTGGAACATATAGACCACCCGACAGTTGCTTGTTATAGGTAATAACAATATCAGTAGCACACCCTTTTTTTTATCTCTTTTAGATAAAGCTGCACATGAAAACGAATCATGTGTACAGTTTTCGTGACATAAATCGTCAATGAAGCGACGTATAAACGTATGCAACTCTCGATTGTTTTGTTGACGTCGTCAATTTAGGTGTAAAAATGAGCGCCGTCCAAGAGGATCAGGATCGCATACAGAAGCGTGTCAATAAAATATTGGAGACACGCCTCGAAACGGACACGGAGACATTGGATGCCCTGAATGGCCTGTCCAGCTTCTTCAACGAGAATACGCTGCAAAATCGCCGTAATCTGCGGAGTCAAATCGAGCAACGATCCGTTGGCATCAACGAGAACTTTTTAAAGGCATTTCGCGAGGTGAAGTTGACGCTGGATGCTGTCTGCACGGATCTGGACACTATGGCCACATCGGTGCAAACTATGAAAACCGATCTGGAGACATCGAAAGCGCTGACCAAAGATCTCATCGAGCAGACAAACAAAATGCAAGAGGAACGGGAACGGTTGGAGATCCATCGGCAGATTGCGCAAGCATTTCTGGCACGCTTCCAGCTCAGCGTACCGGAGCATCAGTTACTGTATGGCAGCGCCAAGGATGCGCCCATTGTGCCGGAGTTCTTCAAGGTACTGGATCGGGTGCAGTCGATCCACTCCGACTGCCGGCTGCTAATGCAGTGCGGCTATCAAACGGCTGCCCTAGACATCATGGAGGAGATGACGCTGCATCAGGAGGGCGCACTGGAGCGCCTCTATCGCTGGACCCAGAACCACTGCCGCAATCTGGAAAACAATGAGATTGGTCCCCTGATTGTGGAGGCCATGAGTCGCTTGCAGGACAGACCGGTGCTCTTCAAGTATGTCATCGATGAGTATGCGATTGCACGCCGTGCTGTGCTCGTCCGCCAGTTCATTGAGGCCCTCACCGAAGGTGGTCCCGGCGGGAATCCCAAGCCCATTGAGCTGCACGCCCACGATCCCAAGCGTTACATTGGCGACATGTTCGCCTGGCTGCATCAGAGCATACCCAACGAAAAGGAGAATCTAACGCTGCTCTTCAAGAAGTGCGATAAGCACGGTAAGTAAATGTTATCAGAGATTTCTGGTCTTTTATTATCCCTAATTCCATTTCAGATATATCGGAGCAAATGCAGAAGGCGCTCAGCTATATAGCCGATGGCGTCTGTCATCCGCTCAAGGTGCGCGTGGAGACGATACTGAGTTCGGAGCCGGATACCATTGTATTGTTTACCATCTCGAATCTGTTGCGCTTCTATCAGCAGATCATGAAGCAGGTGGTGCAAGGCGGCAGCCTCGAGCAGTGCCTCGTCGAGCTGCAGCAGAGCAGCGAGCACATCTATCTAAATGCCTTGGCCGGCCAGGTGCGCAGCGTTCTCCAGCGACCAGCGGGCAGCAGTCTTGCGCTGGAGCCGCCACAACGTGATTTGGTGCCGCCGCCGAGTGTCGCACGACTCCTGAATATACTCAAGGAGATCCTGTCGGTGGCAACGATGGTGGATGGTCGCCAGGCGGACATTACGAAGATTGTGACGTGCGTGATTGATCCGCTGCTGCAGTCGGTGCAGGAGAGCGCCGCCCACCTGCCCACAGTGGACATGGCTGTCTACTTGCTCAATTGCCTGTATCACATGCAGAGCACGCTGGCGGTCTTCGAGTACATGGATGAGCGGGTGGAGCGCTTACAGGCCCAGTCGGATGCACAGCTGGACACGCTCACCTCCGAGCAGGCGTCCTCGCTGGTGGCCAATCTGAATCTGGGACCGATCTACACCATATTGCAGAGCAACCAGACCAAAATTGAGACCAATCTGTTGAAGATATTCATGTCGAAAATGGATGCATTCCTACAGCTGCCGGATGTGCTGCTCCTGCCGCAGGTCCAGCTGATCATGTCCAGCTCGCATCGCAGCACAGTTCAGCGGCGCTCCTTCAACGTCATCGTGGCCATCTACAAGCAGATCTATGAGCGTGTCCATGATCCCGCCAATGGTTTCGAGCAGCCCGAGGCGCTGCTCCACAAGACGCCCGATCAGGTTGCTCGCATCTTGGCCAACTAATTGGAGGCTGGACATCCATCAGCCTATTATGCGTATTCCAATATATCTATATATATATATATCTTCAATATATGCAATATAAATTGATCTGTTTAATTTATTGTGTGGATTTCTTCTCTAATTAAGCAGCCAAGTAGAAGTACAGTGGACATTCAATACAGTGGTCTAATGATATCCAAATGTTGTCACTTTTTGCACTAAAATTCAATTAATAATTGGTTTGCTTTCGAATGAATGTATGTATGTATGTATAGTAAACATTCACTAAAGTGAAATATAAAAATAAAGTCAAATATAAAAATATAATTTTATTTTTTGATTGATTTTAAATTTTAGTATGAGCAGTACTCAATCTTTTTATACTACTGTTAGTACAGTACATATTCATTAAAGTGTCAAATGCCTTAACTATTTCTGTCACTGTTTTAAATGTTGCATCTTTTCTTTATCTTAGTCTGCTTGCCTAATATGGATTGAGCTAATAAATAATTAAAATAATAATAAATAAATGTAATATAAAAATACGATTTGGATTTTTCTAGCACAAATTTCGAAATTTATATACATATATATACATAATAATACTATGTCTCAAAATCAGTTGAGCTGTTGCATTAGCTTTATTTGACTGAGAATTTAAGCAGCACAAGTACAGTGGACACTTGATACAGTGCTGGTATAAAAAACATTCTACAGTCCAATTAATTTTTATTTTAGTTCTGGATTATTTTGATATTTGTTATACTCAAACTGAGTACCTACTGTAAGTACAGTACATATTCATTATAGTAAACCAGAAAATAGATTAACTCCAACTCTAATCTAAGTTAATTAATATCGATTTATATTTATATAGTACTTTTTATTTGAGTAGTAGCTATTATATATTATTTTAAAAATATGTCTGAAATTAAGCATATTTTCAATAATTATATAAAAGAGTTTTCTAAAATTCCTTAGACTTAATATAATGTCAATGATTGGCAATTAAACATTAAGTGGAGATCAAGTAAATCTTTTAGATTTTAATTATTTGCATAGATCTACTTAAGATACTCGTCTATTTTTCCAGTGTATTTATGTTTCGCATTCCGTTGATTTTCCATTCCCGACTTATTATTCTGTTGTTTGTTTATTTTTCGCGCCCATTCAAAATGCACAATAGACTTTTTAAGTCACACATACATATATATACATATATCTGCTATATATATATACATATGTGGGAGCCTGCTTCTTCTTCTATATAGAAGAACGCTTCGTTCGCCTTTGGAGCGTCTCGCCAATTGTGCAAATCGCACGCTTATCACACAAAGCAAAACGCCAAACCAACCTTAAAATAATAATATATAGAAGAAAGCCAACGACAAAGTCAAAAACCGACAGAAATAGAACACGAAAAAACCTCATCGGTAAATATGACAAAAATGTAGGCGGTTTTTGTTTATCGCAACGATAAACCACAAAAAAAAAACAATAACAAAAAACCAGCCACAAATAACGCAAATCTTTTGAGCGCGCTTCATTAGTCAAAAGAATTTGCCGTCGTCGTCGTTTATCGGGACGGCCGAAAGTAATTGGTAATTAGAAAATGTTGCGGCCAAAACGCTGGCAGTGCGCCCTCGACTGGCCAAAGTCCTAGACGGTCTCCCTACCCCCCGTTTCGCGCCTCGAGCGGCACAAAGAATTTTTCTGGCGAAAGTCTTATCGCGCTACGTGCGGAAGCTGTGAGTTCAGATAAAAAGCATAATATATCTATACAAATATATAAATCATTTAAATGCTGTTTCTATATATTTATGATGTTTTTAAGCTAACTGTGAAATTTAATATAAGTATACAGTGAGTGTGTGTGGGTGTTTGTGCGAATGCTGCTTCCTTAGGTAATTGTGACTGTGGCACGCTGGAACAGCTCCAATGTGAGTGCGGCAAAGAATGCGGGAAATGAGTTATTCGCTGCCAGCTGCTGATCGATGGCCGGTTTGAGGGTCTGCGAATACGGCGACTCCAACAGGGCCAAACAGTTGGACTCGTTCACACTGATCGATAGATAGTCATCGGGACTCTCCGCATACATGCTGGAAATCCTGTTTAATTATAGACACAAAATGCGCAATTAGTTTTGGTGACTCACACAAAAAGTAGTTAAATATATAACGACAATATATACTAATATATGTTTATATATAAATAATGTGCTCGCTTGGATATTAAAATTCGCAGAACTGTGAAGTGAACAGCAAAATTAAAACATTCTCGAAATGATCATTTAATCTACGAATTGTACAGTTTAATTGGATTTTGACATATTTAAAGTGCTTGAAAGAGTTGCAGAAACTGTTCTAAATGCTGAGCTGCAAATAGATAAGTAAAGTATAACAGTTTCCAACAATGGGAACAATAATAATTTTAAATAATATATGAAAAACTTTCGGTGCCTTCAAAGCGATCTATGGAAATCTTCATTCCACAATTAAAAATCCATTTTTCGCATATTAAAAGTGTTTGCAAATTAAAAAACTTCTGAGACTTAAAAAGAATTGTTTTAAATGTGTTTAAAATTGATCTTTGCAAATACTTTAAATAAAATGCAAGCCTAAAATCGAACTTGCACCAATTAATAATAACTGTCTTAAATGTGATCTGTGTCAATAATTCAAATTGAAAAGTTTCAGAAAAAGTAAGAAAAGTTCGTAAATATTTAAATAATAAGCAAACTTAAAATGCAGCTGTGTAAAATAGAATTTGCAGCAATTAATATTCACAATTTAGACAACAGTTTTCAGAAATAGAAATTGTCTTAAATGGGATCTTTAACAAACCTTTCCAATTAATATCCACAAGCGATTATCTATATATATATAGTCTAAAATACGCACCGATAATGACTGTTGGGGCCGACACGATCGATCCTATAGCCGAGCAGCATATAGCAGACATCGCGAAACTCCTTGCTGGCCGCCTTGAAGCAATCCTTCATCTTCTTCATTTTGCCATTGGCCGATTCCAGCTCGGCGCGCAGCTGATTGAACTCCTTGAAGTTCATGGTCATGCCACCGCCGGCGCCACCCGAGCTGCTTGTCTCATTGAAACGTGACTGCGTCTGCTCGTTGCTGTCCTCCTCCAGTTTCCGATTGCGACGCTTCAATCGCTCAATCTGTAAAACGAACTCAATTGCAAATCTTCTCACTTACGTAAGGGATTCATTAATTTTGCTCACCTCCGCTTGGAGTTTCTCGACAATGTTCTTGGTGGCCTCGTATGCATCGGCCGCTGGATTCTCAGTGAGATGCAGCACCTTGTAGTTGCCCATGTTGAAGTCGCCGCGCAGACAACGATGCTCCAGCTCCAATTCGAGCTCATCCTTGCGCCGTCGCAAACGCTCGTTCTCCATGCGCAGCGTGTCCAGCTCCTTTTTAACGCTCTCGTAGCCAAACTCACCGGGCGTCGGATCGCTGAGCGATTCATGCTGTCGCATCGCTTGCATCTCACGCTCCAGAGTAGAGCACATCTCCTTGTAGCCGGTAAGGGTGCGCTCGAGCACCTCGACACGATAGCGTATCTGCGCATCGTTCGTCATGTCCGCCGTGTGCGTTGAGTTGGTGAGATCCTTGTCAAAGTTCTCCAGTAGCTGCTTGTAGAAATCACGCTCCTTGCAGACAATCATCAGCTTGCGCTGCAAACGCTCCCGCAGACTCTTGTGGCGCTTTAGCACGATGTTCATGTCTTCAAAGTTCTTCAGATAAACGGCACATTTTTGCTCCAGCTCGCGCAGCTTCGACTGCATCTGTTTGGCCTCCGATTCCGAGTGGCCTTTTTCGGCGGCGCGAATTATATCCGCCTGGAGCAGTTGCTCGATGCGTGTGCGCAACGCCATTGGGCTGACCAGCGTATTGGCCAGGCAATGATCCTGGGCGACTTTCACCCACTCTTTGAGCTCTTGCTCCACATACGTCAGCTTCACCTGCAACGCTGCCGCCTCGGCTCGTGCGCCCTCCTCTCGATCCAGCCGCGTCTTGTAGTCGTGCACCTGCTCCTCGAGCAACAGTTTCTCCCCAATCAGCGTGTTGAGACGCTTGTTGCGTGCACGCAGCCGATCCACTTCAGCCTGCAGATCGGGCACGCTGAGCAGGCGAGCCTGCGACGCTTTGGTTACCTCCTTCCAGTCGGCATAGGATTCCATCTCATATTCAAGCTCCTTAATGCGTGCATTTGCCGTGCTCAGACTCTGCTCCTGCAACTGATAATCCGCGTGGAGTTGTTCGTATTTGGCGGCACTCGCCTTGTACTCATCGTGACGCACACGTATGCGTTCCAGTTCGCTTTGGGTGGCCTGCAATTCGAGCTCGGCACGTTCGCTGATCCGCTTGTATTCGCCTAGCTCGTTGCTGATGCAATGCTGCACTTGGCGTGCATCCTCCTCGCGCTGCAGTTTGTCCTGATCCGCACGTATCAGCGCCGTCTCGTATTTGGTGCGCTGCTGGGCGAGGTCAGCACAGGCAGCATTCGCCTCCTGCCGGGCGGTATGTTCCCGCTTGTGCAGCACCTTCAGCTGCTGCTCCATATCCAGCAGGCGGGCACTTGTGTAATCGCATTGCCTTTTCAACGCCTCCGCTTTACTCTCGGCCAGCTCGAGCTGAGCACGTTGCTCCTTCGTCTGCTGACCGAGTTGCTCCTGTAGCTGCGAAATTATCGCATTTGTCTCAATTAATTCGGCGCGTAATTTGCGTGTCTGCCAAGGACCCATTGGATCGTTGAACGAGTTGTTCTGCGATGTGTTGCTCAAATTCAAGCTGACATTTTGCGAACTATTGTCCAGGCTGCTGTCGATTCGTCGCTTCTTGGGCACTATTCGATGTACAATTTTAGTTTGTAAGTTTTACTTTTCGCTTGCAAATTTGTATTCTTCTTCTTCTTATTTGGCTTACCCCTGACGGATTCTTCAGTGAAGGACATGGAGAGCCGGTCGAAGCTGAGCTTCTTTGGCGCCGAGTGTGTTATGCTATCGTTGAAGCGCTCCATTATGTTGTCCAAGCTGCTACGTATGTCATCCATTTAACTTTTTTTTAACAATATTTCTTTTGCGTCGGTAAATAATTCCCTGACAATTTGTAAAGACCGACAGAACTAGTGATGGTAGGCCGAACAGTATCCGATGAGCCATAGAGATGGGTCAATGTTATCGGAACTGCAAACAGTGTTGGAAAGCGAGCTTACTTGTCAGAGTGGCAACACAGCTATTACATGGGGCGGCAACTTTAAACAAAAAAACCCATTACTATGTCTGATATCAACTTTGATATATTATTTGACATACTTGTGAACTGCCATTATAAAAGCAGGGCAACATTAATTTTGGGCAAATCCTTTGCTAAACGCAGCACTTCAATCATTCTAAATAAGCGTGCAGCAAAAATAAAGTAATAAAATTTCGCGCTTATGATTTATTTGACTTGGGCGTGTGTGTGTGTATGCGCATGTGTGTGTGTGTGCCTCTGCTAACCCATGAAAAACGAGCGCATTAACTTTTATGATATTGTTAGGGCCTGTCATCAACTTTGGTCGAAAGCACACACACTCATTGCTCCTGCTCCTTCTCCCTCCCTCGCACAATCGCTCTCTCCCTCTCTCTCTATCCATCTTACGCATGGACGACAATCAAGTGCCAAAAGTTCAAACTGAAACAATAACACTTTCCATAAACAAAAAACCCAACACATACACACACACACATGCACATATGTAAGTGTGTATGTAAGAATTGCCTCAAATCGGCGACGTGCTTCTCTTTTACAGTTACCTCCGCCTACACCAAAAAAAACAAACATATTTCCATATTGAAACTTGCAAAAAAGAGAAAACCCAAATTGACCTGTGGCAACGCAACAGCGAACGAAGTGTAAACAAAACAAAAGTTGTGGCGCACATTGAATAAATATGTTTGTGGCTTCGTTTTGCTTCCCAGCAATTCAGTGCGCAGTTTATGTGGCGTGTAAGTGTGTATGCGTATGTTGGTGTGAAGTGTGTGTGGTGCGTGGTCTTAACTTTTTTTTTTGCCCGTTGAGCACTTTATCAGAGCTTAGCACCTGACAATTTGCCATGAAAGATGCGGCCTTTTTTCTCTTTTTTTCTTCACTCTCTCTTTTATCATACTCACAGGAAATAAAGACGCGCTCTTTTCTATGTATGTGTGTTTTGTAATCAAAGTGGTTTTTATTCTCGACATTTGCTTTGTTTTTTTTTTTCATTGTCAGCTGCTGCTGCAATGCGTGTGTCCATTGTGTGGAGTGTACTTGAAAGTCCCCGCTGCAGCTTAGTGCTTGCCACACGGTATATTGCCTTTGAGACGGGCAGCTAATTAAATTAAAGCCGATTAGGTGTCATTCTCTATATCTGTCTCTCACTCTCTCTGTAGCAAGCTTGTATTAAGTGCGCTTCTTGTTGCCGTCGGCATTTCACACTTTTGATTATTTACAATATTTGTGCTATGTTAATATGGAGAAGTGTCTCTCTGCAATCACACACTCTGTTAGCTAATCATTATGTCAACATTATGTTAAATTGTGTCACAAAGATATTTCTTGTGCTCATGCTAATTAACATATCAGTTGAGCTGTAAGCAAAGCGTAACTGCAGCGTCATTTAATATGCTCTGAAATGTATAAGTTGTGTTTAACATATGCATTAACATTTCATTTAGTCTTTAAAAATTTGTATAAACATTTTAATCGTATTCAACAATTGGTAATTGAGCATAAGAATATGCCCGCCACGAGTCAACCCATTTGCCACACTCTATTTGCATGTGGCAGTTGAGGTTTTTTCCACATAAATTGCACTTATTAACGCCACATTGCTCGAGTGCCCCCTTAAAATATAAGCATGTGCGCGCACACACACACACATATGCATGTCAGCATATATGTATACAAGAACACGCATTGCCATGCAACAGGCGTTCGTGATTTGAGTTTATTCTTTGAAGGGGTTTGTGGTTCGCTTCGTAGAATTTCCGCTGACTCACAAACGCTGTTGGCCACAAATCTGCATAAAATTTGATGGCAACTTCAAGTTGATGGAATTTTCATGAGCAACGCCGCGAAAAAATCCTCGACACACACACACACACGCACACATAGGCTTCTAGCTGTCTGTTTGGCTGGCAGCCATTTCATTTCTGTTGCTGTTGCAGTTCGCTTTAGTCGCAGCACTCGCAGCACTTCAACATCAACTTCTTCTTCTTCAAGTAGCGGTAAGTGAGCGCAAATTTTTGTGTGAGCTTTTCCATAAGTATAATAAGAAAATGTATCAAAACTAATACAAAGACTTTAATTTTTATTATTTAATAATAATTTGATTTGAATGTGAGCTTGCTTGATTAATAGTGCTTGATCGTGTCACGCCAAATACACGCAGAGTGACCAGCTCTATTTGGTTGACTGATGATTGTCAACAGCAGCAGACATTATGATTGATTTCCATTCTTATGGCACTGCTGCACTGCATCCATGTGCAGATAGTGAATCAGTTGTGGCGCCCAACTTAAATTCTCATCATAAAGCTAAGGCACACTCACACAAACATGCACACTTCTTCTCTCTCTGTCTCGGGCAAGGGCATTTCAAATGCACCTGTTAACCATTCGGAAAATTTATGACTTCCTTGTTTGCCGCGAGGCACGGAACTAGTGCCACAGGCATCCTCTATTGCCACACATCCTTGTCCGTTGCCATTGTCTGCAGCTTGCGTTGCATTTGGCTTTTGTTTTTGCTCAAAACTGTAAAACGATACCCGCCGAGGCACAAAGAGGAAGCGGCATTTTACATGCACGCGTGCCAGAAGTGTTAAGCTGCCAAGTACAAGGACACTCATATATATGTGTGTGTGTGTGTATGTGTGTGCAAGCAATAAATAAAATCAACAATGGCTAATTGTAAGCACAGCATTTTACACAAGCAAAACAAACACACAAAGTCACACGTAGATAAAGCGCATTATGCATTAGACAAGTTTCCGAGTGTCTCTTTGACCTATTGATTACAAGCTGTGAGCACGACTAGTGCATACCCAGTGCTCTGTTTGGCTTGTGAAAGAACAGCAGTGTTCCGCTTCCAGGCGTTCCACTTAAGCAGATATATTTACGTTGGCAAGTGTATTACACATTTTGCTGATAAATATTACTTAAAAGCGTATTTTTAAAACTATTTTGCTGTTTTATTATACCCTTTAAGACATCTTTACATCATTACGGGGCATAGAATAAAGGAATCTGGCTTTTGCTTTCGCTTTTAAGCTAGCGGCAAGAATTTTGCTACTAGGCTGAAGAGTGAGCCAGTGTGGTGAGTTTCTTTGCGAGAGAGAAAGTCGTGCTGCGCTCTCTCTGGGCACACGTTCAATACAAGTTACCATTGCCGGCCCCGGCAGGTGCTGCTGCTGCTGCTATATAAAACTCAGTGCATGCCAACAGGCGCCAAGTTAGAAACTCACCACCTTAAGAGAGCGTTAAGCACACATATCGATAGACAGTGCATGAAATCATCGTTTGAATCGGTACATGGCTTATTGTTTTGGCGGTAGTTTGTAAAGAGGTTTTCCTAACTAGTTTTTGACAATATACTTAAATAAATTATGTATTATAATAACAGAAATGAGTGAGATTTTAAACGTAAAGAATACTAATAGGAAACAAGCGTAACAACCAATTATTTCAAACATTCTTTCAATACTTGTTTTTGAAAACGATGTCTATCGATTCGTTTTTGTATGTTGAAATCGAAGTTGAGTAAGGATTTACTTTGATACTCTGCGCGCTCTTTCATGAATTTGTAATTGAAATGGCCGCGACGCGACGGCGTGCTTGCAGTGCGTAGGCGGTTGTCGTAGACTGACGTCGTGGCCATAGCACGTGCTACGAGTGCGGCGCGTGCAACGGTGCCACCATCCACCACCATCACCTCCACCAGCAGGCAGCAGCAGCAGCAGCATTAACAACAACAAAACAGACAAACGACCGCAGCAGCAGAAGGAGCAGCTGAATCCTGAAGTAACAACCAAAACAACAACAACACACATAGCAAGAAGAATGATAAGCAAAGCGAATGAGAAAAATAAGATGGCACTTAAATAGAGAGAGTATACAGAATATGCAAATGAAACGGCACAAATTTAATTAGCGTTTTTAAATGAAACAATTATCGAAAAGCATTTCGGCCAATGCAAAAACTTGAACTTTGAGATAACTCTTTTTTAACCACAAATGTGAGAGTATTAAAAATGTGTGTGTGGCAATAAAATTAGTTTAAGGAACCAAACAAATTTGCACCTTGTTATATGCACCTGGCTAAAACTAAGATAATAAATGACTTTTTCACAACGTTGACAATAAGCAACAGCAGCAGCGACAATAACTTAATAATATTAAGTGCGAAATCAAAGTTAATCTTATTTATATATAAATAAATATATATATAGATTTATATATCAGCAGACATTTTCGGTAAAGACAAACAAAGTTGTGGGAAAAAAGAAGCGTAAATGCCATTTACGCAAATAATACTAAACAAAGAATAAAGAATAACAAACGGAGGCAGCAACAACAGCAAACGCTTGCCGAAGAAGCCCACAAATCGCAAACAGGATACTTAAAATATCAAACCAAATACATACACACAACCACACACACACACACACGCAGCAGCTAAACAAACGTGTACGTGTGTCAACTTCAAATATATTGTGCGCTTCATACTTTTTGGAGGATGCCCCTTTGCGGCGTTGTTGTTGCTGGGTCTGCTGCTTGGATATCGTGAGCAAGGCCCGAAATATATATATATATATATATATACAACAACAACCAGTAAGGTGTATTTGGAGAAGAGGCGCGACAGGCATAAAGCAAACAGACGCTGCCTCTGTAAGATGCTTCAGAATGCTTCAACTGAACAGAGATTGATGCTGCCAGTCAACAAAATCCAAGAAACAAGAACAACAACAACAACTAACGACAACCGCCGAGCGCTTTCAAACCGCAATTGAGATATGTAAGTAACACAAAAAAAATTACAATATATTTATACATAAATATATAACAACAAGTAAAAGAGGAAAAAGAGACGTGTTCCATAGGCAACAACAACAGCAGAGTAATTCACACTTTTTCACTTTCTCTATATAGCATACTTATTTTGGGCGTAGCAAAACTACAATTCTGTTTGTACTACTCTTTTGCAATATTTATTTGCAGTCGATTTGATGACAAGAAAAATGGCTTCAGAGCATGACAAAAATTTGTAGAGCCTACTTTTGTGGGCTGCCATAAACAGAGTCCCATTCGCATGTGACAAAGGAAATATGACTTTTGTCGTTTGGTTGTATATAATATTTATAGTTTTAGCTTGGCAAATGCTTTAATGCGTATACATTTTGAAAATAAGTGTAGATTAAATTAAGCAATTATTAATTTATCTCTGCTTTTTGCTTGAAAACACTTTCCAAAACTTTGAACAAGTGGTTTGCTTACGCTTATAACGTTTAAATGTTTTTAAACAACAAATCCGGTTTCTAAATCTCTAACATAACATACTTATGAGGGCAGTAATTTTTCACGGAAAGTAATTTGGAATTTATGGGTATGCTGGAACTTTAACCATGCCTGTTAAAAAGAGTTATTCAACGAAGAAAAAGGGCCGGAAATAAAAATGATTCTCGAGCGAAAAAGCCTTATGCATATTTTTACAGCATTTAAGTGTGAAATGATGTGTTGGCGCATTATTTGACTTAGGAGCGGAAGAAATGCTAAGCCTATCAAATACACATGCACACACACACGCACAGACACACACACACACGCACATACACAGACACAGAGACCCAGAGGGCCAGAGAAAGACAACACAAAATCTGTAAGCCCTGACGTGGAGTTGAAGTGGCAAACAAACAGGGCAGATACACACACAGAGACGCAAATTCAAATACAAGTATAAAAACAAATACACACAACGCTGTGCGTTGTGTGTGTGTGTGTGTTCGTGTGACTTACAAGGAAAAACACTTATACGCCACGTTGAACGTTGAAACGGTCGCAACTTTTATCAACTTGCGCTGGCTGCTCGGACGCCGTAAACTCAATTTGGCATTTAGGCTGCCAGCCAGCGTCAGCGCAGACAGCCAAAAGCACAACAAATACACACACTGACACACACACACACACGCACACACCCACAGCTACGCAGCTACATAATATGCCAAAGACGAAAATCGATTGGGTGATGCTGTAGCAAAAACAAAATAACTGCCATAAAGACTCCCATTGCCCGCTGGTACACTTTTTGTGTATTTCAGCAATCAGGCAACAACAACGTATTTATAAGCCGATTTCTGCATTTTCCACACACACATACACAACCCCTTCATGTCTACACAGACGAACACACACAGAGCTTATCAGAGCAAACCATGCATTTAAGTCTGGTCTTTTCATGAAATTTGCATAGTTTAAACAACTAATTGCTCTGAAATTAGGTTTATATTTATTTTTCTTTTTTTCTTTTCATTATCTCATTTCTTTTCTAATGCAAAATCAATTAAGTGTGTCTGCCTTGCGCCAGACACCAAAGCCCAGAATCTCAAATACAAAGTGCATGAACTGGGGCATATTTGATTCCAATGAACCCTTTTTAGGCGTAAGTTTGCCTTTGGGTTTGACTAACACATTTTGCGAGGAAATTATTTAAAAAGTATTTAAAGCAAACTAATTGAATTCATAAGTGACTTTAGTTGTGATTCAATCAAATATAAACAGATTCAATATACACATTAGTTGGCAACGTATTATAGCAGCAGGCTGTTGACGGTTTTAATTGAAAGAAGCACAGTTTTGATGTTTGTTTGATGCAAATGAATATTGTACGCATCTCATTAGTAACTAGGGTGGAGCGTTGCTTAGCAATCTTGGATTTAATTCAGTTTGCAAATGCTTTTAATACGATTTTAATGAATCTTCAAACCAAGGCCAACAGGCAAAAAGACGGTCGCTTTGTGTGCACCACAGCGATAAGACAGAGCAGAGAACCCAAACTAACTAACTGAAAAGAAGCACACACAATGGCTCGAACAAGACAATTTAATGTTAGTAAGTTGCTGCCTGCTGCCACATTTTCAGTCTACTGCAGCCGCATTAAAATGTGGCTGGCTTTCGGCTCGCAGACTGCAGCACAATGAGTAAAAATGTCCTTGACACAACTTGGCCAGCTGAGAGCTCATAAGCTCAGACACAATGAAATATTATATATATATATATATATATATATATATATATATATATTTATGTGTATATTAAGGAGGCTGCATTGAAATGATATTGGCGATTGTGCAAATTGAAATCTAATTAAAATCTGAGGTGCAATTGAAATGCGCGCCAGCTCAAAATTTATGGTCCAACTTGGCAGCAAATAAATTACGCTGCTGTCTGCGACCCAGACAGAGGAACAAACGGACGGAACAGGAGGAATGTTACGAGGACTGCGCACAAGTGGCAAAAGCGTTCAAGTACAAAAATCAATTTCCGTTAAAACAGTAGTTGCTGCAAAGGGAATGGGCGGGCTAAAAACACAAACTGAATGAAATTGAAATGTGGCAAAGTGAAATACAGGCGCTTAATGGTTAGCTGCATGTCTGTGCGACTAACTGATAAATGTAGCTGAGTAACCAGTAACCAGTCCCGGCTGCCATGCGACCAAACAATGGACTCACTCGAACTCACCAGCACACTGACTCCCTGACGGACTGTCAAACCGACTGTCAAACCGACTGTCAACGGGTCAGCGCACACGCCTCGTGTAGAAGTATCTCTGTTGGGATATTCAGACCTTCAACTCGTACACAGTGAAATAAAGCGCAGCATAGAAAATATATCAAAGTTTATAAAGTACACTTTTTGAGGGTAGAAAAGTTGAGTAAACAATTTGAAAAATATCATATTTGAGAAATACTTTCGGCTTTCATATTTATTTAACAACTTTCCGTCTCTTTAAAAGTTCATATTGCTTATAATTAAAATACGACGAAAGTTGGAAATATTATTAAAGTCTAGGGAAAATGGAAATGTAAAAAGTTGAACTTTTGAAAGTTAAAAAATGTAGATATAAAATATAAAATATAAAAATACTATTGAAGTCGATCTTGAAGTTAGATAGCCCTGGTTTTTTATTTTTCAAGAAAAAATCGTTATTTTTGATAAATGCATATGTATAGCTATAATTTTCTCAGTGTATGTGAGCAGCACGCGACTTGCCTAGAGCCACATCTATCAGCACATTTCGACATCCTGTCTTGTTTTCTGTTCCTATCGCTTCACACACACACTTCAACTCGCACGCGCTCACACACACACACTGGCACACACACAAAGCTAGATTCATTGCTCGTTCAGGCATCATAAACCGCTGCCACGTGCGGCACACAAACGAGCCTCGACAATGTCAGAAACAAAGCAGCAGCTTCAGCTTCAGCATTAGCATCAACATCAGTTGCGTTCAGTTTGCCCATTCGTCGTCCGTCATTCAGTCATTCAGTCATGTAGTCAGTTAGTCATTGCCGCCTTGACTAATTATATGCCATCGCTGTCATTGTCAGCATCTTTTGCCGGTCCTGCTCCTCGATCAAAATGTAAACTAAGCACGACAAGATAGCTCCTCGCGAAATGACGAGAATTAAAATGTTGTTGACTGTTGACGGTAACTACGCATTGCCCCATGTGCAGCCCAGCAAATTGGCTACTAAATCAACAAGCGAAGGATACCTAGCTAAATTTATAAAAGCAAAAATCAACTTGTCGCGTTACAAATTAAAGCCCATCAAATACAATTTAATTTTGAAGTTAATAGGCTCAGAAAAAAATTGCTTGAAATTGCTTTCCTAATCCCGGCAAAGGAAAATTACCCTGAAAATTAGGAATGCTTTTCTTTTTTTTATAATAATAATAATAAATAAAATAAATATACGAAAAAATGTCCTAAAATTATAAATGCTTTTTTGCTATTATTTAAAATAAATTAGGAAAAGAAAAACCCTGGAAAACAAGATACATTTTTTTCTAAGTGAATTGATTTTTGTTAAAACGTTTTTTTTGCTTGTTTACTCTCGTTTTTTAATAGAAAATGTAGTGGCCAAATCAATCAAATGAACAAAGTTCAATTGTTATTAACAGTGGCCGGTAGTAATAGGGCTTCTGTGTACAGTCTAAAACAAAAGTTGTGTAACAACAAAAACTTGGTTCAAGTTGAGAGTTTTCTACTTGACTTAATTAACAAACGAAATCAACAACTGAGTCACAGATTGGAATAACAGTGCTCGAAATGAGAGATAGATATAACTAGACTTATCAATGATTGGTATCAGCGATTTTATTTTTATATATCTGCTGCAAATGGTAGCTTAAGCTTTTCCCTCCTACCTCTCGCCATGCCATTATCTATTTTTGGCCATATTCAAGGTTATGAACATTTGGGCTTATCAAGCTGATTTGGATTGAGCCAAAGCATTGATGTCCTAATCCGCACTAACATTTTGTGGCAATTGTTTATGGCCTGAAACTTGGTCTCTAAACTTGCCATCAAAAGGCTCAAGACGACTATCAACAAACACACGCAGAACACACACCCACACACACACATATGTAGACACATAACTAGGACATGACAATGCAAAAATCCTGGCGGATTTGAACAACGGCCACTATTTACCCCCAAGTAGGCGAAGTACAATTCGCATGCGGATAAAGTTGCCCAAATATGGGCATCCCTTGAACCCAGTGTTATTAATGTGTACACTGCAATCAAAAACCATGCATTCTGTGCAAAAGTAATTGCGTGATTAGAAGTCAAATTATAGTGATCTGAGGATCAGTGTAAAATTTAATTGAAAAGCGTTGTTTTCAAAATAAATATTAAAAAGTTGACTTCGTTATTCGACAAAAAGATTTTTATTCAACTGAAGACTCAAAACTCAGATTTCATGTTGTAATCAGTCACTTTTTAGTGAGTTTAACCATTGCAAACTACTATCAACAAAAATGTGGAAAAAATCGTGTTTTAAGCATTTGAAAACGATTTATAAATAAATATCTAAAATTAATCGTACTTAAAGCTTACTTAATTCAAATCAATTACTTTTTACTGGTTTCAAACAATATATACTTGTCTCAATCAACGTCTGGAATGAATCGCACTTGAAGCTTTTAAGACTTAAAGAAAATTCTGATGTTCGCATAGATGACTTTTTTGCTATCAATAAAAATGTGAAATAATTCCAACAAGAAGATTTTAAGAACCCTTTCGAAAACAGTGTAACATGGAACTAACATTTATCGTAGTCGCTATTTTTGTCTGTGTACAAACTGTGTGGCAATTCAGTAACGCCCAATTGCCGCCCATTTGTGCGAACAATTTTCTGCATTTCACTCGTGTGCAAATCAAACATGACAGCTGAGTGGCAGCCAAACATTGGCAGTGTGGGAAGCAGGACCAGGACCACGACCAGGACTAGAACCAGCACCAGAGAATCGGGACAGACCATTTAACGGCATTCAATTTCATAAGTTCACACACACACACACATACACACACAGACATACATCTCTGTTACCGATTGCAGTTGACGGAAATGAGACAAAATGAAAGTGCGGCCCAAACATAAAAAAAAGTTGTGTGTTGTTGGCTTAAACTGGTGACTGGTGGCTGTTATTGATGATGATGATGATGATGATGATGATGATGATGATGATGATGGTGACAATGACGATGATTGTCACTCATTGACACGCCTATTGACTGTAAAATGAAAATGAAAACAAGTTGAATTGCTGCAAATTGTGAATGGTGTATGCGCATATTTAGATACCCTTTATTATTATGAGTACTAATTTCATATTTTGTTGAAAATTACATTTTCGAGGTGAATGACCTTTTGAAACTCTTTCGATTTCATGGCAATCATTTTATTGTGGATATTTACATCCTTTCATCATCATACGCAAATTCAAATAAATATTATTGATGGGCAACTTTAGCCCCAACCTAATCTACCCAATTTCAGCTGTGCTACTCAGAGGGTATAATCAAATCATCCAACGGATGTAGGCAACATTGAATTTAGTATACAATACATGTTATAGTGGCCAGCTGCAGGTGTCACCCACTCCTACAAAAACCAACATAATACCATTCCAGACACATACACACACACACACACACACACACACAGTCACATACAGACAAGTATAATATTTTTTACAATTTTTAACAATTTTCCTGAGATTTGAAAGCAAGCCGAGTTCAGCATAGTTAAATTTTCATTGCCGACGTTTGTGGCACACGCACAAAGTATAAAATGAGGTGACTGGGGGAGAGCTGCAAAGAAAGACACTCACACAAGCACAATTGTATAATACACATACGTATATATATGTATATACACATTCGCAAAAAATACTGTAGAATATTTCTAAAAAAAAAATATAAATGCAAATTTTTAGGTCTAAACTTAAGAAAAGAGTTATCAAATGAAATACAAATTTTTAATAACAATGTAAGTTACATAAGGTCCTGAAAATTAGATATATGTTTTCTCAATTGAATAAAATATACTTAGCAATAAATAATAGAAAAACTCTGGCTTTGAAAAAGGCACAAGCTTATAGAAATACACTTTCTGAATAATTGGATGAGTTACCAATGGCGCCAAAAGAATGGCGATTTTCTTTTTTTGCTAAGTGTATGTATAACAGACAATCAGGCTTACGCTTAAGGGGTGGGGGCTTGGGGGGGCGACACAATCACACAATCACATTATGTCGCACACCAGCGGAATCCTGATTGCACAATTGCTTACAATGGAATCTGAGGCATTGTTGTTCAGTTTCCCCAATATTTTGTTTGTTAATTGCATGGGGGTACCCATTGTGGGTGTGCCGGTGGGTGTGGGTGTGTGTGTGTGTGTGTGTGTGTGTGTTTGTGTGTGTCTATCTTTTGGTTACGTAAAACTCTAGCAGCATTGGTATATGTAGCAGTATCTATATCTGCAGCTCCTCGTAAGTATAATTTCTACACTTCTAAGTGCATTTCCACTCTTTACTGTTGCTGATAGTTTGAGTTGAACTTACTCTTTGGTGTTTCCCTCGCAAGTGCGCAATTATTTTCAGAGTTATCACTGAAAGCACAAGTTCCTGGAATTGTTTACTGCTCGGAAGTCCTTTCAACTGAAAGTCAACAAATGCAGCAGCAGCAAAAGATTAACTTCTCCTGCCATAGACTCACATATTTTTCCTGGGAAACTCACAAATCCTAAAATCCTGAACTGAAAGGCTTACATATAAATTCTTGGTAATGAAAGCAGTTGTGCTTAAAAGATTAAATATTAGTTTATATTTTCTCTCTCTCTCACTCACTGGATTTCTACATGCCCTATCTCTCTCGCTTCTTTCTTTCTTGGCCTCTCTAAAAAATGTATATTTATGTAATATTAAAATATTCCAGAAAGTGTTTTAGTGTTTTCTGCCTGATATTTGAATGTATAATATTTGTATCTATTAGAAGGATACGAATTTTGGGGCTACAGTCTCCAAATTTAGTTGGTAGGTTGTTGGCGATGTCCTTCGGCTTTAGAAATCTGAAATGAGCACCTCTTCCACAATGTGTAAGCTAGAGTCATCAAATTTGAAAGCTTTACTGCTTCAAGAATGCGGAAATAAAATGTTCCCCCCAACAACGATAAAAACGGTTGTTTTCCCTCTAATCCTGCCGACAGCGTCCAATCCCACAATTTCTGATTGCAATTTACCTGTCGCCTGTTTTGTTGCACAAACTAATTAGATGCGCAGACATAATTTATGGGCAAAAGAAATTAGAAAAAAATGAGAATATCTAACTAACAGCGGGTCATAAATTTAAATTTTGCTAGGTCATAGAGGCAAGCACTTGAAAAGCAAATAAAAACTGCGTGCAAAATAAGAAGAAGAAAAAAAATGTTGAGCTTGAAATTTTTCGCATAACTGCACTCACATTGCGGCACACTCACAACACTGGAGACTGCGACTGGCACTCGTACACGTTGTTCAAATTTTTCATGATTCTCTTTTTCTCCCTCTCTCTCTCTCTCTTTCTCTTTCTCTGTCTCTCTCTCTCTCTTTCTATCTGTCTATCTCCTTCTCACTTTCTACTTATATATATACATATATATTTTTTGTGATTTATTCGTTTCTGTTTGTCTGCCTTGGCCAGCGCCGTGTCCACGTGTACGCCCATTTTGAGATGGAGGGATGGAGGGGCGTACAAAGGGGCTGACAGGCAAACAGGCGTAGCTGAGTGTAATGAAATTCCAAGAAACTCGGACCGCAAGCATCTATAAGAAAGAAAAAAAATAAAACACACACACATACTTATATAACTTGAATTTGCACGGTGATCCTGCATGCATGAAAGGAGTGAGGTTAGGTTTGTTTTTTTTTTGTTTTGTTTGAGCTGAGAAACCCATATGGCTAACATTATTAGGACACACGTCCGCTGAAGTTGCACCCATGTCAGGCCGTGATTGCTGATGCTGTGGCCTTGGCCAGGCCTTGTTCAGCTGGCCCGGCAACGGTCCAACTAGAGCTTCTAGCAGGATGCTGCCAAGACAAATTAAGCAATAGCCCCAAGCAATTTGAAAGGGCATTTTCGTAATTGGCTCAACTCTGCCCGCCTTGCATAACTCGCAAACAATAAAAAATGGAAATAAATAATAATAAAATCTCATGTGTCGGCATTTTAATGATGCGGCGTCTGTGTAACTCGACATTGCATTTTGGGTTACCCTCGTCCGGCTTATTCGATAACGTTGGATTTGTCAACTGCGCAATTATTATATAATCAATTTTTTATTTAAAGCAACGCCTTTTTCTAGACTAGAACTCCATTTCATTTATATTTTTGTAAGATTCTTCTTATTTTAGCTTTGTTAATCTACCAATTTAGGTTCCCTAACCAAGTAATATCCATGGGGATACTCACCGGTATCTTAACAGAACGCTGTAGACTTAGCTAGCTGAACTACAAACTACAATCAGTAGAGGAATCTGTCAATTTTGTGAACAAGAAGAGGAATCTTCAAAGCACTCATAGCTACATATCCTAGGCAAGCACAAAAATAGAGCAGAGCAAAAAAGCATAGATAAAAATCGCTAAAACTTCAACGAATTATTTTTTTTTTATTTTTTTCTTTTGTTTTTTAGTATTATATTTCTTAATGTATGTGCAATTCGTAATTTTCACTACTTTTTCTGATTATACCAAATTATTTTTCCTTACTAGTAATCGTTCTTGTATATATCGGATAATCTAAAGTTTTTATGCCAGTCCTTTTTTATACATGCGCTTCCTGTCTCTCTTAGGCAAATGCGCGTTTAAAATACATGCCAAATTTCCTAGGAATGTGTGTACACACTCAATGCACACACACACACCCTAATTATATTTGCTTGCCACTTGTATGCTTAATGCCAATTCCAAACTCATATGAACCATAAGCTGTTTGTAAGTTGCAGCTGTTCCAACAGTCCAAGATAAGCAGAGGATAAATACTTATTTCTTTACTTCTGGATCCAATTTGAACTTGCAGTTCTGCTGCTGGGGTCATCGTCCCATTTCTTTGTGTCTCGCTTGTGACAAGTGCCAATTCCTCCAAAACTTCTCTCCAATGCCAAACAAATCGCAAATTACAAATCACACAGAGCACACAGCCTCACACACACACACGCAGACAAAATACAGATTGTTGCCAAGTTGAGATTGAAAAGGCTTAAATTCCAAGCAAACTTGCTGTCTGATTGCTTTGGCAAACAATATTAAGTATACCTCTAGCTGTACAGCTGTAAATGATACTGCTGCTGTTGCTCCCCTTCGGAGCGTCGGCTATTGTGCAAAAATATTTGCACAAAGTTAACGCAGTAAATTACATTCGGGATATGGAAATGGCAAACGGAATTTCAAGTTAATCAGCAAGTTATTTGTGTGCTCCAACAATGAAATGCGGGCCTTTACTCCAAACAGTTGTCCATAAATATTTGCCAATGATAAAATGCTCCAAATGTTTTCTTTTTAAATAGATATAGAAATAATGTGCATTAAAACAAAATAGTAAAGTTAGTCAAAATAATGTCGTATACTATTCAATATTTTTTTGATATTATCTAAAATTGAATTTGGATTTTATTTATTTAAAAACAATATTATTTAACTATTAGTAGGAAGCGAGTAGTAACTTAGGCCTACTCGATAACAACAATAATTAAAAAAAATAATATTAAATTTCGATTTTATTATAGATTTCAAAGTAAACAGTTCGAGTCAAAAAAGAATAACGAAAAATCGATATATATAATAAAACGAAACTGTTTAAAATTGAGACATTATAAAGACATTTTTTTGCACAAAATATTATACAAATTATGTGACTATAATATGAGTAGAGAATAAGGCAGACTTCGCAGCTTTCAGTTCCAATGCTCCCCAATCATAAGGAAAACAAAGCAAATCCTAAAAGTAGCTTAAAATATGTTTGTTAGCCATTTGCATTTTTTTAATGCTTTAAATGCCTTTTATTGCGTCGATCCTTCATGTATTTAACTTAAGGCTATGGTTACTCGTTGCCAAGGTCGCAACAACAACAACACTTTTTCTGGTAATTATGCTAACGAGTCCATTTGCAGATTTATCGTTCAACAAAGTGCAATGCGTACAGTCCCATTTTCCACAATTAACGTCAAAATGCTTTTAAGCAACTGAATGAATTTAAGCAGTTTAAATACTTAAACTGAAATTCCTGAAATTTCAACACGAAAAAATCCACACACACACAATATGACAGACAGACACAGGTACATATGCTTGGGGCATGGTGCATGGTGTTGTTGTGTGCACTTGTCAAAGTTGATTGAATCCTATTAGTGTCAATTTTCGTCCTTGACACGTTATAGAGCAGCCATGCTTGCTTTTTTCCTCTTTGCATTCTGCACTCTGCACTCGTCTCGTTGTGACTGAGGGGGATTAGAGGGGAGTGGGCAGGTTTTGCTGTCTGCGTCGCTGTATGCATTGTCCTGGCCACCTCCCCACCTTCTGGACAATGCATTTCACTTCCACCTGTTGCACCTGCCTCGCAATGGCATGGCTTGTGTCGTGCTTCACATTGTAGAATATGTAGACCGGGTAAACTTTGCTCAGTGCTTTAACTGGGGCTTCCAAGGGGCTTTATTTAATGTACGATTGTTCTGCTTTTCTCTGATTCATGCTTTCACTTTCCCCCAAAGTTAATGAAAGTCTTTGAGTTTAATTCAGCTCAAGCATCAGCTGCTAATGATTTTCTGACATGTTCTGAACTCCTCTTACTCCTGTCTAAGTATGCTTCTAAATCGTTCTATATCTTTTTAAAAACTACTGTTTTTCTTTTCTTAAATCGAAGCAGCATTTTTGCTAAAAGCACTCATCTTTTCCGGTCGTTTTTCTTTAAACAGCGAGTTTTTTTCTGAGTGTAAATTCCGCTTCCTTTTAATATCGATTGGCATAAATTGGTTTCTTTTTTGAATTTCAATATGAATGTAATTTGATGGGTTCGCAGGAAGAATGAGTGGATTTTAATAAAAAGCAAAGTAAAGAACACAGAAATTTAATTAAGGCAGAAAAATGCTTTTGACATTAAATATTGATATACAGTTATCCTGCAATTTCTGATTCAAGTGCTTCACTTTTGGCTTTCACTTATATCAAAAGGCAATTAAAGTCATATAGTCAATATTTCTGGCAGGAATTCAAAGGAACTTATCAATGCTGATAAGTATTACAAAATTAGTAGACTTCATTATGTTCAATGTTTATACTCTGATACCGAAGAGGGTGGGCGTAGCCAAAAAATACGGATCTTTAAAGGATGTTTCTCCTTTTTTGTCTTAAACCGAGTGGAATTCTTAGTTATCATGGATGTCATTTGATGGCTTCACAAGAAGTACGCAGAAATTCAACAGAGGTTGAAAAACACTCCATGGCAATACATACATTTATAATATATATATATATATATGTATATACTGTAAGATTATCAGGTTTATTGGCTCGCGTCGCTTATTGATGTGCTGACTTCAAGGCCTCCTTCTGCTGCCGCTCAATCATCATCGTTGCGCGTAAGTCATAAATTGTTCAGTTATTTCGCGCTGCCATCTGCCAAACAACAGCAACAACAGCAGCAGCAACGGCAGCAACAACAGCAGCAACAACAACAACAGCAACAACAACTTAAAGCGGCTTTAGTCAGCAATGTCAAAGGCAAATGGAGCCATCATAATATTGTGTATTATATGCTGACAGCTTTAAGGCCCAGCTGCTGACACAGTTTTTCCGTAGGCCGCAAATTGTGTGCATGCTGGGCGTGGCGGGGGCTGGACGAAAGTGTCAACAAATGAATATTGGGCAATATGAAAGTGGCTGACAATAAAGCACAGATACTTACCAGCATATATACACACACACACACACACACACTCACACAGAATATTGCAATAATGAACTAAAACTATGCGACACCCAGGCCTGACCCACTCTCATATCTAGCAAATGGAAGCAAGCGATGTGCACGTGCCAATCCCAACTCAAATCTCAGCGAAACTTGGCTTCCACTACGAGCTTGGGTTTTTTTTTCGTCTTTTATTTAACGTGTGTCCTACACAGACATTAAATAGAGTTGGCGACCTAAGAATTACAATCGAACTTTGTTTAAGTTAACAATTACTTGCATTTAAAGCGAAATGGCGATTTTATTAATTCAATAATATTTGCTAATTATGTATTATATAACACGTATTTTTAAAGTGAGGCCCAAGGAAACATCTTCTTGTTTTTAATGCTCGCCCTGAAATGACAAACTCACTTAAAAATAATAATAAATAATTTTCAAATACACTTAACTAATTTTCTTAAATTTAAAAAGGCTTCTTTTTTTTAAGTTTCTAATATATTTCGGAAAATAGTAATAAATTTATGGGCTCTCGCTTTGAAATGGTGATTTAAGCAAATTTTAAAACGATTTAAACTTTTTTCGAGTACGAGATTTTTTAAAATACTAATGTTTAATTATATCGTATAAGTAACTATAAAGCTTTTGTAAGAATTTAGTGTACACATATCGAAACACACGGGAAACTAGTCCTTTTATGTTCTAACTCTTGGAAAAATGTACCCAGGATAATTCCAGGGTTCTTTAGTAATCCTTCAGTAAGACACAATCTTCCGATTATATTTTCTGCAGTGCAGAGTTAAGTATATTAAACAAATTCTTACATATTAGTAATTTCAAAATAAAAATTTCAATATTGTACAAAATTAAATTTGAATTTATGTATGTGAACTGTTTTCCTTGTTTTCCCAAATGAAAAGTGGAAAGAACTTTCTACAAAATGTTATATAATAATAATAATATAAAGATTGGCTTGCTGTCAATGATTGTGCACAAGTTGTTTGGACAATCACGACATGTGCACATCTCTTTGACCATGTTCATAGTATTATTACTATATCAAAATATTGGTCTCTCCCCTCCACTCCACCCGCTCACCCACCCACCCGGAGGGCAATGTCATTGTCTGAGCGGTGTTTTGTTATGTGCCCGGCTAATGGCATATCCATTAGACACAAAAGGCCAAATTGCGTGGCCTGGCAACGTTTCCGTTTGTCGTTCAATGGCATCATAGCCTACACACACTCACACACACACACACATCAGCTTGGTGTAAGTGTATGTGTGTTGAGTAATTTCTGCACTTCTGCCTGGACGTCGCTGCTATTGTCACGTTTCAGGCAAAGTGTTAGCCACTGCATAATTGATTTTTATTCATGTGGCCCACAGCGATTTGCATCTGGCTTACTACATACATGTACATGTATGTGGTTCATAGTTCAAATTTGTTATGCACAGCATGCGCAGCGCTTGAATGGTATGTGCGTGTGATAAGTGTATAAAATGTTGCCAAAAGTTTTCTGGTTTTCTGGTTTTCTATTTCTATTTTTATTTTAATTTTTTCTTTCAACTTGTAACTTTTCTAAGCAAGTTTTTGCCCAAATACTTATTTGCAGTTCGATTTCGCTTAATGACGCTGATTAAAACATGAACGCACTCGATATGAATAAGCAATTTCTGAGCGTCTCACAGGATCCGCACTCGAGCGATGCCCTGCGCAATCGAACACGGTAAGTTTTTCGCCCTCCCCACTCTAACTGTAAGTTTTATATGTGTGCCCTGTAGCTCGGAACGTGCCTCTAGTTTGGCACTGCCACTCAACTCACTGCTGGACTTTTACGACAAGCAACAGGAGCAATGCAAATCGGTTACTTTGCTGCCCCTGCCGAGCTGCAACAGCGGCAGCAGCCCCAGCAGCATTGTGCGTCGTCACTCATCCCACTATTATCCCATGCTCGAGGATAAACAGAAGCCAACACAGTTGCCCCAACAAGTTGCAACCGAATTGCTGGTAAGCGAACTCGTTCAAACTCTGCGTTGACAACCTGTTGAAAACAAAATCGAGTTGAAAATCCTCTTGAATAATGAAATGCTGTGAAGAGACTTGAGTTGTTGATTTTTTTTTTTAAATTATAGCTTAAAGCTTGCCTGAAATCTTGTGTTTCTTGACTTTTAGAATAATAAAAATACTTTTTTTTTTAGTTTTTTCTATTAGATATATACATTATAATATATTTATTTTCCTTAAAAAAAGTTTAAGCTTATAAATAGATGGTTAACTTCAGGATACTTTATTTGTGCTTATATATTTATTTATTTATATATTTATTTTATATTTATATATTCTTTTTTTGTTACATGGATTTCTTAATTTTCATTTTAAAATTGATGATTCTTAGAGTTGTGTTATTCTCTTCTTCCATTTGAGAAATAAACTTCTGAATAATAAGGCGCAAAAGTTAGACGAATTTCTGAAGTTAAGGACCATAGTTTAGTCAACATTTGCACTGTTTTGCTGGCTGTGCATAACTGTACATAACTGTAGGCCCCTCCTTGCTGCGACTCCTGCCCGAGCGCCCATTGAACAATATTAACCAACATTCTGTGGCTCAAACGCGGGCCGCATCAGCATCAAAAATATTTTGTGTGCCACGCTCGCAAAATCTGCTGGCAAACAGCTTTCAAGCCGCAGCACTCGCAGGTATTTTGGAACTTTATTTCACTCAGTGCTAGAGAGAGATGGACATAGAAAGAGAGAGAGAGAGAGAGAGAGCTATGCCAGAATTTGCAATACAGCTTAACGGCGGCTTTAGCTGACTCTTTGCCAGACCGAATTGCCATTTGACTTTCTACTTTTTGCTTTCCATTTTATGTGGTTTTATACTCTGTTCTAAAAAAAAATAAAGGGTATATCTAACTATCTTTCTCGTATACCTAAAATATAATTAGAAAATCTGCTTTTGGGGGCAAACCCAGTCCTTCCTTGGAAAGTCTGCTTAGAATGGTTAACATAAATCAGATTTTATTTTTGGGTTAATAGATTAAGCGACATCAATTTTAATTATAGAAACAGTTTTTAATTCATTTCCTAATTTCTAGATTATTATTATATCTATTAATATATATTCGGGACAATATGTCGAGAAAGACTTTCAGAGTAGGAGCTATAATATTTTAAAGGTAAACAGCTAACAAACTTCCACGAAAATCAAGTGAAAAATGACTTCCACATCAGCTTTAAAGAACTCTCGCATTCTGGTCAAAAAGTCTCTTTTTCAATAGTTTTCACAACTCTAATAACAGGGTATGGCGCAGTCGTTTTAAATGCGTATTCAATGTGTTCAGCTGTGTGATTTTGATTTGTTTGTGTGTGTGTGTTGTGACAGGTAAACATGGCGGAACAGAAATATTGCAAGTCAGGTGCACTGTTGGGCGCCAAACATCCGCAGCTGGTGCGTGTGGACACGCCAGTGACGCCACCGCCACCAATTCCACGTCGCCTAATGCGCACTAATCGCGCCTGGCAGAACAGTCCAGACATCATGGGTCACGAGGGTGTCGTCTCTGGCAGTGTGTTTGTTTATCCGCAACCGGGCAGCACCACCCTCAGCATGGAGGTCAATAATGGGGGCCAATCGACGCTGCTTGTTGATTTGGCCGCACGTTCAACATATGTGGATGCCGATGGCATATCGGATGACGACCGCATGAGTTTGGAGAATTCAGTTTTCGATGAGTCACTGACCTCGACGCCCGTCAAGGTCGCCAGCGCCGCTGCCGCCGCCGCCCGCTATGCCTTGGCGGGCCAGGTGGCCAAGCGTGCCCAGCGCTCCTCCAACAGCACCGTGGACTCGGCATACTACAGTGGCGGGCATAGTGAGCGCTTTGCCAGCAGCAGCTCGACCAGCGTTGATTTTCGCAGTCGTTTCTCCTCGGTGGACACACAATCATCGCTGGACGACAAACCGCTGCTCGGCAGCTCCATTGATTCCCCCAAGGACAATTGCCGGTTGGAGCGTGCTGCCTTGAACGATGTGATGCACAAGCTCAACAACAATCTCTATGCGAGCAGCAACAGCAACATCAGCATGCACAACAATAATAACAATAAATTGCCCACAGTGCCGGCACGCAAGTTGCCCACGGTGCCATCGAAGCTGCCGCCGCCAACAAAATGCAGCTCGTCCAACTCCAGCGAGAGCAGCAAGGAGCCAAGCAGCAGCAGCAGTGTCTCTGCCTCCGCTTCCACATCGTCGGCTGACAGTGGCTCGAGCACCATTTCCAGTGCCATCATCTCATCCAGTTCGACATCGCTGAAACGTCCAGGACCGCCAGAACCGCCAATGCGGAATCAGCTCAGCTCGTTTGAGTGCATGGATAATTTGGCCAAGGTGCATAGCTCTGTGGCAGCTGCACCACTGCCACCACCGTTGACCGTGCGCAATAAGTTGCAACGCAACAAGCCGCCGCCCATTGTCTATCCCAAGTTGCAGCAACGTCAGGATTCGACGCTATCCAGCGATAGCTACTCCATCAGCTCCAGTCCTGGCTACAACTCCAAGCTGATGGAGACACCGCTGCTTTCATCCACGCAAGCCACACGCAAGACCCAGCCGACCAGTGCGGTAGTGCAACAGCGCCAGCCATTGATGGACCTGGCACCACAGAAATTAGGCGGCAATCAGGCGATGCCGTTGCGTGGCAAGTTGAACTTTCGCCAGGACTCGAACATATCCAGCGATAGCTTCAGTCAGACCTCCAGTCCCGGCTACAATCCTAAGTTGATGGAGGCCCCGCTGCTGCCCGCACTGTCCGCCAAGCGGCTGTGCAGCGCCCCAGCGCCAATTGTCTGTCGGCAGGGTGTGCTCCCAGAGCCCATCGAGGAGCTGGAACCGACGCCGACGCTGTCGCCGATGAACAAGTGCTCAAGTGCCACGCCCAGCAGCCTACAAACAATTGTGCGCTTCCAGAATGGAGCACCACACACCATGTATTTGCAGCATCAGGTAAGCTAACAAACCCTTAAAAATTATCTTTCCTTCTTCTATATATATATATATTATCTACACATTCAGCTGATTTCTGAGGTGTTTTTAAGCCCATTATGTATTTTCACCTCCACACAGAACATCAATCGTCGCAAGAGTTCCAATCCGTACATCACCAATGGCCGCTTGAGGTTTCGACTGTTCCAGATACTTATCAATGCGTTTGCCTTGTTGGCCATTGCTGGCGGCCTGGCTGCGTACTTTAATGCCTATCCGACCGTTAAGTATGTGAACAAGACAATTATCAATACCATCCACGTGGAGGATACATCGAGCGATGGCAAGAATCCGTCACCGGGCAACTGTCTGCCCATCATTGTCAAGTTGTGCCAGGGACCGCAGATACCCTACAATTATACGACAGTGCCCACCTACATTGGCCACTTTCGTCAGCAGGATGTACAAGTGGTAAATATCGGAAGACGAGCTGTCATTTAAGTGCACTACAAGATTCTCATTCACAGGATCTGGAACCCTTTGAGGCACTGGTCGAAGTGCGCTGCTATGAGCTAGTCTCACTCTTTCTTTGCTCGCTCTTTGTGCCCAAATGCAGTAAAACTGGGTGAGTACTTGATGTTGACTATATATCAAGTCAGTCACTTGATTTAATTAATCTTCTTTCACGCCATATCGATCGATTTGCAGCCATTCGATACCGCCGTGTAAAACGCTCTGCACGGAGACGATGCGTCGTTGTGGTTTCTTCTTTGATGTTTTTGGCTTGAGTCTGCCGGAGTATTTGAACTGTAAGCTCTTCCAGGACTCGGCCAGCGCCGAGGACTGTGTGGGCTTGGATGAGGTGCGGGATGTCATGATTTCATCGGCGAATCCCAAATGCGATGGCTTCCAATGCGACACGAATCGCTGCCTCCCCAGAGAATATGTCTGCGATGGCCATTTGGATTGCATAGATCACAAGGACGAGCTGAATTGTCCACGCTGCAAGGAGAACGAGATTTACTGTGGCGACGATCGTTGCTTTAGCAACGAACGCGCCTGCGATGGCATCATCGATTGCCCCTACGGTCAGGATGAGCGCAATTGTTGTAAGTATCCTTTTTATAGACATCTATTATTATTATATCCTATATATGGTTATATGGTTTGCTGCAGTGCGTCTTAGCGAACGGAATGGCGATGTGGGTTCTGGTGTCCTGGAAGTCTATCGCATTAATAAGCACCAATGGATGCCCGCCTGTGTGCAGAATTGGGATCGTGCCGTTTCGCCCAGTGCCGTTTGTTCCATTCTGGGTTACTCGGCGGTGAATGCCACCAGTGTGGTTACTCGGCACACACATCGTCCTCTCCTCGCATCGGTTAATGTCTCCACAAATATTTGGAAGCTATATGCAAAGCGACGATCCACGCCACTGCAGGAGTTCGCCAATTGCAGGCAGTTATCCGACGATTATCCCATTGCAAAGCTAACCTGCTCCAATTTTGGTGGGTTACAGACTTGTGTTGTGACTTGACCTAACCCTTAACTCAATCACAACTTGATTTCTTTAGAGTGCGGCAAAGCGAAGCGTGGCAGGCACATGCCCTCCAAACGCATTATTGGCGGCTCTCAGGCAAATCCCGGCAATTGGCCATTCCTGGCAGCCATCCTAGGTGGACCCGAGAAGATATTCTATTGTGCTGGTGTTCTAATATCCGATCAATGGGTACTCACCGCCTCCCACTGTGTGGGCAAGTAAGTTGCCGCTGAACTATGTACTCCAATCTTATTACATATATGGTACTCTAAACAGTCATACGATTATTAATCTGGAGGATTGGACCATACAACTGGGCGTCACGCGTCGCAATTCGTTTACCTATTCGGGTCAGAAGGTCAAAGTCAAGACAGTCATCCCACATGCCCAATATAATACGGCCATTGCGCACGACAATGATATAGCACTCTTTCAAGTAGGTCGTCTGTTAGTTGAACTACTTATTAATGGTATATATTGGAACCGAGACATCTTTTTCATACTTGTAGCTTGCCCAGCGTGTTGCATTCCATGAGCATCTGCTGCCCGTCTGCCTGCCACCGCCGAGCATCAAAAGCCTGCGAGCCGAGCAGCTCTGCACTGTCATTGGATGGGGCAAGCGCGAGAACAAGGATCGTAAGTTATCTCAAAAATGCATCAAGATATCCGAGGCATTATAGATAAGTTCAATTTATAGCCAGAACACCGTATGAGTTTATCGTGAATGAGGTGCAGGTGCCGATTATAACACGCACCCAATGTGACCAATGGCTAGAAAACTTGACCATATCCGAGGGCATGGTCTGTGCGGGCTTCGACGATGGCGGCAAGGATGCCTGTCAGGTATGTGCACCACATATATGTACAGTATAACTGTACACTACTTAAGTAATTTTTAATTTGTTGCAGGGCGATTCGGGTGGTCCTTTGCTCTGTCCGTATCCGGGCGAGAAGGATCGCTGGTTTGTCGGCGGCATTGTCTCCTGGGGCATTATGTGCGCTCATCCCAAGCTGCCTGGTGTTTATGCCAATGTCATCAAGTATGTACCCTGGATCCATGAGCAAATCCAAAAGTATTCGCGACCCGCTAACGAGGAACCAGTGCCCAAATACGATCTACATCCGGGCGGGCCCGATATACTATCGAAAATGTCCGCAGGACCGGTGAGAAAGCGTAAGCCCTATAATTATCATAATGGCAAGCCCAAGGGCATTGACTTCTACGACAGTGAAGAGCGGAAGTAAGCCAGCCTCCCCCTCCCCGTAAATGTAATCCTACATACAGATATATGTATACCTAGCTTATATAGTGAACAAATGACGAATGATCAAATTTGAATACAGCATATCCTTGAAACGTTTGCACAAAGTACAAAGCAATACTGTTGTTGTACTCAATACACACAAGAAACACACACGCACACACACAACCATTGATAATAATATACGATATATATATCTATATATAAATATATATTTGTGTATATATTTTGCTACTGAACTTGAGATATTGCTGGTTTTGAGCCAGTACAAAACACAATAAAAAAAAAACAAAACACAAAAAACCACAAAAAATCTGGGCAACATAAATAATCGTATGTCAATTTGCCGAATTTATTTGTCAATTTTTTTACAAAGAGATTTCTATGAACCGAAACCACAAATCAAAACCTAATGTCAATATATATTGCATTAACAATATGCATACATTCATATATATAGAGTATTGTATACGTATCAAAAAAAGAAGAATACACAAAATATATATATACATATATATAGCCATACATAATCCCTGTGTCTAAAACCAAAATAAATATTTATCGTGAAACGTCGACAATAAAATGCAAAATCTTTATGTTAGACAAAATAAAGAAATACAGAAAAATCCCGAAAATCACTACACATAGAGATATAAGATAAATGTAAAGAAACTTAAAAGAATCAACACTAAATAGCTTGGTGTCTGTATATGTGACTATAAAGATGAACTTAAGACAAAAATGTATGATTGCCGCCAACAAAAATCAAAAAAAATAAATAAATAAAATCAGTATAAAACTGAGCACAACTAAAGAAAAAACTAAATAGCAAACGTAATTTAAATGAAAAAGTATTTATAGTTATAAACTATTATGTGTTAAACTGTGTATGCAACTAGAAATTAGCAAAAAAGAAACATTTATAGACAATAATAAAAGTCAAAGAAAAAAAATCAAAGAAAAACGGAAAAACTTGCTGATCTAAAGCATTTGATGAGTACATCTTTCAATATCGCAGAACTTTCACAATTAATGAAAACATAACTGATTTTGCAACTCAAATGAAACGTGCAACTGACAATAAATATGCACAATAATTTTTCCAAAAAAAAAAAATAATATAAAAATAAATAAACTCTAAGTGAAATTGTAGCTGTTATTTAAAAAAAACAATAATGTCTTTTTAAGGCAAAAAACTTAGTTATAGTAAAGTCATGAAAATACTTAACTACAATGCGTGGGTTTCAGCTTTAAATAAACAAAAAAAAACTTGAACATGGAAAAGTACAGAAAATGTAGCGTAAACTAAAAACGTACATACATATGTATATGTATTATACATGCATATATATATACTGAGGCTAAATTGATGTACTATTTACAAAATGGAGTCAACCAATGATAATTAAATTGTATACATGCTTTTTAAATGTAACGATAACTAATATTTATAGCTATATACAACTAAAGTTATGTACTTGTTTAGCTTGCGCATTAGACTGGACGCCAACAACTAAATAATAGTTAATAAACTAAACATAGTTACCAGAATTTAGTTATGCTCGGCACACAAATCAAGTCATATATTTTTTAATTATTATGTTTATTTATGTTTCGCTTAGGCGCTGATCCAGTACATTCCGCACTTACCTATGCCTATGCCATCTAGTAAATACTAGGGATATCTACTGCTAGAGTGCTACAATTTTTACAACTATTTTGCAAAAAACAAAAACAAAAAAAGTGAAGTTTATGAAGAAATTGCGTAACTAAAGACTCAAAATTGGTTGTTTCAGGCTTAACAAAAAAAAAAAACCAAAAAAATGTGTAAAAAAAAACATCTTTTAATATGATTTACGTTTTCTATCGTTTCTAGCTAAACTTGTTGAAATGCTTTAGATGAGTATTACGAATATTACGAGTATATATTACGTATATTCAAGTCAAATAAATACCTACAAAAAATGATGTGTGTATGTGTATAATCTATAGCAATTAGCATTAGCTGGTACATATATACTTTCAGTATATACATGTTTTGTACAATCAGTTTACAAAAAACCCATAAGAAAGCAAGTGGATTAATGTATTATTAGTATTATATATATTATTATATAAATACGTATACTATATGTATGTGTATACATTTTATTTATAAGCGGCAAATGAAGCGCATATTACACAAGGCACACGACAAAACATTTTATTAGCGAAAGCTTAATGCAAAAACAAAATAAATATATATATATATATATATAAAAAGAGTATAAAACGATGTACGTGAAATATACAAGAAATATACATATATCGAAAGAATATACATATACAATATATGGTATATATCAAGTAGCTGTAGCTTTAAGCAGATGTGATGGTGTCTAAATTTATACATGCATATTTAAGTGGCAAAATCAAGTGTTTATACATATACGAGAATATAAGTACATAAATACATGGAGTACATATATAAATATATACAAGCATATATATACATATGTGTGAAACAGTGAACTGTTTCTACACATCTCGATGAGTTCAAGAGCCAGCCGTTGGGCAGGATTACAATTTGGGGGACGCCTAGTTATATATTAGACTCAGTGGACTGGACAGGACAATACAGAACATAATTATGCTTATGTTCAAAACTGACAAATACTTTGTTCAACATATCGTGCGTTACACATATTAGCTACATGCATACATACAAACATATATAGAAGGACAATGACATTGATATATACATATTAACGCATTCTACGTAGCTATTTATGTATGTCTGCATGTTACTCTACTCACAGAGAGAGCTTTTCATTTCCTATTGTTGCCTTTGACAAATTTTCCATTTTCATTGGGCTTTGAGTTGAGTTTTGAAACACTTTTTCCGATTTCTTTGTGCATTTATAATCATTTTAAGGGTGAGCTATTTTTATACCTATGCTCCAGGCTACTATCAAAAACCAACGCTTAGCTTTATGTATATTTAGTGTAAAACAAATACATATATATATATATAAATAAATATATATATGTGTATATATACATACATAGATGTAATAATGCTTAGCATTGGCAAGTGAAATAAGTTATATACATAAAACATACATACATACATATGTGAAACTCGAGAGGGAGTACACGTACATTAGCCTACGATTATTGAGATAAAAACAAACACACACACAGGCACACCTGCGTTCATATATACACACTATATAGACAATTGGTCTGAACACTCAAACACACAAACACATACACATATATAGCAACTGCATGAACCGTAAATACCATATACTAGTTAATAAATCGCTATGCTTAAAAATGAAATGGGCCTAGCCAGATGTTCAATTTCAATGTGCTTGAGAACGTAAATACTAAAAAGAATAAAATATTAACAAACAAAAGCAAACAGAGACAATATAATAAATGTAGCGAAATGTTAAATGTAAATGTAGCATAAATGCAAAATGAAGACAAAAAAAACTTAAAACTAACAAAAATGAAGCTGACTAAAAAACTAGTTGAATTTACATACGATATCAGAATATACACGCATACATATACAAATGTATGTGTTTAAGGATGATCATGTTGGTGAAACGCACTTGTTAATTATGCACAGAATGAAAAATACGAGAACTTTTTAAAGAATTTACATACATATATAAATGAAATCTTGACAATAAAATTGCAACTGATTTTTTCTGTTTTTTCGTCAGCTGCTCAGAAATGACATTGACAATTATGAAACGTTTTACATTGGAATTTGTTAAATAGAGAATATGCAGCGGCAAATTGTTGACTACTTTTTTTTGCCATACAATAACTAATAATGTGCATAAACCAATAATTGAATTACATACATACACAATGAAAAGAAACACACTCTTATAACCAACTAAATGCTATAAGCAAAATGTCATACATATATACATACTATATACTTACATATATAAATGTTGAAAAATAAATGTATAAAACTATAAAAATGCATACACTGCTGTTATTTGTCTAATAGTCTTTATAAATCGTATAAAATGATAATATAAATGCTTTTTAACAGGTAATTTTGTTTCACATATTATTTGTCTTTTAAAACTTTGTACTTAATGAATAAATTCTATTAAAAATGCATTTTTGCTCATTTCAGGTAAGTTTTAACCACTTTGCGCATATCACCGATGACCTGGCGCTGATCGGCTGCCCCGACTACAGCTGTGCCGGAGACAATCCAGTTGGCGCCCGCCTTGGCACAGCAATCAATGGTTTTGGGACCGACGCCACCGTCGACTTCGATGTCTAGATTTGGGTAGTTGTTGCGCAGCCACTCAACTTTTGGCATCATGTCGGCCATGAACGACTGGCCACCAAAGCCAGGCTCCACTGTCATGACCAGCACAAGATCCGCCAGCTCAACATATTTCTCAATCTCCTTTACCTGCGAAAATTTACAAAACATGTGTTCCTTCGTTATTAGTTTCTCAGCGTGCATTCAGACATAACCTCAACTTACACTTGTGCCCGGCTTAATGGCTAGGCCCACTTTCATGCCAGCTTCCTGTATCAGTCGAGTGACCTTGCACACATTCTCGACGGGCTCAACGTGAAATGTGTAGAGATTCACACCCGCATCCGACATGGGCGCTATCCATTGCTCCGGATTCTGCACCATCATGTGGGTCTCAAAGAAAGCCTCCTATATGATGATCAAGAGTATTTATTAAATATAATTATGGTAGTATCAAGCCACAAGCTCACCTTAATTTTGTTACGCAAACATTTGACCATAGGATGTCCAAACGTTAGATTCGGCACAAAGGCGCCGTCCATCACATCCAGATGTAAATAATCGGCACCATTGTCCAGCAGTTTTTGTGACTCCTCTGCCAAATTGGCTAGATCAGCATTAAGGATAGACGGACCGATTTTCGCTTGAATCGACATGTTCCCAGAGTTTTTACAGACGTAACGCGCCGCTTGGAAGTTGGGCAAAGCCGTTTTGTCCAAGTTGGCTAAGGTCAAAATGAGGGGAGCGGCAGTTCGATATTTTGACGTTTTAGAACGTAAACAAGCCAAACGAGGGCGGCACAAATCTGGAAACGTTAACACGCGAATGGCCAAACAACTGTTCATTTCTATGACTTCAATTTGTTCATTTTTGTTTTACACTTATAAAAACTTTACATGAGAATGTAGATGAGAGTGCTTAGTTTCTAATAATACAACTATAGTTCGTCTCTGGCATATTCGCCTGGATATTCCTTGTTTTCGATAGTAACACCCTTGCAGCGCCGTTGTTCAACTAGAAAGTCTTTTGCCTCCCAGGCCTGAGCCCCATCCTTGAAGAGGAATATTGCACGATTATCGTCGACCATATACCGTTCAGCTTGTATATGATTATTCCATAAGCTTGTCTGCCAGAGCTTCGTTATGGAGTCGCCTTCATCGCGAGTCGGATTTCCGCTGACCGACACAAATGTCATCAAAGTGCGACCCTTTTTCGACACTTTGAGCAAATCTTCTGGATTCTTACTGTCCAAATTCGAAAAATCTAGCTTCGGCTGTGGTCGCAAATGTTCAGGCAGCTCATCGGGCTCAAGCGGCTCCTCATCTTCCTGCCAAATATAGTGAATTTATCAGTGTTTATTATTTATGATTAGTTTATTTTTATATTAACTGACATCCCACTGGTCCAGCAGTCTCTCCAAGTCCGCTTCGCTGTAGTCGCGTATATCCTTTTTTGCCCAATCCGGTTTATCCCCGTCCTTGTATTTCTTGGATAGCACAACGGGCACAAGAGCCAACATAAGTAATATTATTGTTTGTTTCATTACTAAATGCAATTTTTTTACAGTCTACACGTCAGCCTTGGCAGTTTTCTGGCATTCACAACGCGTACGCAAAAAATATGTCATTCGCTGGCAAGCGCGAGCAAAACAATGAATTTGCCTATATTTAAGTGTGCCCCTAATTTTTAAATACCATAACATAATACAGTATAGTATATAATTGTGGTACACAAAGATAGCGAAAGTAAAAAAGAAACACCGTATATCCGCTCAGAGCGCCGCCTGCAATATGTTCTGTAATACCAACGAAAAATAAAAAGAGAGAAGGTGGAAGAGCATGTATGATAGTGAGCACTGCTTACTGACGATTGTACTTATGGAGCCACTCTCGTGACATTCTCATGCGAACGTTACACGGCACAGCTGTTTGCCAATGAGAATTCAGTTTTTACCGACAGCTCTTCGGTAGCGCGCGTGTTTTTCTAATTGCGCATTGAAAATGCCATAGTTGGCAAGGTAATTTTGTGTTGTTTTTGTGTTTACTACTACTGTGTGTAATTAAGATAAAGCTTTGCATATGCATGGCAATTGAATGGCTGTGTGAATTAGCTGCGGTGTGCAAGAATATGGAATAATACATAGTTGAATACAGTGTTAATACTCACACACACTCACATACCAAAATATGGAATCTGCTTGTGAATTAACAAAATATTTATAAACAAAGTGTTCTGCGTAAAAATTTTTATTGCTACAGTGCTTGACGAAACATTGAAAAACATTGTCTGCCTATTCTGTTGGAATGTTTTTAGTTGTTTCCACTGATGGTTGATGACGATGACATCATCATCATCATCAGCGCTGAGTTAAATTCTGTCTCTCAATTCCTATTTTTTGTTGTTTAAATGTTTAGGAAACGGCTAAATTCATACAACGAGAGTGTTTAATAAAACGACCACCACACACAGACCTACAAGGTTAAGCAATAATAAACAACGAAAGATTAAAAATCAATAAGCAGCCGCCTTTTGGCTGCCAACAGCTGGTTTTTTTTGGTTGTTGTACAACTTCTTTTTGGGACATTTGAGAACGGCACAAGTACAACGCCGGCAAAAGCTAAGACGACGACGACGGCTTCAGGATGGTGTTCGAGGCCGTGGTGGCCGATGTTCTCAACAAGGTGCTGGGCGATTACATTGAGAATTTGGATCACAAGCAACTGAAAATTGGCATCTGGGGAGGTGAGTTTTCACCCCAATTCTATCCGTTTACGTATCAAAATGACACAATTACAAATTGCACGCAATATGTGCCAATTCATAGCACGCACAACTTTTCGTTCGTTCGTCTGACCTTATCCTTCAAACATTTTGTGCTTTTTTACATAGTGACCCAATTCTGAAAGAGAGGCAAAATAAATTCGCTTGCCGACATGAGGGAGAGGGAGAGACTCGCATCACAAATCACTCTCCCATGTCCGTTTGAAACTGTGTGAATGCGTCTCTGTTGAACTGTTGCTTCCGCTGCAAATGTTTTTGTATACTCCGACCAACGTCACCTCTCCCCTCATCCCACCAAAAATTGCGATTGTAACTCTGTACAGCAAGAACAAAAACAACAAAAGTGGCTTCTACTCTTTGCGGTTTTATTTTATTACTCACTTTCTTAAGCAGTGTTGTATTACTCTTGACTGCACACATACATACACACACATACATACACATACATACACATACATACACACACATACATACACACACATACATACACACACATACATACACACACATACATACACACACATACATACACACACATACATACACACACATACATACACACACATACATACATACACACACATACAACACACAAACATGCACATAAATACATACATCTTGTAAAACATAATGGTAATCAGCAAGTTGCGCAAATTACACCATTTACAATTGGAACGTTGACATTTTCCTGAAACGCACTTGCGAACATGCCGTAAACAGCTACAAGTATATAAGTATATGGGTTGCGTACTCCAAACAAACGTTCAAATTAAACATTAAACATAATCGAGCACCTTTTGATCCACCCAAAAATTGTAAGCTATAAAAAAGGCCATGTGGCATGTATACAACAAATAAACTGGTTTGTTTCATCTCTACAAGCTGCCAAGCCTATTTTGAACTTGAACTTGATGACATAATACGTTCGTCATGAATAATTTCTTTTGTCGACTAAAGCTTCATATAATTAGAAAATGCCCGAAAAAAGCATACGAATATATATTCATATTAGTTGTATTCATGTTCAGCTTGTGGCATCAATTTGCTTGTAGTATGCACTGTAAACAAGTTTGTTCAGGGCGAAGGGCATGTTTAATTTACTAAAATTTTGACATTTGAAAGTTCTTAAGTGGTTCTCTTAGAAGAAACGCCCACTCGTCCAAAGAATAATTAATAATCTTGAATTTAATTTTTTTTTATTAATATTTGCTGGGAAACCACTTCGCGATGATCAAATCGATGATGATCGAATCCAGATGTGTATGTGCGTGCAAACATGTACACAAATACACATTTAGACAAGTGAAAAAAATAAAAATAAGAAAATAAGCGTAAGTACATGAGTACTTGAGCATATATTAAATATTTGTTAGGTTAGGTTAGGTTTATATTAGCCTAATACTTGAATTGCTTAAAATAGCTTTATGAATTCGGCTTGGCAAGGGCATGTAATATTTTTCAAAGATTATCAGCTATATAGAGAAACAGGTTATTTTCGTCGATCAAGGTCGTAAAACATTCCTTCCATCAATTTAACGGTACCACAATCACAAACGCTTTTAATAATATAGATTTCCAGGAAGTATGACGATTACTACTTATGGTCCCTTATCCACTGCTTTACTACGTGCAATTTCCATAGAATTCGTCCGAAATATTTGTAATTAAAAGTTTTTGTTGTGTAATTTTTGATAAAATAATTCTCAGAACATGTGTGACTTGAATGCAATTTGTCCCCCACACCGTTATATCCCCTGTACAAGTGTGGCAGCGACTTAAATCACATTTCTTTATTCACAAATCATTATATTAATAATTGTATCCATTGGAGAACACTCATCTTTCCTCGCCTTGCGGCTCTACAGACAACATTGAGAGGTTGTATTTTTTTTTAAGTGCGGTCTCTTTAAGTAACTGGCCTCTGATTTTTACTCTAATCTTATTCGGTATAACTCATTGTTTAATGTAATCAAAGTCATTCGATGGCTTCCAGCGACCGGTAAGGTAAAAATCTAAGGCAATTACTTTTATTGACAAACAGCAAAAGAATTCACGTCGTTCTACCATCAACTAAATCTATAGAACCTGAATCTAATCTGATTAGCAAAAAACGCCTAATAAAATCCAAACTCTGATTAAAATTGCAAAAATACCTTAGTATTTGAATTGCAGTGCACAAAAACCAAGCCAAAGTGCAATATATGCTGTGATATAAGACGTAATACAAAGATAATTTGCTGAACTGGTGTAAATACGTACATATGTATATAGCATTTATATATATTGATTCTGATTCATGCCAGCCATTTACATTTCAAGTGACATTGTGAGAATCTTTAAGTGGCTAACTGATAAGCTCCAGTAACTGGCGATAACATTTCACAAGATTTCAATGAAAAACTCTCATAAAGGTGCCTCCCAAGACTTACAATTTTGCAACTTTCATTTTATTATTATATTATTGCTTTTTGTATTAAAAGATTATCTTTAGCTGTGCATTATGCTTACAATATTACATACCAAATATATTTTGGCATCATTTTTACCCAGTTTCAGTATTATTAACAACTTAAAGCTTTGTATACGACTACTAAAGCTCCTGCATTGATATCTTAACTAACAAAGTACAAAATGAGTTTGTAATTTTTGTGTAATCAGTTAATGGCCCCAAAAGCAATCTTCACCTCTACCCTCTGCCTTGTCGGAGCCATTGTTTGATTTACTGATAATACGAATTATTTCAATTGAGTCTAAGCAATCGATAGCTATTGATTTATAGAGGGGGTAGCATTGTTGATCGTTAAACAAATTGACCTATATACGTAAATCAATAAATTCACTGCTTGAGGTTAGCTGTCCGAATTCGATTCTTCTTTTTTGGTGGCATGCCAGGCATAACAATCATTTGGAATGCCAGACGCGCCCAAATAGCAGCCTTTAAAAGCCATCTGTTTTCGCATAGAACATTATACATACATACATTTATAGATATACATATTTTTATATTTTTACCGCCAACATTTACCGGCATGCAAAATCTCTACGCATTTGCTGTAATTAATCAATTTGCTAATTGCATAAAGAATACCGTAAATAATTGTTAATTAATGTTAATTTACGTCTTGCTATTTTTTAAGGTGACGTCGTTTTGAAGAACCTCAAGATACGTGGCAATGCGCTCGATGATTTGGATCTGCCCGTGCAGCTTGTCTATGGCTACTTGGGTGAGTTGTAAAACTAGCTATAAACACGACATACCCAACAACTTTGGCCAATTGAACTTTTGAAATTGAAGATAAACTGGTGCTGAAAATACCCTGGAAGAATTTGTACAGCCAGCCTGTTATTGTTGATATTGAGGATCTCTATGCGCTTGTCACGCCCAACAACAATGTCGTCTATAATGCCGAAAAGGAGGCCAAATATGCCAGTGCGGCTAAAATGGCAGCCCTCGATGCTCTGGAAGCAGCGCGCAAAAAGGAGCTGGAGAAGGGTAAACACCTAATTCGATTACAGTCAAATAGTCAATATTAAAATTGTTGTCCTTCTGTCTTGCAGCAAAGGCCCAAGTAGACGCTGGTTTCGCCGAGAAGCTAACAGTCCAAATCGTCAACAATTTGCAGGTGAAAATCGGGAATGTTCATTTGCGTTACGAGGATAGCACAACGACAGGGAATCCGTTTGCCTTTGGCATAACCCTGCACGAGCTGGAGCTCTATACGACGGACAACAATTGGGATAAGTGCTATATGACGGAGCGTGCGCCGCAGGTCTTTAAAATTGCGAATCTCTCCTGCCTGTCGGCCTATATGAACTGCAAGGCGACCCTCTTTGCGCAGAAGGACCCCAGCACACTTCCCGAACTATTCAAGTCTAATATAGCACGCAAGGACTTCAGGCCCTCAAAGTATTGTTATGGTAAATGGCTGAGACGAAAGCTTTTGCATAAAATGCAGTATTTAATATTTTCGTTGCTTGTTTCAGTTCTCGGTCCCATTTCCTGCAATGCCAAGCTGAAGTTAAACATGAATCCAGAACTGGATATGCCGGCCTATGAAAAGCCAAAGGTTGATTTGTGCCTCGAAATGGAAACGCTAAACGTCGGTTTGACCAACACACAGTTCCAAAACATCATGCAACTGGGCGATTCCATGAATCGCATGCAACTAGGTCTGCCCTATCGCCAATATAGACCCTTCAATATATGTAAGCGTCTCAGCCAAAAAGTCTTATTTTATATTTCAAATTTAATGTTGTCTATCCTCTAACACACAGCTTACAAGGGCCACTACCGAGAGTGGTGGCATTTTGCGATAACTTCTGTGGTCGAGGTTGATGTACGTCGTCCGCGTCGCACTTGGAACTGGGAGTATATCAAACAGCATCGGGAACGCTGCAATACCTATGCAGAGGTAAGTTTTCTACAGCAAACTGATCAGTTAATCCAACTAATATTCCTCCAAATATATATATATTCGAACACAGAAATACAAAGAGCGGCAGCAGAGTAAGAAGCCGCCTCAAATGCTTGTAGAGACGTGTAATATGTTGGAGCAGGAGCTGGATGTCTTCAATTTGCTGCTAATACGGCAACGTGTTAACATGGAGGTAGCCAAATCGCTTGAAGCGGAGCCGGCACAGAGTGGCGGCTGGTTTAGCGGTTGGTGGGGCGGTGGTGCCAACAACCAACGATCATCTGCCGAGACCGATGATAATATTGGTAATATATTGCTCTGGAACATATCACATTTCATTTGTTAACCAATCCTTTGTTGCAGTGCGTAAATTTGAGGCTGCAATGACGCCGGAGGAGAAAGCCAAGCTGTACAAGGCCATTGGCTATGAGGAGAACGTCAAGCCTCAGGATGTGCCCGAAACATATGTGGCAATTATTATGAATTTCAAACTGATCGCTCTCGAAGTGGGCCTTTACCAAGAGCTGAACAATGATGGATCGGCTGCTAGCACAACACACGATATTTCCAGTCTGCCATCAATAATGTTGTTGAGTTTCTCCATGGCCACGGCGGCGATAACCCAGCGACCGGCTGCCGATGCCATAAGCATAACGGCTGGCATGAAATCCCTGAAGATGACGGGTCTCACACGGGAGGCGTACACGCCCTTGCTGATCGAATCGATAATCACCGATGAATTCAATTTGCTGGACATATTCTTTGAAACGAATCCCATCGACAAGCTATGCAATCAGCGTGTCAAAGTCGTCGCTCGACCATTGCAAATCGTATACGATGCTGAGACCATACTGAGTCTCCTCAAGATCTTCCAACCGCCGACCGATGTGAATTTATCGAAAATCGAGGAAACGGCTGCCACAAGGCTTGTCGGCATCAAAGAGCGCTCCGCCACCGGCATGCAGTATGTGATTGATCAGAAATCGGTGCTAGATGCCGACATACTGCTAATGCCCAACATTATAGTGGTGCCCCACGGCGGCCTCTTCGTCGAGGATATGAAATCGCTGATTGTGATTAGTTTGGGTCAGGTGCATGTGACAACCATGCCGCACCAACGCTCCACAGATCAGATTCAAACGCTTGTCAGCAAGGGCCAGGAACACGACGACATATTGAAAACAGTTATGGGGAATGCCTACGACAAGTTCGTAGTGAGCATAAACGATATACAAATGCTGGTGGTCCGTCCGCGCGAAGAGTGGCATCGTGCCCTCAACATGGCCATCTCCACAGATATGCACGTGCTGCGGCCGACATCGCTGCGACTAACTGCCGCACTTTGTGTGTTCGATAACGATCCCCGTTTGCCCAAAATTAAGGTGGACATTATGCTGCCAGCGGTGCAAGTGAACATCACCGAGGATCGTGTGCTGGAAGCAATCGGAGTGGTCACCAGCATACCCCTGCCAGAGAGCAACAGCTCTCTCGAAAGACCGGAACCCATTTTGACGCGCTCACGCAGCTCCATATCGAATTTAATTAATCGCGAACTCAAGAGGCGCACCACCACATCAGCCGCCAGAACGGTGCTCGACGAGGAGCTCATACAGTACACCAATGTCGAGGTGAACTTCTCGCTGAACCAACTCTCCATTACGCTGTACCAGTCGCCGAGCAAAATCTCCGAGACAGATGCAGCGTCTGGCACGGAAACGCCGTTCGTAACACCCGAGCAGGAAAGTGTTTCTATCGCGCAAGAATCATCCTTAGCAATGGATAGCAGTGAATTTAATAGTGATGTGCTACTAAGTGATTTGTCCAGATCCTCCAAGCATATACTCTCGCTGCAGGTGCTCCAGCTGGAGGCGTACATGGCACAGCGCACCTTCGAAACCGTCGCCTCTATCAAGTGAGTTGCTTATGGAGTTATTGGTTTGACTAAGATTTTATCTATTGCTGTCTCTATTCCAGATTGGGCAGCATTAATATTAAAGACACTGAAGGGGAGCATGTGCTGGACATTATTGATACGCCCAGTTATGCCAAGGATTCGAAATACCTGCTGACAGTTAGTTATACGCTGGCTGACAAAACTTCACCGGAATTCAACACCAAATACAATTCCACCGAGCAGCTTGTGGTGGCCAACTTTGAGATTTTGGACATTGTGCTGCATCAGGAGTGTCTATTGCGTCTGCTGAATACGTCCAACGATTTTCAGCGCCGTCTCGATGTGATATTGAGCAATTTAAAGCCACGCGATCACTACAATTATGCCGGCGACGGAGATGGACTGAAGCATAAGCTGCACGTCATTATGGAGGATGCAGAAACCATAATCAGCAAACCAGTTTCACAGACTAACACCAAATCCCACCCTCGGAACACTGTCGTGGAGAGCGTGAAAATGCGAATGGTGGCAAATGTGAATGAGGTTAGTCTCAAGCTATCCACTAAGCGTCGTCCCCTGGCGTCAATGCACATGAAGGACTTTGTGGCAAATGTTACGCTGAAGAGCTCCTACACCGAGGTGAACGTTTGCCTCAAGGACATTATGGTTGACGATCTAAATACCGAATCTATACACAGTAATGTAAGTATTTGAATACTTTGCTATCCAGTTTTGAATAATTTCAAAATCAACAATGCAGATTCTAAGCATGGTTGGCCAGGATGCCTTCAATTGCCAGTTGGTGCTCTTTAACAAGGAGTACACGCACGACTACAACTCGGATGATATGAAAATAACTGTCGACATTGGCTGCATGAAGATTATATTCCTCAACTGGTTTGTCACCGGAGTTCTCGTACGTTTCAGTCTCCAACTCCCAGTCTGCAGTTGTTAATATTGTTTCTTTGTAAATATATCTTTTTGCAGAACTTCCTGAACAACTTCCAGGCGGCGCAGCAGGCGCTAAGCAATGCCAGTGCAGCTGCTGCCGAATCCGCTCGTCAGGCCACACTGGAGGCGTATGAGAAAGCGACACGCATGAAGCTAAATGTGCGCATCAAGGCGCCCATTATCGTTGTGCCAGTGGATTCGCAGAGCAGAAATGCACTAGCCATTGATCTGGGTTTGCTGGAGATGACAAACAACACCAGTGAGCTGGCAGTGCCAGACAGGGATGAGAAAGCCGTCATTGATGAGATCAAGCTGCAGCTGAACGATGTCAAGATCACCAAGGTGACCATTCTAGATGGCAACGAGACGTCTTTCGATGGTGAGCAGCTGTTCCAATTCGAGTATTGTTTTCAAACTTCCAATTATTTGTTGTTTAGAAGTGGATGTGGTCTTCGGCCTGAAGTCCTCGCTGAATATGATGAACCCGATCAGCTTTACGCTCTCCGTTACACGCAATTTATCGAGCAGCTGGTGTAAGCAAATACCAGAGCTCAATCTGTCGGGTCACCTGAAGTCCGTTGAGGTAATGTTGTTGTTACACATTCAACACACGAATTATAATGCATTGAAATAATGGTTGCAGCTAACGCTCTTCATGGATGACTATGCGCTGGTTATGTCCATCCTGAATCGTAATCTGAGCGAAGGCCAGAAAGAGTTTCCACCGGCACCCGCCGCCCCACTGCCCGCAAAGCCTTCACACACTGCACTCACGGAGCAACGACGCGCACGAACCAGTCCCACTACAACAGTTGTGCCGGCTGAAAGGATTTATGAGTCGCTCAAGTTTAATGTTCAATTCGATGGTGTCATCATTAATCTCATGGAGGGTGAGTCTTCAACTGCATTCAAGTTCATCGTTAAGCTCCAATACTAACATCGATTATCACACCAATTAGGCGAGAAAAGCGGTCTGGCTTGCTTTGGCATTTACTTTCTGTCTGTGAAGGGCACACAGCTGAACAATGGGACACTAAGCGTTTCCATTGTCCTGTGCAACATTCAACTGGATGACACGCGCCCAACGAATAATAGCAAAATCCGTCAGTATCTCAGCTGCAAAAACTGGGAGGAGCAAGCAAAGGATACAGTCCTCGATGCAGGTCGCAAGGACACCAACTTTATGGTTGAAGTGACGGCTATTGTAAAACCGAATGATATCTTTGGTAATGCGCTTAAGCCGGAAATTGTTGCGATTTATATTGAATTTATGTATATGTATTGTAAATATTTCAGCTGAGGTGCATGTGCGTAGCTTCGATTTGATTGTGTGCATTGATTTTCTGCTTAAGCTGACAACGTTCCTCTCACTGCCCGAAACTGAACCCAAAGAGGTGCCAAAGGTTGCCCCAATAGTGGAGTCAGCTGCACGCGAGCCCGGACTTTTAACGGATCGTATTCCAGGCAAGCATTAATTGATCTAATTCTGTTTCTGTTTGTAATAAATTTAAATTTCCAAATTGTGTTTGCAGTTCAAGGCGCAGTAGAACCAAATAACAAAATGAATTTGATACTGCACATTGATCAGCCGGACATTATATTGGTTGAAAGTCTGGATGATCTGAATACCAATGCCATTATCTTCAATGTAAGGGCTCTTTGCCAGCCGTCGCTCTGTTTGTTCAGCAGTTTTTCATAACAAATTTATGTTTTTTTTTTCAGGCGCAAGCACATCTTAATTATCGATCGATTGGCGATAAGCAGATTATAAATGGCGAAATTGATGCGCTCAAGATATTTATGTGTGCCTTTTTGCCCGAGCGTCGCGAATCGACCCGTCACTATATCCTACATCCGTCTGTTATCAGTCTGCAAGGCTCCACGCCCGAGGAGGAGGGCATGCACATCAGCTTGAAGCTCAGTGATATTATCATCAACGTGTCGCCGGCCACAATTGAGCTGCTGAACAAGGCAATGATGAGTGTTACAGCCGGTGCTGCTGAGAAAGCGGCCATCGGAAAGGAGCCAGTGGATTATACAAAAATCTGGTATCCAAAAACTTTCCATTCACGCACCTATTGGTTCACCAAAGTGGAGAAGGCCATCGAGGCGCTTCCTTCGGCTCCACCAGTGCGCAGTACTAAGACGGAAAAGTGCGTCATTGAGGTGCCAAACATAACGGTTGTCATTGAGTCGGGCGTGGGCTACTACACAAAGCCGCTCATCTCGCTAGACACACGCATGACGGCGGTCTTTAACAACTGGAGCGGCAATCTTAGCGCACACGGCTCCCTTACGCTCAACATGGTAGGTTCAAGACTCTCTTTCCAAATGGTTTTCTAATATTGATTCTTATAGAACTACTACAATCAATTCCTGGCCGAGTGGGAGCCCATCATTGAACTAAACGAGGTGGTCGGCCGCAATGGTGGCGTGGAATATACACCCTGGGAGCTGCAGTTTGATCTGGACCTGGAGAAAGTGAAAAGCGATTTCGATGAACAGGAGGATCAAAAAATGAATATACGCATACATTCCAAGGAGAATCTGGAGATAACCTTGAGCAAAACGTGCGTCAAACTGCTCGGCGAACTGGGCGAGGCCTTCTCGCAGGCCATCGATAGCAAGGGACTCTCCAAACCAGATGTTGTCGCCCCCTACGTCGTGGAGAACGACACGGGTTTCGACATCACTATGAATCTGCGCAGTGGCATCTTCACGCTCCACGAAGTGCATCGCGGCGGCAGTGCGATTAACAGTTCCATTGTTATGCACTCACAGGAAGATGAGCAACTGGTCGATCCCGTCGACATACAGGACTGTACGATTTCGGCTGGCGGACGCGCCTACCTGCAAACCAAGGATATGAGCACAATCTCAGAGGAACAGGCCGAGGATTACAATCTCTATGTGACGGTAGTTAATTCGCTTCGCATTTACCATTCCCTTTCGAGTTCTGAAGTGGTGCTCATATATTTTCAGATAAGCGGCATTGACGATGAGGTCGTCCTGCCAGTCAGCAAGGCTGATACGCGTTACTTCCCGCTGGCACGCACCGCCAAGCAGGAGCAGTGGGCAATTGTATCCGAGGTCAAACACGAATATGGCACAACCAAAATCAACATTCACGGCGTTCTTAGCGTACGTAACATATAAATTGGGTATTACATTCGATCGATCTTCTCTAATTTGATGTTGTTTCGCACACAGATTGCCAATCATTTCACGACACCCATCCGAGTGCATCGTCGCCGGCTGGCCGATAACAGCGATATACTTGTTGGGTATGCGCAACCTGGTGAAATTTTCCATGTGCCCCTGCACGCCATCTATGCAGAGTGCAAAGATCTCTACTTTTCGCTCAAGGGTTACAACACTTCGGTTCAGGGCATCTGCTGGAACGCAAGTCCATCGGATTTGAACTATTCACAGCAGCTGCAATGCGATCCCATCGATACATTTGAAGCGCTCTACATCAACACCATACGCCGCAAGCATGAGATTTACTTTGAGAACACCAACAAGTATCGGCTGCTAAGCGCCTTCTACACCATTCACCTCCGACCGCCGCTCTATTTGCGCAATTCGTTGCCCATTGATATTAAGGTATCGGTGGCTGGCTGCTCGGGCCATGAAAGTCAGATGGCTTCTGAAAAGCGCACCTCACCAGATGGCACAGGGGTAGAGCGATACCAGAAAGAGGACTTCCTCGACTATGGCGAAAAGGAAGTCAATCCCGGTCATGTGCTGCATCTGCCCACAGTGCGTATGTTCCAAAAGGGTAATGAATCGAAAAGTGTGCTCGTCGTGCGCGTAAGTAGAATATAAATCCCTATTGTCTCTCAATTTGTAAACTTCTAATCTGCTTGTTCTACTCTTGTACAGCTGTTACAATATCTGGAGAAGGATTGGTCGTATGCCACCGAGATTTCCGATGGCGATAGCGAAGTCTCCATCTGGAAGTTTTCCTCATACGATTCTGAAATAAAAATGGATATGGATCTTTATGTGCGGTAAGCTTGCGTTTTATTCAGATTATAAACACCGCAACTAAATATATTTAGGCGAGATTAATTGGAAAATCTTATAATTAACTCTTACAATTTCGATTTAAATTGGCAGCTCCGATAATCGCCATGGCAGCATTATGCTGACACTCTACAGCCCCTTCTGGATGATTAACAAGACAGGTCTGATGCTCACCTACAAAACGGATATGTCATCCGTGGAGGTGCTATATCATCCGCCCGAGTACTCCGGCCCCATACTATTCACCTTCCGCGACAAAATGTTCTTTGACAAGAAGAAGGCCTCTATTCGCGTCGACAGTGGCGAGTGGAGCGAGAAGATACCACTCGATGTGGCTGGTTCGATTGGTGCCGTCACCTGCAATTCAAGCGATCAGAGCTATCAGATTGGCGTGCACAATCATTTGACGCAGAATTCGCTAACCAAACAGATCACATTCATACCCTTCTACATAGTGCATAATAAGTGCAACTTCAAGATAGAATTGCAGGAGCAGAAGCGTCCTGGCGATCACTGGCTTGCACTCGAGCCGCAAGAATACCAACCGCTCTGGCCCAAAAACGATTCCGCACACAAACTGATCGTGCGCGTGGAGAACAAAACAACGCCGGCATTTGACTACACGGAGGTTACGTGCACCCTGCTAAAGCTGGACGATATTCGTTACGGCGGCGTCAATGTGGAAGTGCAGACCACGGAGGGCGGCGTCTATATCATCTTCACCGAGTACCAGCCTTCGGCAGCGCCTGGACTGTTAATCAATCACACCAGCAGGGATATTGTCTACTACGAGAAGAACACGAAGATCGAGCACGTCTTGAAGCCCAAGCATAGCATCCTCTATGCCTGGTGCGATCCAACGGGTCCAAAGCTTTTGGTCTTCGGCAAGGATAAGCAGGAAACCGATCTAAAACGCGATCAGATCGATAATCTTACGTGAGTCTTAACTGAATGTTGCAGATAATTGAATCTTAATGATAATTGATTTTGTAATCCGCACTCCCACAGTTTAGATAATGGCAGAAAAGCCTACTGGGTATCCTTCCTGGATGGTCCGCAGCGTGTGCTGCTCTTCACTGAAATCGAGTCGATTGCCAAGCGCACAGAAAGCACTGCCGGACTGCAGACGATTACGCGTAGCATTGATCTGCATATACACGGCATCGGCATCTCTGTAGTAAACAATGAGACGGCCCTGGATATACTCTATGTGGGCATCACCAGTTCGGGCGTCATATGGGAGGCGCGCAAGCCGACCAAGAAGCGCTTTAAGGAAATGACCATACAGGACTCAGAGCTCCTTGAGGCCGAGTATCAACGCTATCTTGCACACAAAGCGATTAAGGATGTGCAAACCTATACTCTGAATAACAAATTTCCGGTAAGTGCATTGCGAATTCTTTATATATATAAATATGTATGAAACTGTTATTAACTCCATGCAGATAAACTTTGATACAATGACGCTGACAAAGAATGTGGATCGACGCATTCAGCGTAGCTTCAATCCGGCCATTTGGGTGTCGATGAATTCATCACCGTTCCAAAATCAGCTGCATGTGAAAATTAATCGTATACAGGTGGACAATCAATGCCCCGATCCCATATTCCCCGTTGTCTTGGCGCCAATAGCACCGCCGAAGAGCGTGGCCAGCTCCACAACGCTGAAGCCCTTCATCGAATGCAGCATGGTGCAGCGCGTCATGCCCAATTCGGATGTGAAACAGTATAAGTATGCGACCATACTGATACAGGAGTTCCACTTTAAGGTGGACATACTTTTCCTTACCGCCATTGCGGAGATGTTCGCCAATGAAGTGGACGATGAACAGGCGGCCAAATTGTTCCGCGGCGATGTGGAGACCATTCAACTGCCTCTGTCCACATTCTTCGAGCAGCACTCACAGCAGGAGCAAAAGAATTTCTATGATAAACTGCATTTGGGCCCACTGAAGATACATGTTAGCTTCTCGATGGCAGGATCCGATACGACAGCGTTGCCTGGCTTCCTGGGTCCACTTGTTCAGGGCGTGGGCGTTACACTGACCGATGTCAACGATGTCGTCTTCCGTTTGGCCTTCTTCGAGCGCGAGTATCAATTCTTTACCCAGCAGCAGCTCATCAATGAGGTCCAGTCACACTACACCGGCCAGGCGCTCAAGCAGCTCTATGTGCTGGCCTTGGGTCTCGATGTGCTCGGCAATCCATATGGCCTGGTGGTGGGCCTGAAGAAGGGCGTCGAGGATTTGTTCTACGAACCGTTCCAGGTAAGTCGTCAGTCAAAACAGATATTCCTCCTATTATAAACTGTATTATTTGTTGCTTAATACAGGGCGCCATTCAAGGACCTGGCGAATTTGCTGAGGGTCTCGTGCTGGGCGTCAAGTCGCTCTTTGGCCACACTGTGGGTGGCGCTGCTGGCGCCATGTCCAAGTAAGTTGTTTTAACTCTTGGAAATTAAAGCAAGCAGAATTTTTATCATTGTTTCTTTGATTAGAATCACTGGCGCCATGGGCAAGGGCCTGGCTGCTTTGACCTTTGACGATGATTATCAGCGCAAGCGCCGCCAGGGCATTCACAACAAGCCAAAGAACTTCCACGAAGGTATCGCCCGCAGTGGCAAGGGCCTGGTCATGGTAAGTACAGCAGCAGGCTGCGTCTAATCCAGCATCCCTCATTACCCAGTACTCATGCTCAATATTTACGCAGGGCTTTGTGGATGGCGTCACGGGTGTTGTTACCAAGCCCGTGAGTGGCGCGCGCGAGGAAGGCGTTGAGGGTTTCTTCAAGGGTCTGGGCAAGGGCGCCATTGGCCTGGTGGCACGCCCAACGGCCGGCGTTGTTGACTTTGCCAGCGGCAGCTTTGAGGCTGTCAAACGTGCCACCGAAGGCAGCGAGGATGAGAAGCGATTGCGTCCGCCACGTTTCCAGCATTACGACAATGTGCTGCGTCCCTATTGCCACAGCGAAGCCCTCGGCAACAAGATGCTAAAGTAGGTGTCCATTAACTGCACTTACTCACTTATTATATAGCATATATATATATATATATATTACTAACTACACATAAATTGCAAGGCCTTGTTTAATATTTTGATTTTCGCACTGTCTGTTTAACGATCCGCCAGTTAGAAGTGGAGCAGTATTGGCAACACTGCAGACCAGTGAGTCCACAATTTGAAATATGAGTGTGGTCAAAATTTACCCATTTTTAATTATAGAAATATATACCATGCGTATAGATAGCCTTAAAATTGTTTGCCCAGCGGCCCCTATGTTTCAATTTTATATGTTATGTAATGTAACGTAAAAAGGCAGCTATCGCAATTTAAGCCAACGCCAATCAGCTGTTGGCCTTTTACTTATCGATAAACCTTTAATGTTCTCAGTTGAGCGCTGTCCACTTATTTTAAACTTATAATTGTGATAAGGGGAACAAACTTAAGTCAATATTTAGCCATATAGTAATAAATTAAATAACTAATTATTGTATTTTGCTTTTGCAGGGAGCTGGACAAGGGCAAATTTGCGAGCACCGACAGCTTTTTACACTGCGAGGAGATTGTGCAAAAGGCCGAGTATCTGATAGTCACCAATCACCGACTGATCTACGCACAGCGCAACGATATGTTTGGCATTTGGGTGGTAAGCTGCTTAACTTGCCTCGTTGCAAATTCACCTTCAAATAAATCTCTCCTTTTTTTTTGTTTAGTCCACGTGGTCCTATCAATGGGATGAGATTCAAGGCATTACGGCCACGATGCGTGGCGTGCAATTTATGGTGAAACGGCCCGAGGGCAAACGTGTTCTGGGCCTATTCTCCTCCAAAGAATCACCATGTAAGCTGGTGGTACTGGCCGATGAGCGTAAGCGCGAGGCTCTGGTGGAAATAATGGAATCTCAACGCAAGGATAGCTCGATATTCCGTTTACCCGGTTTACGTTACTCATAAATGAATCTATAGACAATAAGTGTATTATATTAATAATCCCCTATATCGTAATCGCAGTGCTTACGCAACGCTCACACATCAGCATGGCAAAAACTACCTCGCTCCTAATCAATCTCTAAAGCGTTTTAAGCACAAACACACACTAAACACACACAACTCTCACACACCCCACCCACTCATGTATATTAATGAACAAACTATGTTTTGATATTAAAAATTTTATGTCAATGTTGAGGATAAACATGAAAAAATGTGTGTGCGAATTTGTCACTAGCCTAAAAACTATGCATATATGTAGGTTAAAGAGAGAGAGTGAGATAGCAGCTTTACACCTTTTTGAGAAAGCTGGTCGGCGGAGTTGCAAGTGGCATGATGGGCTCATAGTTGTTGCAATTGTCGCTCTCACAGAAGGAGGTGAGCGAGGCGAGCGCATTGGCGGCCAATGCCTCCACGCTGAACATGGTGGACAGATGGCCGCTGCTCTCAAACTGATTGATAATCATGTTCACTTTGCTCTTGGAGTCGCCACCCTTGAGGCACGGCGATGTTGGGTTACTGCTCGGCTGCTGTTCGTTGAGCGTTGGATCGTAGTTGCCATCGCAGAGATCGAGTCCATTGAGCAGATTCTCTTTTTCGCTCTGTTTGCATTTGGCATTGGTTGGTGTGCCACTTGCATTTCCGCTGTTAATAATGCTGCCACTGGCGTTGCTGCTGCTGCTGGTGCCGCTGCCGGTTGAACGTGTGCTCTGACCGGTGCTTGATTTGTTGAGGCGACTGAGAAACCAATTGCGTGCCAGCTTATCACAATCTTTGCTGGGCGTCTTCTGTGGACTCGTTTGCGGTGTTTGCGATTTGCGCTGTTTCTTCTGCTCTTTGAGCGTGGCTTGCGCTGGCTGCGAATTGGTAAGTGAGAGCATCTCCGGTTCACTGTTGGCGCACGAGTAGCTCTTCTTCACGGCCTTCTTCAGGCGCTCCGGACTCGTCAGCTGACTAGAGAGCTCACTGTGCACCGTCTTCACTTTGGCCTGAAAATCCAGCGTCAGGTGGCCATGTAAACTGGATGCTTGCGGCTGTGGCTTCACCTCAACAATAATAGCACCACCACCATTGAGCAGCTCAGCAGTTTCCACATCGCCAGGGCTGGGCTCATCCTCGACGGATAGCGGCTGTGGTGGACACTTTGGTATATCATATTCGAAACGTTTGGCCAGCGCACTCGGACTGTTGGCTTTGTCGGGCAGGCGTGGTGGCGTCACGGCCTCCCCAAAGTTATAGATGGGTGAGGGCTCCTCGTAGATGCTGTCGCAATTTGTTGACGTCGACAAATAGCTGCACTTCCTCACCGTCGGTGGCGTGGGCAGTTTACGTAGCATTTTCAACGTTGCCTGCGCAATGGCATCGCCACGTATGGCCGCCTCAATGGCATGGATCCACTCTTTGGCATCGACCTCATTGTTTGCCTGATACAGGAACTTCTTGCCCGGATCGGCGGTGGTGATTTGAAAGCAAATCTCACGACGCTTACCCTCGCCAAAGTGCTCGATCTCAATTGCCGAGCTCTTCAGATAGAGACTGCTACTCGGCCGACAGGAGGTGGGACCATCCGCATAGCAGAGCATCCAATCGTTCAGTATGCCGCAGTAACATTTCTTGCTCTGATCGAAAAACAAACGCTTCTCGATGCGCTGCAACTGGCCGTATTTGGTGGAACGTTGCAGCGCCAAATGACCAGCCGGCAGATCAGCATAGGGGCAATTGATAAACAGCTCGTGTGCGAAAACCTGCTGCGTCTCATCCTCCGCCTGATGCTGGCAAATGTCATACAGCTGCTGCTCGGACTGGAGCAGCTCCAATGGCTCTGGCTGTGGTGAGGCTTTATCAGCATTCAGCGTTGGATTGCTGCTCAGATCGATATACTCCCGCGAGGCGGACACTGCAATTAAAGACAATTACTACATGCCTCTCTAAATAACCAGCATAGATATATATATATACAAATATGCATGTATTGGCCAGGCTCTGGCAACTCACGCGAGTTCCTCGACGACGAAGATGTCGCTGCTGACGAGGACAGCATCTCCAGATAGCAACCGGTCTCGGCGCCCACTTTGCTATCTAAGCAGTCGCTGCTGCAGCTGCTGTTGTTGCTGTTGTTGCTGTTGTTGCAGCCATTCATTTTAATGACTGCAACTTGGCCAACACTATCTGTTGCTGGTGCTGCTGTTGCTGCTGTTGTTGTTGCCGCCTGATCGTCTGCATAGCCAGCCAGCAGCAGATCGCAACGCTCGAGAAGCGCCTGCGTTTGCTCGGCGGCGGTGACGTGAAACAAATTCGAGGTGTTCTCATACTCCGATGTCGTCAGTGATTCTCGAAAATGCGCACGCACATCTACAAATAAAGGAGGAACAAGCAATACAAGGGATATAGTACACGGCAAACAATTACTAACTTAAATAAGTTTTTTTTTATACTCCAAATACAAGGACTATTTTAGAAATGCAAATACTATTTATATAAGAGCTATTAGTTCTTCAAATAAGCAAAAAGTTCTGTGTAACACTACTAATAAGTAAAACCTCATCCTATAAATTCTAAAAATTCTAGAACTCAGCGAACAAGATTAGTTATTCAAGTAGAATTAAATGCAAGTGCGAAATAAAATATGAGAGTAGAACCAAGCTTATTTTAAGGGCTATAACTTAAGTAACAATTACTACACTTAATTGCAAAAATGTAATTGAAAACATAATGTTTGTTTCTGGTCTTCAGTATTATTACAACTTATAGCTAGAGGTTTAACGATTTGTATACAATTGCTTTTTGTTGTTTTTTTTCAGTGTAAGCAATTCTAATGTGCACTTATGGCTAAATATGGACAACAGCGTAGTTTAAGTCTATTGCCCATTAATTTTGAAACGCCTCATTGGATTTAATGGCTCCAGGCTATGCTGTTTCATGAGCAATTTCCATAACTGTCCCGAGGGCGAGGGAAAGAGAGGCAGACTGAGAAATCGAGTTAGGAAGAGATGAATATTGAGGAGTGGGCAATTGGTCTGCAACTGTGCTCAGTCTTCAGTCTTCAGTTGACACGGATGAGTCATTGGACTGTCATTTTAGTTAGTATGCCAGTCAGGCAGCCAGCCAGCCAGCCAGCCAGCCAGCGAGCTACTTATGACCTCATAAAAAGAACTCGCAAGAGTCAACTGCAAATTGACCGCAGCAATTAAAAGCAATTTCACTGAGCAGCAGAAAACAGTCCAGTTTCCAGTTAGCCTCAGCCCCAGACCCTCTCTCCATCTTCCGGCTGTTTAAGTAGATTTAACGGTAAACACGAACAAACACAAGCACAATAAAAATGTAAAGCATTACAAAAGTAAAGGCACAGAAATTTGCAAGAAATCTTGTTAAAATTTCAACACGCAGAGCAGAGCAGAGCGCTTTCCAGACAATCATTTGACCACTGCGTAATTAGTGCAAGAAACTGGAGAAACACAACTGCAACGAACTTGAAATACTCTTTGAAATATGATCATATACATTCATATATATATTAAATATTACTCCTGAACTTCCACCAACACATTTTATGAAATTTTTCCGAAATAAAATTGTATTTTGAAAATGAAAAACTAAATTTAGACAAGTAGAAATGGCTAACCTAGGGAAAACTGAATGTTTTCAATATTGTTAGAGTAGAAAGCCTATTAAAAATATTTCCAATTTAAAAGCAATCATAAACTGTATAAAATTAATTGTTAGATGGATATTTGAAGTGAATGAAAACAAATTATTTGTTACATCTTTGCAGCCTCAAGACTAATATTCTTGCGACTGATGGAAAGCTTCAATGCCAACGCTTTAAGAGAAGGGCTTAAGACAAGAGTTTTGGCCATATTTTGGCGGTATGTCCAATCGTCTATATTATACACATTAAGCAAAGTTGGCCAAAACAAAACAAAACGCGACGAAAACCTGAAAAATGGATTCAATAAAATGTACAGCATATACCACATACACAAGAATGAAAAGAACAAAGCGCATTGAAGTCAGCCAAGTTAACTTGGCGGTTTCGGCCACAGCTTGAACCTTAGCTTCAGCCTGAGATCGGAGACGGTAAGGCATGAGTCAATAATGTATTGTGTCTGAGGTTATTAATGTTGCTGTACAAGGGAAAATTATATGCCCGCAAGCCAGACAGGCACCATGAATTTATACAAGTAGTTCGTTTGTGAATATATATGTATATGTATATATATATATATATATATAATGATTGTGCTAACTGTTGCTCAATGTTCAGGCTAAATGTACAATGGCTTTTAAATTATCTAGATACATGCTCACAAATGCGTAGCTACTTTAATTTGTGTTTTAGCTACGCATTTAATTGTTTAATGCTGTTGGTTTTGCTTTTTATTCATTTGCCCAGTAAATTATTAAGTGTGTATAAAAAGACGAAAAACCATAACTAAGAATTAAGAAACTTTTTATTTTTTTAAGTAAACGAGCTCTCGTTATTCTTCAAACGAATTAAACTCTTGTTTAATTCATCATAAGTATCAAAAACTATTTTAAATTTTATCAAGTGAACATTTTCTATTTTCTACTAAATGAACTCATTTATTACACATTTTTCAATTCCACATTTTTACATTTTTCCCCATTTATTGTGAATTTAAATTAATCATTTTTGTATAGACAAAATCTGAGTAATTGATGTCTTTAGTTCTGTTTGCAGGGTATCTAACGGTCGAGCACTCTTGCTAAGTAATACATATTTTAAATAATTACAGTATAGTATTTTGTTGTGTAGTTGCTTTTAACTTACCCAATAGAAATTGTTCAATTTCGGAGCGTTTAGGCACCTTAATGTCCATATCCATGATAAAAAGCGTTAATTTGCCGCTTTCAGTGTTAGTGTTTATTTATATGGCTTTTTGTAGATCGTTTGAATTTTTTTTGTATTTATTTACTATTTGCGTTTTTTGTAGTAGCTTGATTTTGTTGTTGCTGACATGATTTAGTCGCACACAATGTTTTTGCTAGCAATTAACAGTTGACTGTCAAAATAAAGTAGCACGTTCTTTAATAATATCACATGCACTTCGCTGCTGACTAAAAAATGCAGTAAATAAAACTAAACTGTAAGATTATTAACAATTTGTAGCACATTTTACACTCGTTACAATTGGTCAACAACAACAACATGGCATTAATGAGGAAAAGAAACAACTACTTTCGGCTCGACACCCAGAGAAAATGGAAAATGTTTCTCTCCCACAGAGCACAGAGCCGAAAACGAAACCAGACCGAAATCAATCCGCGCCATGGTCTGTTTAAAGTTGTGATTATTAATAGATGAATTTGAGTTGGTGCTGCTGCTGCTGGTGCTGCTGCTGGTGCTGCTGCTGGTGCTGCTGCTGGTGCTGTTGTTATTAGAACTGCAGATACGCATTGGCAGCCGCCCTGTCGAAATACAATACTAAATTCGTATTGTGCTCAATTCTGGTTTCAAAATAATACCTCGCTCATAAGCGGTGGCAATAATGGGGAATCTACACACATGTATTGTTTATGCTTTATTTAAGATTCATTCATTCATCTAGACAATTGAAGCGCTTCTTACCATATTTGGTTTACTGTACATATGCCGACTGATTTTTAAACAAACATTTGAATATCCAGTAATAAGGTTCAATGACTTTAGCAATTATTGATGAAGACTAAATACAGCTGCTTCCTCAGTAAAAACATAAATTTGAAATCAATTGATTGTATAACTTTAGCTTTTATGACGAGACAGTTGAAAGTATATTTTGTCTGTGCACAAGATATATAATATGAAGGAAAAATTAATAACAGTGATGAATAAAGCATAGAATTTCAATTATTAACAACATAGAACACTTCGAAATTAGTTTATTTGTTTTTTAATGATATTTTAATTACATTTAATCAACATAAAAATTAATGTTCAACTTTGGAATACGATTAGCAAATATTTCCTAAGAGATTAATTAAGATAATAACTGAGGTTGGACTAGACTAAAAGGCCCTACTTGAGAATAGTCGAAAAGGCCAAGCTGATATCTGCTATCATTAAGAACATTTTGCTTTAAATTTTAAGCATTTCTCATTTTTTTTTTATTTATCATTTTATTTCTTATCGCTGCCAGAGCGTTCTGTAGTGGATATCTGATGGTTGTAAATGCTCGCTTGCAGCATGCTCAAATATTTGAATTTTATTTTGTCTGTTTTGTTGTTGTTGCTGCTGTTGCTGTTTATTTGTTGCACGCTTCGTTTGGCGCTCATGGAAAATCGGCGGCGTCGTCGATGACGTTATGCTTTTTTTTTCGTTGTTTTTATTGTTGTTGCTGTTCATCATTCGCTATATACGATTTATTATGTATTATTTATGTACTACTCTCTTGCAGTTAACATACATGTGCACATGTGTATGCAAGTATGTGTATGCATCAGCTATGTGTGCTTATGCACTTATGTATCTGTCATTAAGTGTGATTACGAAATGGCTTTGGAGCCGATTTTCATAATGCGATACTTAGTTTATGCAGCGCCCGCTTTGCACTTGTCTGGCTCTGGGGCCTGTTTTGGGGTTGCTGAAAACCTCTCTATAGATACGTATATATATTATAAATATCTAAATACAAATAACTGTGTTTGATTGCTTGTGTGAGGCAGCCTCTGAGTCTGTCTGTTTGTCTGTTTATCAGCTCTGTAGCATTTGCGGTTTATTTGTTTGCCTCGCTTTTTTTTGTGTGGTTAAATAACACACACTCACACCCACACCTATATGGAAGTTGGGGCTAGTGACTGCTGCTAAGCAAGCCCTAGCAATGTTTTGGAGCTGGAGCTGGCCTCTTGCCAAGCCTTTTTGATTGTGACTCATCCGGCAAAAGGCAACGCGTGTCAATGGCCATAAAAAACTGCGGCTCATGCAAATCAAATAATAAAGAAATATAAAAATGAAAATCACTACACATTGGGAACAGCTTAAGAGAGAGAGAGAGAGAGGGAACTTGGTTTATAGAACTTTTACTTTTTATCGCTGGCACATAAAAAGAAAAAGAGTGCAAAACGAGAAATGTAATTCGCATCGCTGGCGACGTTAAATGTGTTGATTTTTCTATAAATAAAAATAATAATAAAAAAAAATAATCAATATCTATTCACAATTAGCACATATCGAATTGCTGTTTATTTCACTTGGCCAGTTCTGCTAAAGGTATTTCGAATGAACATATGTTGTGCAGCTTTGTTTTCGCTTTGCACGGCATTTTCATTAGTTTCCAACGGCGAATGGCCAAAGCGCAGGCGTGTCTGTCTGCCTCTCAGTCTACCTGTCTGTCTGCATTTTCTATCTGTCTGCATTTCCGGTCATTTTCAAACACAACGATTTCCTGCGACGCAGCGAGTCTTGAAACTTTAACATTCGATTCAATTCAATTCAATTCTTTTTTTTTTTTATTTTTTTTTTGATTTATGCTTTTAATTTTGCATCCGGTTTTTCACTTCTTTCTTTGTCACTTTGTTTGTGTGTTTGCCTTTGTTTTTACCCATACACTTTGCGTTAGTTGCTGTTGTTGTTTGCGTTGACGTTGACACCTTTTCTGCTTAAGCTTAACGACAGCTTTTCAGTTACTGCGCTCTCCTCCAAAGAACCAATGCGAACGCAGACGCATACGCTTTTCATTGCGAATACGGAGCCGAAGAGAGCTACCGAGCCACTGAGAGAGAGGGAGCAAGAGAGTACGCGCGCACTAAGCGATTTTTTTTAAGCGCGACTTTATGTGCGCGGCCGTGAATCACACGAACGCAACTGACAAGGCAGCAACGGCCCCAGCCAGAGACTAGAACAGCCGCAGCCGCTGTCTGTTGGCTTCCCATGTTCGTGGGGGAGCCGATGCCGAAGCCGAGCACGCATGCACGAAGGCAGGCGCAGCCAGGTAAACGAAGACACGAAGCCGTTGGCTTTCTTTGCAGAACGTTAAGTTTTTTTTTGGGGAAACAACATTGCATTAAACCGAACATGCGAAATCTGAAAATGTAAATTTGAATTGCAAGCTTTTGGCAATATAATTTGTGGCAGTCGTTAGACGTCTTTGCCAATTTGGGTTAAAACAGGCTCGCCAACCCGCAATAAACCAAAACAGAAACCAGAAAACTTCTAATGTGCGAAGCACTCAGTCAGCCAGAAAGTTGCCGGCAGCAGAAGAGAGAGACAGCAACAACCGTAGTGGCAGATGTTGCTGCAACTTAGAAATCCGAGCCTTGTTTAAAAGTCAATTTCTCAGGCGATGTCTGTCCCGCTCCTGTCTCCACACACACACATAGGAGAGTGTTGCATGTGCTCTTTTTTTAGCTGTAGATAAGCTAGCACACACACACACACATACATATAAACGAGCATAATTTAGCTGAGAGTAGAACGACTAAAAGATAACCTGTACGCAGCTTTATCTATTAAATCTCAAACGCCTTTTTCCTGCCTGCTGCGCTCAACATAACCATTTATTATAAACACAGGGTATAAAGGTAGAGAGCCTGTTTCATTATGGTTTTTTTTTTGGGTTGAAGGACGTGCTGGCTGGCTGCACAGCAAACAGCTCAATTTTAATTGAATGTTGCGCTACGCTGAAATAAATTAAGAATTCAGTTCACTGTGCACAGTGTACAGTGGAACCTTGGTAACCTTGAGCTTGGAGCTTGGAGCTGGAGCTGTGATAACTAAACACTCAACCATTGCGTGACTACCTCTGCGTGCACTGGGCCAAAAACAAAAACAAAATGAGAAAAACACCAACAGGGCCAACAGGTTCGCGCAGCGTGCGTTTTTATCAGGCAAAAGCAAAGCGGAGCATATTTTTAGCCAGTTTGCCACAATGATCAATGATGCTGATTCATGGACTGCCAAATGGCTGCTTTATGTGGAGATCTTTGTGCTAACGCTTAATTATGGCTCAATAACAACAAGTCATTTCATTTAAGTTAAACAAACAAATATTACTATATTTTTTCAATTGAAAAACGCTTGCCGGCGATTCTGTACCGCGTTTTTAGACGAGTGCGTTTTCAGCTGCGCCGCCAACTGAAGCAGCGCATTTTGCTTTTGTGTTTTCGACTGCATTTTTTTGCTAGTTGCGGTTGCCTTGCTGCTGACTGCGGGCGTTGGCGTCGCTGCTTTCGATTTGTGCCTCTTTTGTTTGTTGCTTTGTGATTGCGGCGTGTTTGTTGTTGTTGTTGTATTTTTTGTGGGCGCTGTCGGCGCTGTTTTACTATGTGGTTGTTGTTGTAGTTTGAGCCCAGCATTGACGTCTTTATTTTTATTCTTTTTTTTGCGCTTGCCCGTCGCTGGCGCCGCTGTAGCTATTGTTGGTTTATTTGTTGCTGCCATTGTTTTTTGTGTGCTATCGCTTTTGGCGCGTATTTTAGCCTTTTCCAGCGGCAACATTGTTTTGTGCCCGCAAAACGCGCAATTCAGCGCCTATAAAAAAACAAGATAAATAAATAAAAGAAAAATAAAATATAAATCCATTTGTAAGCCGCTTACCATATTGCTGGCCATGCGCTTCTTCAGCCATTTGGCCCGTTTGCGTGCCCCCCTGCTCAGTGTGCCCCTCTCTTCCCGCTTGGCATTGGCCGCATCCAGTTGGGCGATCTGCCGACGCCTCTTCGCATTGTTAGCCAGGCGCTGGGGTCGCAGCTGGAGCCGATAGTTGCCGTCGCACCACTGATTGCCGCAACGGGCGCACATGCGAGCCGGGCCAACGATCTCCTCGGGCAGTTGGACATTGTGCCTGGCCAAATTGCGACACGTATTGCTAAACACATCACAGAAGATTATACAAAATAACAATACTCTTTGTTTTATTGTGTTGTTCTCACATGTAGTAGGATTTGAGCATACGTTCGGTGTGCGTTTGAGTGGTCAGCTCTTTGGCACAGTTCCATAGCAGATTTACTTTCTTCTCTTCAGCCATTATGATTAAGGATCCCTCTAAAAATAATAAATTGTACTTTAGCTCTTTATGACACACATCGAATATTAAACTGACAGCATTGTTAGAAGCACACATACATAATACATAAGCAACATCTAAGTCATATTTATATACTTCCTTAGCCAACTTACTTGTTTGTTGTTATTTTATTATTCAGTTTTTATTTGAATTGCACATTGTTTGGATGCCCCCACATTGTCGGCTGTTTGTTTTGGTGCTGCCAGATTGGAGCTGCCACCTCAAACTTATCGGATGTATCTGCTTAAATGTATCGATAGTTGCAATAACTGGCGTTGTTAATTATAGCTGTTTAATTTCAAATGGAATCTCTGTTAACAGTTTACTCACACACTAGAAACCAGATGGTGCCACTCTTAAATATTTAGCTATGCTTGCACACTCATTTACAGGAGATAATTATTAATTAATAATATAATATCCGCAATATAAATGACAGTATTTCACTCCCTGCTAATAACAATTCAGCAAAATGTTAAGTTACATAAATGTTAACATAAGCAGATCGATAACTGCTGATTGTGTGCTCTATGGCAACTCTATCGGCAGCAATAGCATACCGACGCTTGCCCATTTAAAATTTCAACGTCGCGAACAAGCCAGAAAAAGAAGCGACGCGCTTTATTTCGAATGACGAGCATTAATGTAAAAATACACTAAAAAATCGATTATAAAGTGATAGTCGTATTCACAATAATAGCCAAATAAAACAAATATTAAACCCAAGTGAAAGTGTTACAAAATATAAATATAAGCAGTGAGCGCGCAATTTGCATTTTCCACAAGCATTTGCCACAACAACAAAAACAACAATGGACCCCTTTACTCAGGTACAAAATTACTAAGAAAATGCAAACAATGGAAATGCAGGCTAACTGCAATCTGCGAATGCAATCTATAATTTTATGTATTTTGTAATTTGTTGCAGCGCATGCTCGAAAAGGCCGAACAGCGCAGTCGCGCCCTGGGCATAACCAATGCCAGCAAATTTCCTCTAGCCGAATGCAGTCTAGTGACGCCAGCAGCAGCTGAAACAACGTCAGCCGTCGTCAGCAAACCGACAACAGCGTCAACATCTGCATCGACGCCTGCTATAAGCAGCAGCAGCAACTCTGGCAAAATTGTTATCCTCGAGAAGGCAACGCTGGAAGCATCGCCCACAAAGCCGCTGCGTCACTATGCCGCCGTCAACAAGGAGAACATGGAAATGGGCATCGAGATAAATATAACCACCGCACAGCCAATTGGGGTAAGTTTTCGCCTGCTTCTTCTTACCTCTCTTTTTTATGCATGACGCTTTGTTTTTTCATTTGCATTTCCTTTTGCTTTTGCTGTTTTTTCTTGTAGTTTTTGCGGGTAGATGAATTTTCTTATGAAATGTGTAAGGCAGGAAAGAAAACACATTCTCGACTCTAAAAATAATATATAGATTCATGATTGATTTTCATTCTTTACAAAAATATATATATATATATATTTATATATATAATTATTACATATTATAATATTTGTTATTAATAATTGGACAATAAATGCCTAATTATCAGACTACTATATAATACAGCTCCCATATAAACAACGTCCTTAAAATAAACACCAAAGAGCAGTCCAATGCAGGGGTATTTAAACTTCGACTAATCTTTTGTTTTTCCCTTTGTTCTTTATCTTTTGCATTCTTATCTGTGTCTTTTCATTGTTGTTGTTTTTGCTTCGCTTGTGCTAACATTTTTTTGGTTACTTAGGTGCAAGTTGAGATTCAGGAGCAGGATATGACCAGTGACGAGGATGGGGAAAGGGACGAGGAGCAAACAGCTGCTCTGATTTCAAGTAGTGCAACGGCGCCGGTCAATCAGCCACTGGCTCGACTACGGGACACCTCTCGCAATAGACTGCAGCGCATGGGCGCACTCTATTCGAATGCGGATGATCTGTCCTCGCCAATACATCGCACCGAGGCGCAGTTCCATGCCGGCGACGATGATGACAATGATAACCGGCGCAGTCCGCGTCGGGGTAAACAGCGGCTTGGCAAGCTGGCTGCACTGGCGGACACGATTAATCAGTGGGAGGATGATGTGTCGCATCATGAGATTAATCGGCCGCTGCTGGATGCAGTACCGCCGCCCAAACCGGATTTGCCCAGTCGCGACAAGGCCGCTAAAGCGAAAGGCAAGGCGCCCCCACCACCCACATGCGATACAGTGGATGCGGGCAACAAAACTAAACAACTGAAATGGGATGCCAAGGTGCTGAGCTCTTTGGAGGCTCAGGGCTTCCAGCGACGCGAATCTTCCACAATTAAACATACCTATGATTATGCCAAGCCGGAAGAAACGACAGCTGCGACGGCAGGTCCAAAGCCGCCTCTGCCACAAAAATCAACGACGGTCAGTCAAGTGGCCAAAACATTTGCAAAGGTTCCGCCAGCACCCGCTCCCACCAAAGCCGCCTCAGCGCCTGCCGTAACTGTCAAAACAGGATTGGTCTCTGGCCGTGCTGCAATCTTTGAAAAGGCCAGCAATGGCGCCCAGTCGCAGGCGGCACTGCGCAATCAAAAGGATCCCTGCGAGCTGTCGCTGAAGGAGCGCATGAAACTCTTCGAGACGGGCAACTCCAAGGTTATGCTGCCCAAGGCGCCCATTGGCACAGCGCCCAGCATCAGCCAGATACGCGCAGACGAACCAAAAGGTAATCCTTCGCTCTAAGCACTCTCAGTCAATACTAACACTCTGTCCACATGCAGCACACACGGCGGCAGTGCATCCGGTTACAGCGGCCGCTCAACCACCGTCCAAGCCGCAACCGAAGCCAGAGAGCAAGCTGCGCGACAAGGTGGCCGCCTTGGTAGCCTCGGCTCAGAGCAGTGCCGAGAATCGCATCAGAGACATTGATCGTCAGCGGCAAGAGGACATGCAGATAATCGCGAATCGCTTTAACAAACAAAAGGAAATTATTTCGACAGCAGCAGCACCAGCAGCGACAACTCACGCTGCTGCTGCTCCTGGCAAAGTGGTGCGTCCCATGCCGCCGCCCCCACCTCCACCCATGGCAAATGCAAGCAGCAAGCGGCGGTCACGTAAGACTCAACGCAACAGAAACCAGCCGGAAAAGTCTTAAATTTAAATCTTTGCATTCACAGCTGGCGATGCCGTCATTGACGAGGAATCGAAGCGGGCACGCAAATCGAATGCGGATCGTTTGTACCCCGCCTTATCCGATCTTGACTCCAGCGGTGACAATTGCTGTGCAACGGCAACGGCCTCGATCAATGATGAGACTGAGGAGGATGAGGAAGAGCTTGATAGGTGCGCTGACAAATGCTACTCCTGCCTGCTATTCCTGCTCTGCATTGAGTAGCAACCCAATTTAACAATTTAGAGACTGACCCATTTTAGAGTAAACACTAGACACGCATAGCTTTAATAAATCATTAATAAATATATACCTATATAAACACAACTAATCGCTAATCTCTGTGCTCTTTGATTCTGTAGTTGCATGGATGATGAAGAGTCCTTGAACGAGGCGGAGGAGGAGGATCAGTCACAGACTGAGGACAGCAGCGCTGGCATGTACAATGGCAGCCTGGGTCGCGAGATTTTGAACACCGTGCAGCGCAACGAGGCCGCAATGCAACAGAAACAAAAGCAACAACAACAACAATTGGGCAAAAAGGTGAGTTCAGGTAGCAAATTCAATGCACAGCGGGTGGTTGAAATAGCTCTCATTATCCAGGTACACTATGCCGAGCAGGATCATTATTTTAGCCATGATGGCGACAGCTCAATGAACTCTTCGCAAATCTCAACGGGTATCGATGATTATCTGGACGAGGCGCTGGTCGGTGACTATGGCAGCACCCAGGAGGACGACAGCGAGGATGAGCACAATGCCAGTCATCTGTCACTCGGCGTGAGTATAGCAATGGCTCGTTGCAAGTAAAGTAATTGCCTCAATATGTGCAGTGCTAGTTGCATCCACTTTGCGTTTGTTTTCCAAGATATATTTTTATTTAATTTAATTAGATGCATTTGCACCTCTAAAATGTTTATATCTTCAGCCCATTTTCAACGCGATCTTTATTTATAACATTTACAGAGCAAGGGCACCACTGCATCCAATAGTTTCTCGTATCGCAAAACGCCGGCTGCTGTTGCCGGCGAGTTTGCTGCCTGTCGGACCATTGAGGAGCAACATGACGAGGCCATGGATGTGCAGACGCCGCTGCCGAGTGGTGCACAGCCCGTCAAGTCGGAGCTGAGCGTCAATCAGGACAATGACAATTTGGTGACGCTGGTGCACACCGTTAGCTTCTATCGTCGCCAGCAGAGCGCCAATGTAAGACAGAAACTTTTGCTGAAGCAACACAAATCTAATCCTAAAACATATTCCGTAGAGTTCCAACTCGACGCCTGTGCGCAAGATATGTCGCGAGCAGCAAGTTATGCGCTCAGCGCTCACCGGCGATTGCCATGCCAAGCACAAACTCGAATATGATTCACCGAACCAGGGCGAAGTGGCCGCAGCTGCTGCTAGCGCTGCTCCAGCCAGCATTGATGACTGCAGCGAGGAGGATGATGAGGAGCTGCAGAATGCACGCGTTTCAAATGAGTCGTCGCAGGCGCAGGACAAGATTAAGAAACTGCTCAGTGAGGTGTGCAAACAGCAGCAGGTGATTGGCCAGGCCAGTCAGGCGCTTAATCTGTGCGCTGCCACCGTTGAGTTCTCCGGCTCTACCGAATCCGTTGAGGGCGAACGCTATTTGTTGCTGGCCAGTAAGTGGCAAATATCTAAAATTATATATTATATAATTAATATTATAATTTATTATTAATTACGCAGCACATCGTCGTCAGGCGTGCTTGGATGAGGTGCAGCGGCTGCGCGTGGAGAACAGCGTTCGACCCGTCGGCGCACCCAAGGAGAAGGGTCTGCTGACCGTCAAGGATATCACAATACCGTTGCGACAGGAGTACGTGCGCAAAATGGCCACGGGCAATATCAATGGCCATCATTTGGTCTGCCTGCTCAAGTACAATGAGCACGTGCTGGCCACCAAAACGGTGCCAACGATGCCCGGACTGTTGTCCGTCAAATTTCCCGATGTGCTGCAGCTGAATAATGTTTATGCTGATTTTCGCGTAAGTCGATAATCCGATTATTGTCCTCTTTAAGCCATTGTTTTCAATTGTGTTCGATTTGCAGATTACACTGGAGATTTATGGCATGCTGGCGCAGCGGGATCAGCTGCCGCACGAGCTCAAGTATCACATCAATGTGAACAAGAAGGGCGGCATTAAGACGCCCAAGAAGAAGGGCGGCGAGAATCGTTTGGTCATGCCGCCCGTCCAGAGTCCGGCGGGACCACACGTGGTGCGAACGCCACAGCTGGTGCAATATGGCTTTGCCATCTTCTCGCTGCGTGAGATTCAGCGCACCAGTTGGACACTGACGCAAGTGCTGGGCGTCAGTCCGCTCGATGGCACCGTTCACATGAAGGTCAACTGTGAGCTGTCGGTGAGCGTGGAGTACAAGGGTTTCCTCACCATGTTCGAGGACATCTCTGGCTTTGGTGCCTGGCATCGTCGCTGGTGCCATCTCAATGGCTCGGTGCTCAGCTACTGGAAGTATCCCGACGATGAGAAGAAGAAGGCGCCCATGGGCAGCATCGATCTGAATGCATGCTGCTGCCAAAAGGTGAGCACAGCTCCGCGTGACATCTGCGCCCGGTTGAACACTATGCTGCTGGAGTGTCAGCGTCCGGCGCTGGACACCGATCAGGAATCGTTGATAATTGTGCCCAATGGACGCACCACAACAGTGCGTCACCTCCTCTCCGCCGATACCAAGGAGGAGCGCGAGGAATGGTCTGCCTATCTGAATAAGGCGCTGACGCTGCTGCGCGCTTGGGGCACAACGCATTAATAAGGACGAAAAGAAACGGCATAATCATCAAGACGAGCAGCAGCAGTAATTGGGGCGGGAGTTTTTTTATGTTTACATTTTTATATATATATTTTTTGGTTGACCTTTATATTTTTGCTACTTTTGCTTCGCATTGCTTGATGTTGGCATTCAAATTTAGTGCCGTATAACTGTGTAACTGTACTGTCCGTATAAATATTCAGATATGTTAAGAATATGTATTGTCGAAAGAATTGTTGAAATTCCGTTTTCGAAATATATTTATACTTGTAATACCCTTTAAACAAGTCTCGCAAAATATATGTAAAACAACAAAAAAACGCAATTCTTACATTTGTTTTTTTCTGCCTTTGATTAAGTTTTTATTGAATACAATTTCACTATACACATATATATATATTTTCTTTTTAATGATATATCTTTTGACTATGTGTGTGTTTGTGTGTGGTGTGTGTGTGAAGGGATATCATTAGGCACACCACATCTTCACTTTTACTTTTACTTTTACTACCAACAAGTGTTAAATACTTTTCTTTTGCTTTTCTTTGTGTCCTGAATTTGTTAGGTGGTTGTTGTTTTTGTTGTATGTTATTTATATATGTATATATATATATAGAATTAGTAACAGCTTTTGTTAGGTAGTCTCTAAACAATTGACTCTAGTTTTATGAGCTATACGATTAGGTATTAGGTATATATATATGTATATCTGTATATATGTATGTATAATACTGGCAATTGGCCTAAAGGCTATCTACAAAATTGAATACAATTTATGTACTGCAGTTAAAAGTGTGCAATTTAATTCACTTGCAGTTAATGTTAGTTAATTATTCAACTATGTCACAACAAATGTATATCATTTAGATTTGACTTTAATTGTAAATACTTCAAAATCAACGTTAACACACCTCCGATATGATTTGCAAGTATTTAACTGCCATTGTGTGTGTGTGTGGGTGTGTGTTTGTGTGTGTAAAGGTGTGCGTATATAAGTGTATATGTACAAATTGGAACAGGCTGTGAGCAGGATACAGTTGGTTAGTTCTAAATTTCGTTAGAAATATATACATTTAGCTGAATATTTGAGTTTTAGTATTAGTTGAGCAAATAATTAGTATATTTATGTTTAGATATTGCTTTGTTTAGCTATTGTTTAACTGGAATCGTGTAGTTTAAACTCGGCATTCATAAAGCGTCCAACTGTTTCCCCCCCAGTTTGCTGACTCAAACTCGTCGTTTGTTTTTGGCAGTTCAGTCGAACTTCTCCTCAATGCTTTCATAAATATTTTTTAATTTTTATTTGATTTATTTGGAATTTCTTTCTAGCTCAAAGAAATATTTCACAAACTCTTAACTTCTTCTTCTTTTCGGTTTATCGATCCCATTTGATGTACCATCATTAAACATTTTGCATACCATTTTTCCTTAACAACATTTTAAGGAACCAAAACTTTTCCCTTAAATAAATCTGTCCTATATCTATTTCAGATCGTTGCAGAGTAGCTCGACTGTGTTAACTGTTACTGGAATGTTTTTTTTTTCTTTCAGTGGTTAATTTAGTAAATATTAGACACTCAGATAATTGAACTGGGCTTGCAAATTGCGGATAGAACTCAGTTTGTTAATGGAAATGAGGACGCGTTGTGCTCTATAACAATTGGCTATATAAACATACACATATTATATGGTTGGCTATAACATTTGAGGATTATACAAAATGCCCCCAATTTGGGACTCAAGCAAAGTTCAACTACTTAAAAATATATATATATATATATTTTTGTTAGACAAGTGTTAAGGTTCTTTTGTTGTTTTGTTATTGTTATTGTTGTTGTTGTTGTTGTTTTAGTTGTTGTAGTCGCGAAAGAATAGAGATAAAGCTAAATTTTCATCACAAGTCTTTTGATATTGCAATTATTCAAATATTCCATTAACTTACGCACTAAACCACAAAAATTTGCTTGGCCAATACATATAAAAATATGAAAAAATAATTGCCTAAGCTAACCTCACAAATATATGTACGTATTAATATGTATATATGTATGTGTGTGTGTGTTTTTGTGTTTCAAATGTTGCTATGCAATTTTTAATAAACAATTGTAAAATTCAACACATTTCACTTAAAGCTACCAACACAAACGTAGCACATTTAACAAACAAATGCAATAAATTAAAAAACAATAATTTTAAATCGATATGCGTTACAAATACTATCATCAAATTTGTAAAGGGCGACCCTGTGTGTGTGTGGGTGTATCTGTTTTCGTGGTGTGTATATGTGTGTGTGTGTATTGGTTAGTTTACGGATTAACAGCTTCACCACTGGGTTGCACCACTTGAGCCTTCTGTCGCCGCAAATCGGATCTGGTGGCCGCCGTGATTGCAGTGCCGACAATCAGCATCACAGCCATTGCCACGTTGGCGGGCACATCTCCGTACGAGTAGAAGAGCTCCGAGTAGATGAGCGTAAAGCAAATGCCAAAGGTCTGCGCCGAGGCATTCAGCAGACCCGATGAAGTGCCCTCCGGCTCCGGAAACGTTAGCTCCGCGCCAAATTCAAAGCCCACCGGCAGATAGCCAGTCATGAAAAAGCTGCATTCATGTTAGAACCAGTGCTTAAATCGACAATTTATTGCCCGCCACAAACTTACCCGAGCAGCGAGGCTGTCAGATAGACGACAGCGATATGTCCAGTGTCCAGCGTAAAGGTGAATATCCACATGCCCACCATGGAGAGCGCATACACGGCCAGCGTTGTCTCCCTGCAACAAGATAAATAATCAGCTCATTTTAGTTATGCAAAAAGTCTTTTTCGGGTCAGCAGCTGCAATAATTTCCTCACATGCAAAGTGTATGCTAACTACACAGTTTATTATTTTATGGGTAAGGGAGTGCTTTCAGGACAAAAACAGATTTTTGGCACACTCTGAAAAAAATGACAATGATTAAAAAAAACCCTTTGAAAACGAATGAGTTTTTTGCTTCTAGCAATAATTTCAAATATAGTTTCTTCGCTGGTACTCTGAATATTGGCAACTCTTTGATTAACTTAAAAAGGGGAAGTTACAGACACAGATATAGAATCATCACTCAATGCGTTCCCAAATGTTTCCCAGTCACATAAATGCATATGCTCACAGCAAGGGCATTTAAGATGCACTCAAAGTTGTTGAATTTGCGTAAGCTTTTATGGCATACGCTGCGTATGTGTAATGAGGGACTCGTAGAAGCAAATTGCTTGGCACTTACTTGAACTTGTGCGTCTTATCCAGGACAATGCCGGATACAACCGAGCCCAGCATGCCAGCCAGCACAATGCTCAGACCGATGCGACCGGTGTCGACCTCATGACCTGGATAATACTTAAGCACCACCTGCAAGAGAAATGGAGAAAAAGGTAAAGCTGCGTCAGTTAGTGAGTCAGCACAAGTGAGGGCGCACTGTACCGGATTGAGTAGCGTCGAGATGGCATAGAAAACGCCCACGTTGATGCCATAGGAGAGCAGCAGAAAGATGAAATTGCGATTGGTCATCAGATTCTTGAGCGATTGGAAAAAGCTGACCTGCTCCTCGGCAATGCCCTCGAGACGCTGTGCCGCTTCCTGGGCAGCCGATGGTGGCGTTGGCGGCTTATCCTGGAAGACTGCAAGCCAAATAACAGTTAATCGTATAACTAAAATTGAGTTTTTTAAAAATGCCGCTTACAAATTGCCATGAGGACGAGCAGAATGCTGGTGAGTCCGGCGACCAGATAGAACATCAATTGCAGATCGCTGCCCACTTGATTCAGATCATCCGAGTTGGGCACCAGCATCGGTGGCAACACAAATCCAACAGCCACGCCCAGCTGTAAAAGTATTTCATCATTTGATGTTGGAATTAGAACTTTGAATGGCAGAAGCGCATCCGTTTCCGGCCGCTGTGTCCGTTCGGTGTCGTGTCTTGTTTATGTTGGCGTTAGTCGTTTATAAAATTGATTTATGTATGTGTGTCCTGCCACATGACAGTTGCTGCCGCTGTTGCCACTGCTGCTGTTGTAGCTGCACTTTTCTTTTTCGTCAAAGTTTGCCCCGAAATTTCATGGCAAATAACATTTCGGGGCTAAAAACATTTCGCCTGCCACAGCACAGCTGCCACATGCACCATTTCTGCCTCACTTTTGTTTATTTTTGTTTTATTTTCAGTCTCGCAATTTTATTTATGAGCTGAACCCATTGAAAATAGATGAAAAAAGGGTATTTTGAAGTTGTGCAAGAGAGGATTTTTTTGGAAACACCAAAGCATGTGAAAAGGAAATTTTTACCATAAAATTTGCAGAATCTTTGTACATTAAACATAATCATATGAAAAGTGAAATTTACTGTTAAAAGCGGTAGTTCAACAGCGGCTCTTTTTAAAAGAAAATGGTTTTCCCTTCTTAAAAATGAAATCGGCAAACTTTTCCATTTTCGAAAATTGGAGCACACCCAATTTGGCCTCTAAATCGCATTTAGCGATTGGCGCAAATAACTTTTGCAAACTGAGTGCAATTCAAATTGAATTTTAATTATTTATTATATGAATTGTATTAAATTTGATCAACTTATGCAATTTCTTATTTAACAACTTATGCAATGTTTATTTAAGGCTGCCCAAAATTTATTTTTATTTATTTCTTCTTGGCTTTACGGCAGCATTTTTATATGAAATTAGTTTTTGTTGGTTTTGGTCAAAGCCTTAATGCAACGAGAATTAAATAGAAAAATAGAATAATATATTAAATGTATTTCTCTTTCGCTTAAGGCAACAACCAAAACAAGATACAACTAATCTAATGTTCAGTAAGATTAATCGGCTATTACTTTAGGACTCTCCGTGAGCCAAAAGAATAAGTAAAGCAATCAAAAACTTGACTTTAGTCCATTGCCCATTGCATTGTAATCTGCATTTTAGATTTATGTCATGCAAATGCCCTCTCAATATTCCTGGCTATTGTCAATGCAAAAATTTGCATAAATTAAATGAATAAGTTGGCTCAGGGTAAGTGGTTGAGTGTGTGTGTGTGTTTGTGGGTGTGTGGCTTGCAAGGTGCACTCGTATCCAAAGTACACATTTGAGCCTGAGCAGCAGCTTGACAATGCCAGCTAGCAAATTGAAAGAGCTGCCACATTCAACTAGGAAAATGTATAGTAATTTCCACTAGAGAGTATTTTAACAGCGATTGGGGGCACCGCAATAAAAAAGACAAACACAGGATGTTAGCGATGAGCACAAGGATGTGGGGGTGGAAACGGGGAGCAGCAGGCAGCCGAAAGCTGAGGAATTCGTTTCCTGGCATGTTTACATATGCGTATGAGCCAAAACAGCTTTCTCCAGCGGCTGTTGTTGGGCTTAACAAAAAAAAAAAAAAAAAAAAAACCAAAAAACTAAAAAAAATCAAGAAAAAGTAAACTTGTTTGTTCAGCACTTGGGCAAAAGCGTCACAAGGCAAAAAGCCAAAGACATGGCTGTAGCTATATAGATCTAAAGCCAAAGCCCATGCTCCAAGCTTGTTCCATTGGCAAATCCGCTTGTCGGCTTTCGGTGCGCCTGTGGCGTTGTCCTTGCCAGATAGTACCAAACCCTGAAACGCTGACAACCCTGGCCACGCGTGTTCACTGCCGTTCAATGCCAAACTAAGCAACTAACAAGCACCGCCCGCTGTTTGAATTTTTAGTTTTGATTATTTTTGTTTACGAGTCTATGGATTTTTTCCAATATCCGTCTTGCTGTCCGGATGTGTGCAATTTTTTTTGGTAAAAACTGCAGCTAAAGATAGGAAAATGTGAAAATATTCTGCTTGACTGCACACCACATTTATTTTTGAGAATGAGATGCAATTTTTATTTTCCCTAAATAGTTTCCAGGTTGGCGAAATAAATAATAAAATAATACAGCTAGATACGTTTGGCCTTCAGCGGCAATTTTAAATATATATAATACTTATTTAAGTTTTTCTCAATATTTTTAAGAATCATATCTAAAAATCCAAAATTAAATTTGTATCAGACTTTTTCTCTGTTTCAGATTATTCTGCATGATAATTAGAAATGATATCCCTGATTTTTAAAAAGACAAAATTCTGCATTTACTAATTATATTTTTCTACAAATATTTTGCTACTATACACCAAAATTTCCAACAGACTTGGAACTAGAGTCAATTTTGAATATATTTTAAATAAAAACCTTTTTCACGTCCCCAAATTCGGATAGCCTATAATGCTCATAGTCAGTAAATTGATTGACACTAATCAATGCGTTAACCTGTCTGAGAACAGAGTATTACACAGACGTAGCTCGGGGCTCTTATTTGAATTTTCTATGCGCTTTGGCACTCAGCGCCTTTGGGGCACAAGTTCGACTTGCGACGCCTCTTTAAAGGCAACATTTGCATTTTGGCTTTATCCATTGAGCAGCTACTTGACCTCAGCCAATGCAGGGACAAGCAGGTGGAGTGTTGATGTTGACGATGACGTTCACTGTTCGACGTCAGAGTGCAGCAGAAACACACACAGATACACACACAGATGCACACATAATACAATGAGTGGCAACCTCATATTGTGACAAGAACATCCCATTGAGACTTCCTACCGAGGCGAGTCGGGACTAAACAACAAGCGGAAATTATAAGCCTTTTCAGCGGCGCTCAAGCGAATGTTAAATATGACAGCGTACACACACACACACACACACAGTCTCACACACACACACACACAGGCTCACATATATAGCCATGTATGTGAGTCAGCATGTCAGTCAACTATTTCAGTGTTTATGCTGCTTATTTGCACGTTCATCCGAGCAGGTGAGCTGCTCTGGCTGCCCTCGTTTTGCCCCAGCTGCAACACGTTGCAAGTGAGCACATTATTTGCTCTTAAATCATCATTACAAACCTTAATCAGCATTTAGCCTTATAGCCTAATGGCAAATGTAAATTGCACTAATTGTATTGCTTTGTTCTGCGTCCATTTCCTGCCATGCGAATTGATAATCAGCCAAATGTCAGGGGGAAAATGGCAAAATATCAAAATAGCCGTATCATTGCACAAGTTAGCAAAGTTAGCAAAAAGATGGATAAAGTTATGACAACAAAGGGGTAAGCAGCGAATGTTTGTTAACACACACTGAAAAATAGTTACCTGAAATTTAGAAAATCGCCATGAAAACCAAAAGAATGTTTCTGATTTTAGAAATAATTATTAAATAATAAAAATATTAAATAATAAAATTATTAGACCATAAGCAAATAAGAATATCTTCAAATTGGAAAGCTTTTTTATGTTCTTTAGAAATATATTTCTGAATAACACAACATACTTCCAAAAAGTAGAAGTGCGAAATCATATTTTCAAAAGAAATCATTTATGAAATTCGGAAAACACTAATGAAATTTGCTTTGCTTATTGTAATATATTATAAATAAAAAACAACACCCTGAAAATTAGGCATTTTTGAACAATTTTCCCTGCATTTAAGAAAGACAAACGCTGCTTTTTAGAAAGGCTCAACCTTTCGGCTTCGAAATATACTGTCTCTGAGTTATAAAGCGAATTGTCATTGGCGTAAAAAGCATTTCGATTTTTTCAAAATTCAGTGCGAGGTTTTTTTATAAAGAAAAAGTGAAAAGTTGCTTTTTTATGACATTTGCAACAAACAACTGAAATATGTCAAAAGTCACAACAGTTGCAGTAGTTCATATTTTGTTAAATATTCAACGATCTTATCTTCGAAATGAACTGCCGAGAAACTTTTGTAGAACATGATGCATATCAGAGTCCTTAAACTATATTAACCACTGCATCGTTTATTTAGTAGTCTCCGTTTTGCTGTCAGAGGGTTTTAAATTTTGTAGTGAATTTGGTAAAGCATTGAAGGATAATGTATATATATGTATCCTTATTCTTTATCAGCATCAATAGCCGAGTCGATTCAACTATTTCCGACCACCAGTTTTGAAGCTACATATCTTTATGCAACACAGAAGACTCAGTCGAAAGGTGAGTTCAAAGTTGTGGGATCAAAATAGGCTTAAGCACTATTATAGTATATACATTTTTATATATATTTGATTACAATATGTGACTAATATTAATTGAACATATATTATTCTCTATATAATTCTCCTATATGCTTTAGCTGTTCACTTATCAAATACTCAATTTAGTATTTAAAGAATTTAGTAATTAATTCAAGTAAAATATGGCAAAAAATGCACTTAGAACAGATGCTGTCTTCAAAAAGTGAACTTCAAAGTGTGCTTGAGTTTTGTTCGCTAACGTTAAAGTTTTAACTACGCCACAAAGTGTTGCGTTAATTAGTTGCAAGTTTGTTGCATTCATTATTGATGTAATTAGGCGCATGCTGCTGCTGCTAGAGTGAGTGGCATTAAATGGCTTTTAGCATTTAAGCCACAATCTAATTGCATTTTAGTACGCCAACACTTGCATACCACAATTAACTGAGGCATGTCCCCCTGAGTTCCGGTGTCAAAATGAAACCTCAACTGTGGTCAGCTGAGGGGTCGTCTCAATTAAGTTATGCAGCTGCACGAGTTAAGGATTGCGAGTTGCAACCTTTAAGTAACATTTTCATTTGTGGACTCCACTCACTCTGGCACTCTAACACTCTGACACTCTGAATAGGTCAATTCTATTCGTTTGTTTTCACAGTTGAATAAATTGAAAATGTTCTGCAAAGAGTTTACTTTTTTGCTTCACCTTGCCGCCCTGTTTGCATTCGTGTCTGAAGCAATGAGCTGTGCAATCAGTTTGCTTACTTTGGTTCAAATCACTTCTGCATCGTCTCGTGTTGCCTTTTGGCCAGCTTTGCAGCCATCCCAAATGGGTCAAAGGAGTTTTTGTGTGCAAATGTATGTAATAGTCCAAAAATGATTAAGTCTAATATTGTCGAATTCGTTTGATCTGAATTAAACAAGTTTGAAATCTACCATATTTTACATTTACAGGAAATCTCTTATTCGTTAACCCAAACTATTTTTCTTATGTTTTTTTGGGTTTGGAAATAACTGTAACTGCATGCTTCATGTCATACAGAAGCGAGAGCATAAGAAATGTTGCTGCAAATAGCCATTTCCGCTGGCCGGAAATGTGTCTGCCCCACACAAGAAATAAAGTAGAGTAAAAAACGCTGCAATGCCATTTTGGCATGTCAGCTAAGCATTTCACATCAATCTGGCCAAAATACTGTTGCCGTTCAGCCCTTTTCTTGTCTATGCAAATTTTAGCCAAACACCCACAAAAAAACAAATGTAATGAAAAGCGAGTGCAAATGAAACTTAAACTAGAACAGCAGGGCGTATGCGTAATTTACGCTTTTTACTTAAAGTTGGGATTGCAACTTTTGCTTACCTGATTGCCAAATACACCGACACTGGTGGCCGAGGATACCTGATCGGGTCCAAACCAAACGGCAGCCAAACGTGCGGGCAGCGACAAAATGCAGACCTGAGGAGTAATGCAGCTGAGAGTGGGCTTAAATTAAAATATGTGGTTTAGCGGGATTACCTGTGCAAGCGCGACAATTGCCTGGCCAATGAAGCTGACGTAGAACAAAGATGGATCCACCGAGAAGACCTTGATCCAAGCGCCTATACAAGTGCCTACAATGCCAACCAGCGCCGTTATGCGCAATCCCTGATGGAAAATCAACCAGAAACCAACCAATCAATACAACTAATAAAAAACTGTATAAAGAAAATACGCAAAACAATTGTTAAACTGCATGCATCACTCACCGCTTTGTCGAGAAACCAACTGCCTGGAAATATGAGCGGTATATACAATATCATATAAATCATAGACGTCCAGTCGACCCACTTGTCACTGATGCCATAGTAACTGCAAAGAACAACATCGAAAATAAACTTTCTGACAGTTGCAGTTGCAACTTTATGCCCCACTGTGGAGCACCACTTTAATGAGCTTGAAGGAAACTTTTAATTGAATATGCCGCGACGATGGTTTTAAGCCAAGTCCCCAGAAAGCTGGGTGAATTGTATAGCATCACCTGCACAACATACCTGCACGAACGGAACCACTTACCGTGTTATTATATTGTTGATAATGGTGTATTGTATCCATTGCATGGCATTGGAGGCTGAATAGAATACAAAGAGTATGAGCACCGCCCAGCGTCTTGCATAGACCTTATACCCTGAAAAAATACAACAAAACTAGACATATTACATACACTCAACATAGACACACACACACACACGCACACACATCTAGCTATACAAATGTATATACAGGTAAAAGCCACTTGATATGCTATATGTTGTCGCTTACAAGGGTACAGCCAGCAGCAGACGCATCAGATTAACTGTACTAGTGGCTAGGTTTCTTGCAAATCTGACTGCCACATCAGATGTGTGTACTATATATATGTATGTATATACATATATGTACATACTACTGTGTATATGAAATCCTCTTGTCTGATTGCTCAATCTGACTGACAGCTCGCATACTCCGAGGAAGTTGTGCTAACATGCTTACAAAATATTATGATATCATTTACAATTAAAAGCAAAATAGTTTCTTTATTTTCCTTAAGATATAGCTTAACATTTGCTTACCGTTGCCTACATATTTTGGACAGCGCTACAAGGGCATTCAATCTGCGGCAAACCAACGCAAACTATTCTTTTTATTTTATTTTTAACCATTTCTATTATAGCTTTAGTTTCAATTGAAAAACATCGTCACTAAACTAGACGACTGCTTATATTTGTATACCCTGTAACCAGCACATATTGTGGGGTATAATGAAAACAAAAATAGGCTGAAGAAAATACAATTAGTAAGTCTGGGATGTTTTAGTATATACTCTAGAATATATTAATCTAGTATTCGTAATATCCATTTGGAGTCAGTTGAAAATGCTGAAGTCATCGCGTTAGGTATACAATCGTGTATACCCTACCTTTGCAAATCAAGCATACTTATTATATATATCTTATCTTTTATTCTCTAATTAAGAAATAATATTTATAAACACTATTGCAGAGTAAAAGAGTCTAATAAACAGCAATGTTTATGTACATATATTAATTATTAAATATTAGTTATAAGCATACTGCCTATTCTAGAGTGCAATAAGCAACAATAATTATTTATTTATTAATAAATTATTAAGCACTGGGTACATTTGTTTATTACTCTAAAACTCCGTACAGGATAACTGCTCTTCGTTTAATACCAATTTCTGAGATTTTTCGTTAGTTTAGTTTATTTGCATGGCATTGAAAATGCAGAAGGACAGCTTTGATGTTTGCTATTTTTAGTTGACACACACATACACTCGCACACACACATATGTATGTATGTATGTATATACACACGTGCAGCTGCGTAAGTACATTTGTGATGCGGTGCACGCAAATCAGTGAAAGCAAACAAAACTATTGCATACCTTGAGGTGCAGTTAAGTCAAAATGGCCGCTTTTTGTTCGTTTGTGCGTGTGTGTGTGTGTGAGTGTGTACTTAAAGTGTTTTGCGTGCAAATGCTTAGTTACACATGAACACATGAGCATACATCTATTGAGCATAGCTAATGCCCAAAAGATTTGTGTGTGTGACTTGCATGTTAACAGTGAGGATAAATCCCGTATAAATATCCGATTACAATTTGAGCTACTTTTTATAGGACTAACCTTCGTGTGGGGCATTGGGCGCTTTGCTCTCCTTATCCTTGTGCGTGATCATGTCTGTTGATTTACTCGCTGCTATATAGGAATCGGCGTTCTCAACGACGCTCGTGGCGCTGTGCTTCAGATCCATCAACTAAATATATATATATTTTTGTTTAAATATAAATTTAATTCTTTAATTTTCTCGTTTTTCGGGCGATTGTGTGTGTGCTTTGGCTCGCTGTTGCTTCGGTGGTGTCGTTGTATTTTTACTGTACTTGAGTTGGGCAGTTTAATTGGTAGCTAAAATTGTTAAAAATTGCTATCAAATAGATAAAACAACATGCAGACACACATCAGTTCAGTTATTTAAAGCCGATGCCTAAAAGTAGGCAACAGATTCTTTGCATATTATTTTCATCTGCTGCATATTTGATATGGATTTGTGGCAGGCACATACGTGCTCGTACTCGCATGCGGCGACTTTAACAACTGACATAAACATTTCTCGTATGCCCACAAAACCTAGCATAGCACAAGCACTTATTATGGGGTGCTCCTAACCACACCCCCTCAAAGCCGCAGCTGCTCGTGGGTTTTTTTTTTACTGGCTACATATAAAATTATTGTTTAGCTTTGTATGCCTTCAGCTGGAAAGGTATATTGAGCTTAGATAATTAATTCGAAATAGGAGGCCACAAATTTCATGGACTTAATCCTTTATATACATAGTCTTAAATCACTTAAGAATTTATACACATGCTGATTTATACACAGCCGATATCGCAAAATCTAAACAAGAAAGAACCCCAATGAATAATTTTAGTGTCAGCATATTAACTCCGACCCAAAAGTGTATATGTTATTCGGCGTGTCTAAGATAAGCGATCATTTATAATAAATGGCGTAGATATCACCTAAGAAGCATCTATCAATTAATTGTTAATATGGTATCTAAATGATATAGTAGTCCAAACTGGTTATCTCCAAACTCAAAAAGATGCATATTTAAAAATAATACTGACAAATAGGCATGGCTATATTGACTTGACTAATGATGCTGTTTAAGAACATACATACAAATATACTCTATTGATTCTCCTTTAATGAGTTGCAAATTTGAAAACATATTTAAAATACTCTATAGAATAACAAACCAAATCTAAGCAAATTATTTATTATACTGCACTTACTTACAGCTATCCCCAATAATAATCAAAATAATACAGGGCATCTAATAGTCAAGCATAATTGTCCTACTCTCCCTTTAACGATTCAATGACGTGTTTTTGCGATTAGACAAAATGATTTTGCATACGAAATGACGTATAAATACTGATTAAGCCCGGTATTCGTTTTTGTTTTGTTTTGTGTGCATTCATTAAGCTATTAGGGTAAAGTATTCATTTGCATTCGTGCTTAAATTCACATTTAAACAAACAATCATTCACCGTTGTTCTTACCTACTTTGACATTGAAATTGCGCGCGCAGGCAACATAAATGAACTCATTGAATCAAATCAGAGCCAGGGATTTGGCTGGGGATTTGCGACTGCGATTGCAATATAAATGGCATTCCAAAAAGGGAGAGGATGGAAATGGGGAATGGGATTAGGGGGTTTTTGGGATACAGCATGCACACTTGTTGACTTGTTGCGCCCAAAAAGCAATCAACTGCCTGATTTTTATGAGCCACACAAATTTCAGCTCGACTGCTTTTGGGAATGGATTCGTGAGAGTGGAATTTATGTTTGTTCATTGCATCATTTTTAGCAATGTGAAAAATTGCATGGAACTGCATAAAGTGCCCAAAAGTGTTGTTCAGTTTTCAACCAACAGCGTAATTAAGTCTCTGGCAAAGTCGCGTGCCAAATGAAAACCGCTGCCGTCCCTAATTGATTTAACTTTGTTAATGATTGCACTTAAATCAATTTGCCCACCCACAAATGCACAATTCTTTTCTGGGCTGCGTAAATTGCCTCTAATGAGTTGGAGAGGTTGCAGCATTGTTTGCTTATGCATGCCAGCAATTTGATTGTGATTTGAATTTAGATTTGATTGAGATTTTCTGGGGGGCTAACTACCGTTTAGAGATGCTAAATTAACATTGAGATAACTCCCATAACACGCTGTCTGGCACCATTTTTGTTAAGCGAACAGATAAAGTGTTGAACAGCTGTGGCTGAGGTAAGACGGGTAAATGATTAATACGCGAAAATAAACAGAGACCAAGAGACAAAGAAGACGCACAAAGCAACAAGCAGTCGCCGGGGCAAATGCGCGATAACAGCCAAAGGCGAAGAACAAAAAAAAAAAAAATACCACATGGACAGCACGGTTGGCCAACAATAATAAAAAATACAAGACATACATATGTATTTATAAGTTGTACACAACACCACTCGCGACTAGGTAGATTTTATTTTTACTTTGTGGGGGAGTGTGCGCTGCCAGCCAAAAACTCATCAAAAAATTGTTTTTCGTTGCATTCTGGAAACGACGCACGTGTTTAATTTCAGTTTGGATTCGCGAGTCGCGAGTTAAAAAACAAAAATAAAAACCAAAAATCTTAAGGTAGGCTGTAAACACCACGCGCCTATCGATTCCAATTGGAACACGCTCGCGAAATTCTCGAGAACGAACGAAATCGGTGACGTTTTGAGAGCGCCAACGGGCGAACTGAAACTGAAACTAAATCCGAAAAACGTCGCTCAGTGCCTGTCATAAAATCAACTTTGCAAAATGTGTTGTTGTTATTATTATTATTATTATTGCTGTAAGCAGCTGATTCTTTGAGCAGGCATACTAACTACAAACACACACACACACTCGTACACTTGATTTCACAGTGAGCACAATCCACAAGGTAAACAACTAATTAAAACTTTTAAACAACTTTATTATCTTGATTTAACTGCTAGAATTCCTTAAAGCTATTTTTTATGCAGATTAAGATTAATATTTTGCTAAACATGTATTTATTTGTGCGATGAGTTAAGTTTCAAATTACTTTTGTTTATTTTATTTTATTTTAATTTTAGTTCGTTTGAACACTTTGAAATACAAAATAATTGATTGCACTTAAAGCTGAAAGCTTGATAAACTGTCAAGCTTTGGGCTTCAATAAACAACTCAATAAATAACTCTTAAAGCTCACGGTACACTATTAATGATATTGAGTGCAAAGTGAAATGTGTTGAGCTTTCATGCTTCAATAAATAACACAATTAATAACACTTAAAGCTTAAAGCTCGCTTCACTGCTCCGAGGAAGGTACTCAATTTGGTGAGCTTCAAGCGCAATCAATTGCACACCCTCAATATATTAAATCTTGGGGCGTGCAACGTGCTCATTTATACAGGTTATCCGCATACTTTTTGCACACACTGTACAACAATGTATGCGCTTGGCCACTTGTACACATATGTACTCTTAATATATACATTTATATGCATGTGCAATTTGTCTGTGGTTTAACTGTTGGAAAGCCCGTCAACAACACGTTCTTATTTGTGCATACAGTGGAGACATCGTACAGTTAAACTAAATTCCCAAATCCATCACTAACGAGTGCTTACTGTACCTCACATATGAACGTTGATTCACACTCCAACACAATAATATCAATTTAGTCACACATTTCCAAATCTTTCCGCTCTCAGCATTGTAAAGCCAATTTTATCGCCTGTTTTCTTTACCAACAACTTCACTGCCCTTTTTGTTTTGAACCTCTCTTCGCTCGCTACGCTCCTCTCTACTCTCCTCGGTCATCTCCCTATGCATTTCATTCTCTTCTCCGTCGCAGCACGCAATCATCAATTTGCATGCGGTCTGCTTTCTCGTCATTTTGGTTTATTGAATAATTTGCCGGCGGGAACTTCCTCGTTGTGTTGATTCGGGAATCGCACCGAGAACCCAGACACAAGGTTTCAAGTCCAAAGTGTGTGTATTTAGTGTGTGTGTGTTGTTAGTGTGTCCAAGTAGTTGGGGGTCATTATTCGATTAAGGCAAATTATTATTTATTTTTTTTATTTTTTGTTATGATTTGTAATGCAAATATTGACAGAGACGCCGCGGGGGCAAACGGAGTCTTTCATTAGATTGTACTATATACATATATAATGATGATGTGTCGCTTATCTGGTCTGCCTTTCCAACAACACACACCCCTTTTCCCTTCCGCCAGCATTGACTTTGGCAGGCTTATCAACTCAAGAGAGGCTAATCGACGACATGCGAATATTTCTCTCCAAATGATAATGAAATAGCTGTTTCAGCCCGATAACATCGAGTTGTCAGCTTTGTGCGACATTTTTATAGATGTTATAGACGTGTATTACTTTATTAGCCTAAGTATCGCATTTCTACCGTCCAGGCAAGCGTAAATCCCCTCCATCAGCGATACCATTTAAGTCAGTCACGTTTACTAACTATAAGTGCATTTACATCTAATATACGTATGTGTTTTAATTCACTGGCTCTCGCTAACAGACCTCAAATTAGCGTGGCTCAATTAGAAGATAACTACCTTAACCAGTCGAACAAAAAACACACAATTTTCCCAATCAGTGAAAGGGCACTTGGTATGCAAATCGCATGCATATGTTTTTGCCGTAGGTTTTAACTAATGTTGAACGGCATATTGAGTTGTAGCTCGGCGGGCTATAAATATTATATGCTAATTGTTTGCCATATCTTCTATATCTTTTTTTTAGACTCGGTCGCAACCGGTTGATAATGAATGGAAAACTTTTGTTTTACGTGTAAAGTATTTAAAGACTAATTTCCGTTATGGTGCCAACCAATCGAGCAAAATAAATATAGTAAATGTCGTTAGTCTGTCTGACCATAACTGAGAAGATTAACTCAAATGATTGATTGCAACATTTTCTCGAAAATTGTCAAGTTTTTCTTATACTCGGAAAAGAAATATCCAAATTCTAATATATCTAATTTTACAAAAAGTTAAATAAAATTATTAAACTGTCTAAAATGTTTTTGTATATATGTTATTTTAAAATACCAATGTTTAATAATAATATAAATAACTAAAAAGCTAAAGAAAGAGCTCCGCGGGGACATATAAAAAAGAAACGTCGAAATTAGGCATATTTTTTCGATAAATTTTATAAAAATGTACTCTGGAATTAAGGAAAGATAATCCCTGTTTTTTAGAAGACAAACTTTCTTTTTAGAAATTTACTTTCTGAATAATAAGGTGGGTTAACCTTCGCATCAAAAGAATTCTGAGAGATTGCGATATATTCGGATCCCTATATTATAGAAACCATCAGTAGAAATGTAGGTTGATTTCCAACTTTCCACCTTTGTCAAAAACTTTTCAATGCCATAACTTTGTCAAACCTGAATCGATTTCTAAATGAAAGAATTTTGTTTGCCGTTATCTAGGTGAATACTGCATTTATTAAATTTTGAGAGGTCTCAAACTTTGAAAACTAAATCAATATTCAAAAGCAGTCATTTTAATCAGTTCTCAGTTGGAAATCCTGACCAGTTATTGATGCGGCTTATTAACAGTGTCCCTTAAGGATTCATAGTGTGAGTGGCAATTATAGTTAGCTCCTTTGAGTTGGTGCATGCAACAACACTCGTTAGGCGTGCAAAGGAGCGAAACAAAGCACGAGTCCTGATTGCCGCATTTCTCATGCAGTTGCCGCTTTCTGCTAGGCAGTTGCCAATTGTCGACCGTTTGCAGCGCTTTGTCTTGATTTAAATCTCACATGAATTCCAAATGCAATTTGTCACTGCGAATGCCTGCCAGCCAATTATTCACGAGTATTTGGACACGGAAGAGGACTCGGACTCGGATTCGGATGAGGATTATCCTGTGGAAGAGTATGCGTCCAATTAGGCAGGACTCGCCAGTAGCCAAAAGCAGCAGCAGCTGCTGCACAAAGGATTTAAGCTGCAACTCAAATATTAATGCAAGCAATTTACTTAAATGGCTCTTGGCACCTCTTTTTTTCGTCATGCTTCTGGCCATTTAATCATTTGGCTAAAAGCCCATCACAAGTATTACTTTTATAGCACTTAGCTTCGTATTAAATCAAACCACGTTTCAGTCGCCGCCTTGGGCCAAATGTTAAATGAATATTTTATGGCGCCATCAAATAAAAAGGCTAAAACGAAACGATCCTATAGATATAAATATATATCTTATTTAGAAATGTGGAACCCTCTTGCTAAAAAAAAATCAAGTAGAAGGAGACATCCTCGATCCTTATAATATGAGCACAACATCGATCCAGAGAGAAATCGCCTTGCAATTTATAAAATCGCTATAAAGTAAAATTCGAAATTCTTAAAATAAGAAAGGATTTTTTAAAATTTTCAGCTACCTATTTCTATATTTAGAGTAATAGAAAATATTTCTAAAAACTGTAAATGCAAATTACAAAAATGAAAATTTCAGAATTTCAAAAAGGAAATAGTTATAAAATTTACTTTCTCTACTGTTCTGTAAGAGTTTAACTGCTGTCTAAAATAGGTAAATTTAATAATGTTTGCAATGTTTAATAATAATATAAATAACAAAAGAGCTACAGAACTGAGTGCTTTAATCTTTGTGTTAGTTTTACTTAAGCAATGCATTTTCATTATAAAAATCGTATAAGAATTGAATTGATTCAAAGAAATTGAAAAATTATGTGGATACAGGATAGCTTCTTCCATAAGAAGCAGGCTCAATCTGAAATTATATAATTTTGCTGCTTTGCTTATGCTTAGAAGGTTTTTTGCATTTGAATCAGGCAAACACTCTTGACTTTAGCTCCTTTGAGCTTCTTCGAGGACATTAGTTGACAAGGCCAGGCAGACACCTCGTCTCTCTCATCTTTGCACACTTGTGAATGAGACGGCTCATTAATGGCCCTTGTGGGGGTGTGTATGAGATGTGAGGGGGAGTATGTGGGTGGGTGCTGGCGTCTGAGTAATTTCGAGTGCGATTATCGCTGCACGCGTTTGTCAAGTGGTCGCTTAAGCCCCAGCAAATCTCATAATTACGGGGCGTCTCCTTAAATGCTACACAATTTCCGCAACATTTATTTATTAATTAAAAAATTTGTGTGGCTGCTTTGTGCTTTGTGGCGCAGACATTTTATCATGGCAACGAAACGCAGGCCCAGCGGGGCATTCAGTTGGTAATAAGCTAGATTAATTACCATAAATTTTATTTTATTGGCTCAAACTTCTCCCGCGACACACAGACACACACAGACACACACAGACACACAAAAGCGTAGCACAGTCTTTTGCGCACCACAATTCTCAAATTCTCGAATTATCAGACAAGTTTCGACAAAACAGGCGCCGCTGCATATATTATATAGACAGCTGACGTCCGGTGATTTATTTTTGTTGTTATGACTGAAATGATAACAAAATACTCGAATAAGGGCATATTGGTATTCAACTTACCAACGGTGAGTGATATTTATACATTCATCACAATCATTCATCAGTTCACGTTTCACTTATTTCATAGCAAATAATGACACACGAAACACAACTAACCTGGAGATGTACATTTATAAATATAGCTTATTCAATTAATGGTTTGCAATAAACAGAATTTATGGTTTTGGTCGCTTATCTAGACATCTATTGCCATATTTCATTAAATATTTCTTTCTATCATTAAATTGTCTGCATTTGATAGAATATTTAAAAAATAAGCCAAACCTCAAAACATAAAATATGTTTATAAAAATTGTGACTTTATATATCCTATTATATTAATTTACAAATATAAGATATGCTTATACAAATTTATCTGCTTTGCTTGAAATTCTTCCAACGAATACTATACGAAAAAAAATGTATCTGTAAGCCGTTTATATAAATTTATATACGTATGAAAGGTTAAAACCTGTTTGCGCTGTATGCTGTTTGCTAGCTTTATTTCGCAATTAATAACACAAAGTTATTTCCATATGTTATAAAGTTTATTTGAAAGTATAACTTAGACTAGATGCCAAAGCTAGTATTTTTCGCAACACTTTGATTTGTTTTTTAAAGGTTTGAAGCCAATTGCTAAACCTTATCACAACTAACGTTCGATGAGCGATTGATGAAGATTTGAAGCCACTGTTAAGCCGTCTCAACAACGAGAGTAACGAATAAAACCGATCGATCAGCTAGAGTTATGCGAAACAACTGATTTACTGCAGCAGCTGGCGGATCAGCGAACGGTCTTTATCGAGAGAGAGAGAGAGAGAGAGAGAGAGAGAGAGGGAGATAGACAAAGAAAGTTCTTTGCTGCTGCTGCCAACAATAACTTTCGAATCGCTTTTTAGCGATTTTGAGGCCAACTTGCAAAAATATTGTGATCAAAAATCATTGCATGCTGTGAGGCTTGATTAATTCAAGCATTGCAGTTGCAGGATATTGCAGAGTCAAGCAGTTTGCGCTTTCTGGTTACGGTGACTGCTCAAGTGGCCAACGGATGTCCTATTATGCAATTTCAGGGCTGCTGGTGCTGCCTGTTTCTCTGCTGCGGCCATTCATTTCATATGCGCTCGCATCTTGATTAGTTTGCAGTTTTCCAGTTTTTTGTTTTACGTTTTTTTTTTTCGTTTTATGTTTTTCTAATTTGTGCAGTTGTTTTGCGGCCAGATGCCGATTTAATTGCAGCAAAAGGCGACATGCTTTTGCATTTGATGGTCGGCACTTTGCTGCCGTTGTCGTTTTCCTAATTGGACATTTGTGATTAACTTTAATGGCAGTCCAGTTCAGTTTAGTTCAGTTGAGTCGAGCGTTTTGCTTCATTTTGCTTGCATTGGCTGCTATTAGCCGAGCGCTTGGCTCATTTTTCACATTGTGCGCTGGACTTTCATTTGGCTTTGAGCATCGCATCCTTTTGGCCACGGCGACTGCACACTGTTATATTGGCTGTTGTGTTATTTATGTGTTGCTCGTTACTCTATTTTCTTATATTTTTTCTTATGGCTTCTTATTTATTGTTGTGGCGAGTAGGTCGCATTTAGCTACAGATTTGTTGTAATCGCTCAATCTATTTCACGCTGCAGTCGAGCGCATCTTCACTGCTACAAACTACATTTTCTTTCCATCCTGGGCACAGGTTAAAGTTTAAGCTAACTAAAACCACCAGGAAGAGTGCCCCACTTTCTAACTGCAATCAATATTTTGACCCTGTCGCAGTGTATTATCATTGTTAATGCAAGCGACGCCAAATTACGTGTCTAGAACTTTTTCATATACTTTCATAGTTGTTCCATCACTTTTAATGCCTTCCGGTTGATTAGAGCTTTAGTTTTAAACTTCCTTGCTTGTTATGCTTAAATATTGTTGGGCATTCAATGCTGAAGCTCTTCACAGAGAGAGTTTGCAAGAGTGACTGATAGAGAGAGAGATAGAGAGAGAGATCCGGGGAAGTACTTTAGTTCAAAAACCTCCAAGCATTGCGTCACAAAAAATTAACGCTACAGACACAACACACACATACAGAAACGAAATGCTTCGAGCACACACACACACACACTCGCAGGCACACAGACAACTGATTTTGTCGTCAGCGTGTGAAGCTTTTCAAAAGCTGAACCAGTCTGAGGCTAGCCAAAAGGACAGAGAGAGAGAGAGAGAGTGCTAGCATTCCTACACACACACACAGATACAAAGTCAACCGGTTGTTCTGCGTGCTTTGGCAAATCGCCTAGCGAAGATACCTGGAAATTGCAATGCTTCTGCTTCTGCTGCTTCTTCCACTGCTCGTTCTTAATCTTGAGCTAAATATACATATGAAAAAGAAAATAAATTAAGCGATGCATGCGGAAAAATCAATTTATGGATTTTTGTCTTTTTTTTTTGTATTTTGCGAGCCAAGCACGTGTTTCTATATTTTATTTGCTGTTGCTGCTGTTGTTGTTGGTAGCTAGGTGCTTTGTCAACAATAGCAGCAAGTCTTAAAGGTCGCTCTTTGATGCGCCCGCAAATAATACAATTGCCATAGCTCTTCATAATAATTAAATTAAAACGTAAAAGCACTTTACTGAACTTAACTACTGTTTTCTTCTGCTTCTTCGCCTTCCCCGTTAACTTACCCCTGCTTCAGCAAGCACAAAAGCGCGCTAAAATGCCGTTGCCGATGTGTGTGTGTGTGCTTATTTGTGCGCTTGTGTGCGTGTGCGTAAGTTTTCAAGCAATCGCGCCACTTTTGAATGGGAGTGGAATTTATTTGTCAAAGTGTCGCACGAGACAATGTCCTTGCTATTTTATTTTATTTGCTTTCTTTTATTCACTTGCCACTTGGCATTCGTTGACAATTAACACGTTGTTGCTGTTTTTTGCACAGGTCTCTCTCAGCAAAACTGCAGAAATCGCTTTTAATAGTCACTGGGGGAATTGAGTTTGAATTGCTGCTGTTGCTGTTGCTGCCAACACCTTTGTGGCAAATACTGAACAGGACTACTGCAAATCATGTTGCCATTGGCCGTTTTATAGGACCTTCTCAAGTTCCACACAACAGCTGTTGGATGCTGTGGAAGCTGCGCTCCTAGCGCTCTCTCTTTACGCTTCCCAATGCGCAGGTACAAACAACAAGCAAAAAGCAAGATGTTATCACCACAATCTTACAAATGGCTTGTCATTTATATTTATTCATAATTGTTTTTGTTATTAAATCATATTTATGAATAGCTTCCATAAATATATATTTTAGAAGGGCTCCTTAAGAGCAGCGCCTAAAAGTATGCAGCATGTCGCTTGCTGCTATCTGTAAATGCACAGGGTGTTTCGTGCTCAAGCACTTGTTGCTGCTGGCAGTAAACATTTGATTAACGTTATCAGGGGCATTAAATTAAAACTGCTTTTTATGTGCACTATTCGATTAACTCCATGGCCATAAATTCTTAATCGATTTGGCTTGTTTTAAATTTATTGGACTATGCATTATATTTGGCATAAATTTAAAATTTTTCTCAATTAAAAAATTCTATTTCTCATGACTTATGCAAATCTCCCTTTTTTGACCATAAAAATACCTCTCTGCAGAAAATAAAAAATAGTTTTTGAGTTATGTTCACAGTGATTAATGTGCTACCGCCCTAGGCCAAAATGCTCACGCATCAAGCAAAACTATAAAAAATTGACTATGACCATTAAATGATGTATCACAGCTAGCCAATAAACTGAAGCCAATATTGCTCAAGCACTGAAAGTGGCTGATAAATAACTTTCACCTGCTGGCAAATAACAAATTTGATTGGCCATTGAATAATTATTTCGTCGGGTGAGAAGATCTGTCAAAAAATTAGTTTGTCTGTCAAAATTCGCTCTTGATGAATTTGAGAATTGTTTTTTTATTTTTACATATTTTTGTTGTATTTTCTTTTTAGTTCATTTTTGCTCTTCATCCACATTTCTACACTTTTTCCGCATTGAAGCTTCTCATAACGGACAATCGAGTTATTCTTGCATTCCACGCTTAGTGCTGAGTGATCTTCATCATCATCATCGTCAACATGACTCGTCTGCAGGATGATGATGGGCCATTTTGTCAGCAATTAGCCAGGCCTCAAGCAACGGAATTTGTCTTCTTCTTTTTTTCGAACGCAAAGCAAAAATATAAAAAAAAAACTGTGTACAATTCCATATCAATAGAAAAGTGAGCGGAAAAATATTCGACGAAATGGACAAAACTGAGACGAGTCAAAAACTCAGTCAGTTGTTGTTGTTGTTGTTGTTGGCCCGTGTCAGGTGCAATGTGCCGGTGCTGTTGACCACTGGCAACTGTGGCAGTGGCAGCTGTGCAAGTCAGACACAAAGCGCTCAATAAAAAATACACACAAAATAGAAGAAAAAATAAATGCAAAAAAAAAGGTGGGGAAAAAATAAACACTGCGAGTGAGTGTGTGTGTGCGAATGTGTATGTGTGTGTGTACTGTAAATATAGTTGGCGTTGTTGTAGTTGCTGTTGCTTTTGCTGTCACTATTGTTGGACTGACTGACGTATCAAATGTCTTTCATAGGTAGTTAAACGCTTCCTATTTCCATTCCGTGCATGTCGCTGCTTACTTGCTGCACTTGGTTTGGTTTTGCTTGGACAACTCAGACTTGGACTCGGACTCGGACTCGGTTTTGGCGTAGGGCATTTCCCGATTCATTTTGACCAATCCATATTTACAGCGAGGCTTCTTTGCTCAACTAAATGAACTTGTGTTGTAACCGAATACAGTGCTGGTCCCTCTTTTTTTATCTCTATCTTTTTCTCTCTGTCAGTTTTTGTTTTGCACTTCCCATCTTCATTGCTTCCTTATGCATACAAATTAATGTGTCGCCGTTAAGTTTTGGTCTCGTGTGACCAAAAGAGCACCAGCAGAAAGCTTTGCAAATACTAAACAAGAGACTCTGTGTGTGTGTAAAAGAAGAAGTGCGTAAAAGAAGTTCGCGAATTATGGATGTGTGTGTGTGTGTTCACTCTGGTCATGCGCTGCCCTTGAATTTAGATGGTTTGAATGTTTAACCAACCCCAAGCTGCAACCCCTTGGCCCAAAACTTGTCACGCTGCTCAAAAATTAAAAACGAAAAAACAAGAACAACAAATTTGCCGCTAATTTTATGTTATTTTCGATGCTTGCCTATGGCAGCTGTTGAATGCGACGCTTAATAGTAAACGCAAACAAAACAGCAGGCAGACAGAGAGAGAGAGTGAGCACTTGAGAGAAAGAGAGTAACAAACAGAGACTGCGGAGCAGCAGCAGCAAACACCAAGCTCAGCTTCAAAGCGTCGACGTCGACGACTCTCATTCGCGTTTCAAACTTTGCGCGGTGCTCACGCAACGGCAGAGCAGAGCTGAGTTGAGCGGCACTCAAGAGAAATGTATGCCAAGTGATAAAAGCAACAATTGTTATTCTTACTATTAATATTATTTATAATGTGACACTCAATTTGTTATTGCTGTTGCTGTTGTTGACTGTAAAACAATAGTTGAAAACGTGTGTCGTGCCATAAGCAGTGATAAGTGAACCTTAGCCAAAACTGTAATCGTTGAAGCGCAAATACAACAACGACAACAATAACAGTGAAGCTTGTGATAATAAAAAGGGATGGAGTAAAAGCCATAATGCAACCCTGGAGCCTTGCGCAGGTGTGCCTGTGTGTGTGTGTGTGTGTGTAGTGCACTCTCCCAGAGTGGGTCACTGGAGCGTGCGATATGTCAGTGTTAAAAACTAAAGCCAGCGACTCATGCGCAAAGCACTCACACCACACACACGCACACAAATGAGAGCGCAATAAAATGACGAAAAGTGTCAACAGGGTGAACAAAAACAACAAGTGTACAAGTGGACAAGGGACAGGGCGAGTGTCAATGTCGTTAATTTTCAGCTTTGGCATTGAACTGCAACTGCAACCCTGCTCTGTGTGATGTGTGCGTGTGAAAAACAGCCAAAGCTAAAAACTTAAAACGGAAAGAGAGTTTGAAATTGCTTCCGCTGCTGACTTGGCGGATCGATTGATTTTTCATTAACGCTGCCAGCTGCCAATTTTGAGAAAACAACTTTTACGTACAGAGCAAAAAAAAATAAAAATAACTTAAGTAACAGCAGCAGCAGCAGCCGCACCACCAACAAAGCAGAAAGCAAAACCAATCGACCAGCATCAGTTAACAATATTAAAGAGCCAAGTGGCAAAAGACGTTTCCAACTTCCGTTCGTCTTATGGGCCCCTAAGCAGCTACAATTGCTGATTTGTTGTTGGTTGGTTTTTTTTTCATCTTAATTTTCAATGAATCGGCACTTTATTGTGTGTGGAAAATGTGTGGCGTGAAACCGTTAGTAAGCGTCAAATTGATACATCTGCGTGTAATTAATACACAAATTAAAAAAAAAAAATTGTAAAAAATAAAAATTTCCCTTTCTTATATCCGTGGCAAACACAAACAGAAACCTCAAGTTGAACCTCAAACGCAACAACATCAATCAAGCCCTGGGAGGCATGCAAAATATTTGCCGAATAAACATGTCCAATTATTAATTAAGCGATTTCCAGCTGTGCCAAACAGCGACCAAAGCCAACAAATGCCGCGTGTGGCAAACAGCATTTTAACTATGTACTTAGCCGGCTCATTAACCAGTTGCATACATGCAAATGTATAAATATATATGTATATATATATATGTATATATCTCATACATATTCACAGCAGTCGGCATCCGACTGACCCATTTTGTAGTTGACCCAATTGCATTTGGAATTGCTGACGTTGTTTAATTAATTATCAAATTAGTTACTGTAACCACTTATAGCGACATGCAATACGAAACAATTGTGTGAAAATTGCAAAAATCTCAAGTCTACACAGATTCCGCAAACACGTAACAACCTCAGCATCGAACAACAACAAAAGCAACATCAACATTTGCCATTGGGCAATGTGCAGCAGATTTGATTTTCAAATTAATTTTTAGATACAAAAGGCCAACTCGGCTGAATTACTTGGGGTGTTCAGATTAAATACTCTTGCAGAGATGAGACTGCATCGAAATAAATTGAATAGAAATGAGAAATGAGTAGAGGACTAAATATCCTTGCAGATAGGCCCCATAATATTCTTATTAAAACTTCGTTGTACTATTTAATCTACTGTTGCATAACATAGTCAAAGTATTGAACTGCGGCTGATTGTGTGTCAATCAAAATATCTTTGGAAAAAACTCAATACAAATTTGCAAATAAGAGAAATTTAAATAGTAATAATAGCTTGGACAAATAATGGTACTCAACAAACATTTATTTAAATCATTACTGAACTGCTTATTTTACTCAATACGCATAGCCAGCGTGTCAAACAAGAAGATTTAATAAGAGATTTTGCTCCCATAGAAAGCAAATTTTCGACAAATAATGATACTAATCAACTAATCACATAAGTACTTACTGCACTGCTTATTTTTTATTTTGCTCAATAAACTGGAACTGGAGTCAAAGCGAAAGCGGCATACGAATCCGAACCGCATTTTTACAACTTAAATTCAAGTTATTTTTTAAAACTCAAATATTATTTAATTTTAATATTGTTCACCTGCTGACAAATTAGTTTCTGTACAAATTTTAAAAGCAGGCCGAGTTTTTTTAATATACGATATTAATTATTCTTATCGGAATTTTTACACTAAACTTGCCTTTAAAATCGACGGACCAATTCGTACTCGAATAGCATATACAAAATTGATAAAATTTCGAAATCTCATCTCTTTTTATACCTTTCGAACCAGAATTGAACCAGAATTGAACCAGAATTGGAACATGCATTTTTTGTATTGATGATACATAACAAAAAAAAGGATCAAACAATTCTTTAATCTTTACCTGGAATTTGTGTACTTTAATGGGAATCGTAACTTAAGTTCGTTTCAGTTGGACACCCTGCGATTAACCTATTTAAAAATACCATCTATAAGGGTATTATCAGCTCTTGACAAAATGGCAAAATGCGACTGAGAAATATGTTTTAAATTGAGCACACAAATTTCATATCATTTATTTTGGCATTATTGCATTTCTGTAACTAAAAATCCCCCATTAAAAATGACATTCACAAATACTTTGAGAGTGTTTTCACCTGACCAAGACGAAGGCTTACACGCATTTCCATTGTTGCTGTCTGTCTTGCCCATCGGCCAAGTTAGCAGACCCGTAGCCCGCAGCGACTCAAATGGACAAGTGAACTTTTTAGTTAAGCATTAGAAATGTTCGAGACAGTAACAAATAACATGAAAAAAGGCAACAGCAACGAAAAACAACAAAAAACAATCAACAAGTGCGTTTGAAGTGACTGTTTTTGGCCCGTTCCACTGTCAGTCAGTCAGTCTGTCTGCCTGTCTGTCTGTCTGTCTCTTGGTCTGTTGCTCTGTCCCGTTGTCTGGAAATGCGATACAAAATCGTCTTGTTTAGTCCGCATCTCTTTGGCTCGCTCGTTTAATGCTTCGTCAGTCACAGACACACATTGTACTACGTTTGCCAGCAGATACAGCTACAAATGTATGTTCGGCCAGCCACTGGCCAACATCATCATCTCCACATCATCATCATCATGATTCAACTAAGATGGAGTCTCTGGAATTTCATGTCATCTATTTAACTGCCCGAGCTCGCCACGATTCTCTCCACACACATGCCGCAAACCGAGGCTTGCTTTGCAAATTGTTGTGCCCTACAGCGATAAAAAAAAAAGAATTTAATTAATAATAATAAATCCTTAGATAATTGTAAAATGGTCCTTCATAATTAATATTAAATGGAATGCGTCTCATTAAATTCTCAAAACGATTCTGAGTTCATATTAATATTTTCTGTATCTGGAATTGTTGCATTTCAGCATCAGTGCATTTAGCAGATAAATTAGCTATCATATAAAATATTCTCGCAGATCTTTTATCACATTTCGAATGATATTGTCAAGAGCAAACATTTAATTTGATATCTTTATCTATCAACATTCAACCACATTCATTTGAAATTTGAAAATAATTTGAAAAGCAAAACGTAGTCACTAAATATAACCCAGATTTGTGCAAAAAAAATCTATTTAATTATGTTGATTGCTTGTTGAACTTTAATTGCGTATAATTTGTTGAACTGCCCTCGTTCGATGTTATCTTAGAATTTCTCTTTGCGTTTTGTTGGATTTTTGATTTGCAAATCTTCTGAAACGCCATGTTGACGGTCTGCACCCGAGGCGCTGTCTTTCAAGATATGGTTAGACTGGCTGTTTGGCTAGCTGGCAAGCTGGCAAGCTGGCTGGTTGTTTTGATGAGCGGCGCTTGAGGAGATTAGCCGATCAGCTTTCTCGACGCTGAGGGCTTGTTGTCAATTTGTTGCTATTGCTGTTAATGTTGCTGTTTGCCCCCCTTTTTGTGCCCCTTTCTGCTATGCAAATCGATGGCAGTGCATTAAACGAAATTACCAAATGCGGCTACGTGCCTTTCTAGGTCTCCGCAATTTACATATTCAGGCGTGCGGCATATCATGTGAGAATACTCCGCAGCAGTCTTTCCACAGTTTGTTGGCGGTTCCGTTCGTTGTCAGATGTGTGGCGTCTCTTAGGTGCAGCAGTCGTGGCACTTGAGAGCGTTTAAATAGAGAACCGGCTGCTGTTGACGGGGGCGGCGGGTAAACATAAAAAAAACAAAAAAAGCCTTATCTGCCAGCGCAACGCGTATTGTTTATTGTGGTCATAAAGTAAACTGAAAAATATAAAAAAATATTAAATTTTTGCTTGCAGCACAAAAATATACATTACGCCCAAGAAAAAGACAATCGCACGAGCTGCCGAAAAGTGAGCCTAAAAAAAGACTCGCCCTTACTTTTAAATTTGTATATATATCGGAGCTGGAGCTGATAAGCTCTGGTAAAAAACGAAGGCAACAGGCGAAACAATGGCCATAACGGGCGCGTAATTAACAAAACGGTCGCAGAGCGACAGCTGAATAAAAAATAGCAACAAGTTAAGCAAAATACGCAACAAAAGTGTTAAAAAACAAATAACAAAAAGAGGTGCACAAAAATCAAATTGTGCGCGAGAATTCCATTCATTGACTGCTAAACTTGGCAGCTGGCAGAGGCGCCGACGGCAACCAATTCCCAGGCACCTTGGCACAAACAGTTTTTTGTCGTTTTTCTGCATGTATGCAGCTAGTGTATGTGTGTGTGTGTGTGTGCGTGCGGAAATGGCTTAGCGCAAAAATGTTGTGATTAAAAGTGAACGTTTGTGTGTCAAGAGGGTTAAAAAGGAAGCGAAAGCGAAACCAAATTCAACGCATAACAACACAGCAACAACAACCGCAAAAATAATAGCAAAATGGCCGCCGACGCAACTGCAGCAGCAGCAGCAACAGCAGCGACAACAACAACAACAGCAGCTGGCGACACTCCACAGCGCAGCCCTGGTCAGCAGCTGAACAGCAGCGTGGACAGCGGCATTGCCGTCCCAGACAGGGATGCACAAGCATTGAAGCTGCGCCAGCGTCTGCATCAATGCCAGCGCATCCTACAGGTGCTGCAGCGAGATCAGCCCACATATCAAATGCTACGCGATAGATTAAGGTGAGTCACGAATTAATAATAAATCATAATAATAATTACACACACCGAAGAATGCAACTTAAAGCGCATATTATATATATACATATATATTTTTTCTGGAGCAACATCAAACTTGCATCAGAATTTTGGAAAATCGACATACTTTTGAAGCCAAATGTAACTCGACTTATTATTCAAAAGCGTATTTCGAAAACGGAGATTGCATATTTATTTAGAGACATGGGTTTTCAGGTTGCATTTTTATAAAATGTCGAAAAAAATATATATCTAATTGCCAGGGCGGTTTTCTATATACATACAGCATTAGCTTTTCTACTGCTTATATTATTGTTAAACATTATTAAATTCAAATTCCCGATATGCAAAGGTTTTTTATAATTTACAATTCAATATAATTTAGTTCGAAAGAAAACGTAAGTCTTAAAACTTTGGCTCTTATTAAGAGTTTTTATTTTCGTATTTCTAGAAATTATTTATTATTCAGATATGATTTGAAAAATTTAATTGCGTTTTTTCTGAGTGCATTTATTTTGGTCCAATCTAATTCTCTTTTTCAGAATCGCTTAAGTGTGCTGCGATTTCTACTTTTATATTGCACATTTTAACACAGATAAGATAAAACTTGTAGAATATATATATCAAATGATGTTATCTAACTTTTAAAGGAAACACGGAAAGAGAATGTTCACAATATGTGATAAGATGCAGCTGACTCAGCTCATTATTATTCATCGTCTGCCTAAAGGGTTCTAAATAGGAACTAGCTTATTTAGATCTGCCTTTAGATGTGCCTCGAGTTATTCTAACTCTCAACACGATAATTAAGATATAACACAAACTGTAAGCTGAAAATTAACGATGTGTTCACCTTTGAGTGCCTGTCTTGGCCATAAAAACCTTTCCCGTAGATGAGCAATGAAAAGAGTTTCTTAAGTTTTATTTTTCCCTTTTTTCTATGAGGTTTTATTGTGCTGTTTTGTGTAGAGTGGGAACATATGTCTTGGGTTTTCCCAGAAAAGCTCTTAAGATGCGACTAGCATTATTTTATTGCTGACTGCAACTGTGATTTTGTGATTTTGTCATTTCGGGCAATTTCCTCTCTGCCCAAACGAGGTCAACAATTCACATAAATATGTTAAAAATGGCAAACAACAACAGCAACAACAATAACAATGCTTAATGGCAAATGGATGCAGTTGTCGCACTTAATGTTGTTGTTGGCAATAATAACAGAAGAAGAAGAAGAAAAAAGAAGAAGCACTTGCAACGCACCCAAACAAAATGCTAATCAAATAAGCAAAACTGACATCTGACAAAACAGCAGCTGCAGATGCGTTGTGTGTTTGTTGTGTTGTTCTTGAGTAGTTGTGTGGTTTGTAAAGATTGCAAGATCCACAGGCTGTTTGCCAAGCCCATCAACAACATCCGTCAGCAGCAGCAGCTGCCTCAAGCTCGCATAATTTTACTATACCTTGCCACCAGCCACCAGCCACCATCAATTTCATAATTGTGCTCGTGTGCGTATGCGTATAAATGGACAACAATAATTGTGCACCTTTCGATGGCATGAAAATATTCATATTTCATTAAGCCCGTTTTTTATTTTTGGCTTGGGTAAATATTACGCAAGCTGCCAAACTTGATTAAGCTCGGTTGTGTAAAGTCATTCCCTCTTAAATTACTATAGAAAATTGGACTTGAGCTCTTAAGAGTATCTTGTAGATTTATAGTTGTTGTGTCATATTGCTTGCCTGATGTATAAAAGTTTTCGAAACAATACAATTTATCAACAATTTCTGAATTTTTCCGAAACCTTTAATTAACATTTTGCTTAGCAAAAATCTAAAAATGGATTTAAAAGACTTTGGTTAGCACTTTGATTAGCAAAAATCTAGAACTTGGGTACAGGTTTTTAAACATGATTCCAAAACTTTTGAGCAACACCATTTTGTTTGTTGAGGTTAGCGTTATCTTAAAAATTAATTTATCTCAGCTTGTGCTGGGTTGGTTGAGCATATTTCATATTTTCTGTAATGGCTGAAGCATCATTTGGGTGTCATCAGCTGTTATTTAATAGACTATATGACTATAATTAATTAATAATATGTCTCGTTGTTTGTTTATTTTGTATTGAAACATTAATAACAACGCCCAGCATATAAAATTCACCTTCAGCCTTATCGCGCACATAAATGAGCTCAATATCTTATCGCTAAGCTCATAATTAATTTGATAAATGCCAATTAATTGGGCAGCCAAATAGTTAGAAAAAAAGGAAACATGCCAATAACTCTTAGCCGTAAGCTGAATTGATTTTCAGATTTGTTGGCCAAGTTCAGCCGTCAAAGGTTGCTTTAACGTAGTGGCAGCCACGATTTGCATAATGCAACCTCAGCTGCGCCTCTCTGCCACGCATTTCTCCCTGTCTATTTGGTCATTTGTCTATTCGTCGCCTCTGCCTTTTATGTTCTCTACTATCTGCGTGACAAATGCGATTTATTTGCCCTTACCCTTTCCTGTTGTTTTTGTGGCTCTTTGGCTTTGACTGTGACTAACTATTTCCAGTTCCACTTTGGATACTCGCCACAACGCACATACACAAAAAAATAAAATAAAATAAAAAAAACCAAATTCCAAAAAAAATGCAAATTATTATGAAAATTATAAAAGTCCAATAATTATTTTGGTTTTGAACAACTTGGCATAATTATAAGGCGCTTGTGATATAACCCCAAAATCTTGACACTTATCTGTGAAATTTCGTTGCGTTGTTGATTTTCCCTTCTTCATTGTATTTTTCTTTCCATTCGTTGTTATTTCTCCTTTTTTTATGATTAAACATTTATCATTGTACACGCGGCGCGCTGTTATCAAATCAAAAGCCGCAAAAAAGGCAATAGCTGACACTTTTTTTTTTGTTAACATGATAAAAGAAAAACAAACAAAACTCAAGACTATATAATACCTATATTTAATACACTCAGCAAAGTGCAAAAAAATAACAAACAAACAACGCAGTCGCAGTCGCATTTTTGAGCTTTCAGCTCAAGCGTTAAGATCGCTCCGATCTTGGTCAGCTCAGTTGGCTAAAACAACCCACTCGAAAAAGTAGGTAAAGTGGAAAGAAAGTTCGCGCTACTCTAATATATAGAACATATATATACATATATATATATATATATATTATTTATTTGACCACGTGATTATTATCAGTTTCTGATGTCCAGTTTGTGGCTTAAAGTGTGTTCTGGCAATCAACTTCGACCGGGTGGCCGCCGCTCAATTAACGTACCATTTTTGTTGTTCGCTAAAATTTAAATACAACAACAACAAAAATAAAATTAAAAACAAAACAAGAAAAAGTGTGATTGATAATCAGTGTAAAAAAACTTAATTGCTTAGCGAAAAGTTCTCGACGTGAGTAATTATTTATTTAACGTTTGCCCCGCGAAGTTCATTTGTTGCGCACAAAAAAAGAATAAATAAATAAGAAAACAAGACAAATCAGAGACAACAACTGTTAACCACTCTGTGAAGCGAAACTATTACAACAAAAAAAACAAATACCAACAACAAACATAAACACACGACTTTGATGTCAGCCCCAGTGAATACAAAGCATTCGCAATTTGTTATAAGTTTTTCTTTTTGCACTGAAGCACACATAATAGCAAATTCTAATCTTAGATAACGACTATAAAAAACTTTAATCACGACCCGATGTGAAATACTCTCGCCAAATTGCTAATTTCTTGGCTTTAATCTTTTATCGGCAAAGAAACATGCAAACAAATTTATACATTCATTGATATCGAATAAAAATAACTATTTACTTGGCACATGCCATCTGATAAGAGTGTGAGAATTCTGTACTCCAAACTATGAAAAGATATTAGAATAAAAACATACTGGAAGATATTTCAGCTTAAAACGTTTGAATATTCCAATGACACTGGCTTAATTAGGAAAATTATTTGATGAGTAAGCTTTTGGCTTGGAATTTGTTCTTTACTGACTTTACTTTTTACTCAAAACAATTAATCTTACGTAGAGCTTTTTATAACAGTGACTTGCCTAAAAAACGTTGCAAATATATTTCATATTTTATACGCTTAGAAATCGCCCCTAAGGGCAAGGGTAAATCACATGATTATTCCGAAATATATTTATAATAATTTTGGATTAACAATATTACATATTAAAATATTTTAGATAGCTTATAAATTAATACAATTTAATTTGAAAAAAAAACTTATAATTTTACTGAGATTCGAGAATCCCTTGATAGAGCCAATTTTATTACTATTTTCTTAATTTTTGAAAGAATTGTTTTTAAAAATAAGTGTTTGCAGTTAAACTTTTTAGAAACATTTTCTTTCATTAATTTATAATTATTTCTCTAATTTCTTATTCTTATATGTATAAACGACTTCCAAAAACAAGAATTTTATTATGTAGTCATTTTTTTTCAACTTTTTAAGTGTTTTATTATTTGCAGTTTTACTTTATTGTCGGGCATATTGAGTAAATCTCATTTAAAATTCAGTTAAGTCAAGTAGGGCATTCCATTTGCCAACTTGGCAACAGAAATTGTTAAGTAAAAACATGTTTATTTGTTATTTAACGGACGAGATAAGAAATGCGTGCGGAAACAATGCCACAGACAGGTGATATCAGTGAGGGCCAACCGATAATCCCCGACAGAAATACGAATTTCCAGATTGAGTTTCATGTTTGTTAGGCAACTGAAATCGCTTGTGTGTGCTTCAGTGTTTAAAAAAGCGAAACTCAATGACAAATGACTTGAAAATCAACTTTGCAGTGCTGCAAGCGCTGGTTGCGCCTCAATAACTGCAACATGGATCGCGGTGGTAACAACATAATCCTTGGCCTGACCAGCGTGCTGGGCTTGATTGGAGGCGCCTATCTGCTGCAATGTGGAGCCCATCATATACTTAGGTGAGTTCGGACCACCAACAAACTGAACTCAACTACGTGTGCAACACGATTAAAGTCCCATCTTGACGTTGCACGTGCAGCGAATTATTGAGAGATATAGAGAAATATGTGCAGCTGGCGTTGGACTCTGCTTTACACAGCTTAATTTTCATTTTTTAGATTTTCATTTGCAGTTACGTGTTGCTCGTTTCGCTTTGGCTTGATTACGTTCGCGTGTGAGAAACACAAAAACAAACCACAGCAGCAACAAAAAATGTGCAAAAACAATTCCAAAAGTATTTAAAAAATTGCACATAAAAACTGATTTGACATAATTGATTTTGAGTTTGTTTTTTGTTTGTGTGTTTCTTATTTGGCAGGTGGCTCAGAGCTCAAAGCCCAGAGCTCTCATTTTATTGATTTCCTTAGCCGCTTGTGTAACCACTTTATTCGCCAATAGCTGTAATTGGTCAACAATAGCGTACCGTTGCCAATTTCGATTTGTATCGATTATTGTTTACCGTTGTACAATTTCATAACAATGCGACACAAATTTGGCAAGCAAACAGGCCCAAACACTCCACCGGATATCGTTAAGAACATCAACAGCAGCTTGTAACGGTGTCTGAAGTGGCATTATTAAGTAGCGACAAATATTCCAATGTTTTTTTTTGTTTTGGTTTTGTTTTGTTGATCCGAGTTAATTAGGTATTTGTTTATTGTATTGTATTGGCAGTATTTGCATTATTTCCATATTTCAATTGTGCAAACAACAATCAGCTGGCTTTTAACAAATGAACAAAGCTCACTTTCAGTACAATTGGAAACTGGCACAGAAATGTGTAGCAGAAAACTGAAAACGAGAGACGTTTCATGCATAAATGGAAAGTCTGCTATATGGCTTATAATTACAATTAACGCCTGACAATGTTAGTTGGCTAAAGTATTTAAAGCGTCTGTACCCGCTACACTAGCAGAAAAAGTTCATTGAGAAACTGAGTACTCATAAAAATTATTAAAGATCATAATCGTTTTTTATGGGGACAGAAGAAAATGGTTTTAACTCAAACGCTCGCATTTCTCCTAAAGCTTTAATGTGCTTTTGAGGCTTCAAGTGAGCTTAAATTGATTGGAGCTTTGCAATTAGACTCGCTGAAAGCCTGAAGCTTAACTTACTTAACTCACCACTATTTAGTTCTTACTTTAAGGTCTAGAAATCAAAATGCAATTTAAATTCAATTGTTACATTAGCACATTTTTGCTGGAACTGTTCAAAGAATTTCTTAATGCGACTCTAAATGAGAATAAAAACTGGTTGATTTGAAAATCAAGTCACGAGCGCAGCAAGTGAAAACGCACAAGTAAATGTGTAACAAATGTGACAGAGAATCTTTATTTTTATGAAAGTGGTTAAGCAGCACTCAAATCTAGTTTTAAGCTGTTAGGAAAACGAACAATTTCTACAACTATAAAAAAGAATTAGGCGATCATACAAATAAGCATTGCATACCCAAAAGGTGGCAGCTGAAATTCGAAGCATACTTTCAGGCAGTGCCTGCTTAAAGGTCATGCAAAATGACCAGCGAATTTCATACAATGAAAAATGCGCATTTTATCTCTTATGCAAATTGCTTAGCTACATATTTGCGGTAAAAACTAGTGCTTGTTAATAGCCGATGTTGTTATCGCTGATCAGGCCGCCAGCCAAGCAATTAGCCACTTAGGCTTTGACACTGACAATGAAGCTGAAAGTCATGTACATTAAATGTAATACAGAACATTAAGCGGTATTTAAATGATATATTGTCTGATGAATCATTTGTTTTCATTGGTTTTTTTTTTCTATTATGCTTTTTTCTTCTTTTGTGTTCTGAAAAACAAGAACCCGTTTCGTTCTGAGCGCCATTTATTAATCAACTCATTAGACATATAGACATACCAATAAATTATTAAATTCCTATAACTAACATTTAAAAAAAAAGAATATGCATAACTTTGTTTAAATATAATACCCGTTTTCCGAATTTCATTTAATTTTACACAGATAACATTTTCTGCAATCCGTAATGAAAAGATAACTATTAAGCAAAAGGAATTGCCAGTCGGGCTGTCTCAATTAATCAAAATTAAAAGTGAATTTTTCTGTTGCCGTTGCTGCACCATCAGCTGTCCAGATTGTTGTAAATCACTCTTCTGAGTCTCTCTCACTCTCTCTCTCCCTCTCTCACTCGGGCTCCCTTTCCTCAGGTATTCCACAGCGTAACGCGTGAATTACTCAAAAACCTAAAAAGCTCTTACGTCATCAACGAGTTTGTATTTTTTTATCTGCTGTCCTATCTATCCATCCGCTAGTTTAGGTGTTCGCATTTGTTTGCCAGACTTACTCTCTCGCGCAGTCTGGCGCCTCTCTGCTTTCTATGCAAAAACCGGCATAAAAGCTGAGCTTGCCGTCGCTGCCAGCGGCGCAGTCGGTCGCTCAGCTGTTGAATGAGCTGTGCGCTCAAAGCGTACTGCGCATAACAAGACCAAAGCTGGGGCGAGAAAGTTGTCGGCGCGCTTCGAATAAAGCTGTCAAGCAAAAAAAAAAATAATAATAATACCGACACACTCAAAAGTGCAAATTGAAGCTCGAAATTCGAAAATAGTAGAAAACAATTAAATTTTGGTGCCATGCTAAGCAACAGCCGCCAACACTGTGTCAACAATAATTACTGTATAAATTTAAAAAACAACAATCCCTGACTTAAACAGCAAACACAAAAAAATAGAAATAATCAAGCAAAACACATAAAACGCAACACAAGCAACACGTGAAGAGAGATAAGAGAAGAGGCAGCATGTTGTTCTCCTCAGTTGTGGTGTGTCAAGTAGAAAAATTATTCTGCACGCCCATAAGCCTTGCCGTATTCGCCTTCCTGTTTATGGCCTGCACCATGGAGGTGGTTCTACTGAAACTCACCACAAGCGCCCACATCTTTGGACGGCCGCCCAATCACGATGACTGGGGCGGTGATGAGGGCAACGAGTACGAGGAGGAGGATATCTACTATGAGAATCTAGCGAACAACTATGAGCATTGGGCGCGCAGGCGCATGCGTTATCATCAACGACAACAACAGCTGCTGCTGGCACAACAACAACAACATCTATAGTCAATTTACAAATTTTTTACCCATGTGTATATAGTACGACTGAGTTCTCTCTAATTAGACAAATCCAAATTTCACAATTAGAGAAGTAATACATGCATCCAATAAATATTATAAATAATTTTCTTAATAATTTTCGATTTCACTACGCTATCTGTTCTGTGTCTGTCAGTAGTCTGCGCGCGAATTGAATGAAAGCCAAAAGCGAAAAGAAAAATTTGTGTATTATTTGGAATTTTGTGCACGTTGTTAACAGGCAATACATTATATGTACATATATATATAAATTCGCATTGTTGTACATATACAATTTTGATTATTCGGTTTCAATTACGTTCATTTGTTTTGTGTAGATATTTGCATAAATTGTAAATGACTGACATAATCATAATATCTTGACATTACACAATTAAAATGCAAACAACACCTACATATATAATATATAGGATAACATTTATTTATAACGCCTAGTATTTAAGGTTCATTTTGTGTGATGTTACCAATTGGTTTTCCTGTATATACAATTTCATCTCTGTGCCTAGTCTTGTAAGCTTTTAAAATATAGTTCAATAAACAGAAGTAGCTTTAAAAAAAAGACAAATATAATTTATTGCCAGTCATTGCTTTTTACATTTATGGGATTTTTCTTTTCCTCTTTGTTGCCGTTGCTGCTGCTGCTGCTGCTTCTTGCTGGTCGAACTGGTTTGTGGGGAGTTGTTTTGTCTTCCGCATTTTCACTTATGCAATTCACCGAAACCATTCATTGAAAAGAGAGTGCGTAAATTGCTAAAGTTAATTAGAGTCTCAATTTCGTAGTTACGGAACTTGTTTCAAATCGAAGTATCAAAACATGAAATGTCTAACTGATTATACACAATTTTCGGCGGATCTAAACACAAATTATAAACCGAAATTAGCAAACACCGTAACCTTCACAGAGTTATTTAACCTTTTGGCAACATATTTCTGTTGCTTCTATTTTTAAATGTTCTGCATCAAAAGCTTTGAGCTAACTAATGCGAATTTGATCAAAAAGGAAAGTATACAAAATGCGAGACGTGGAATTGTGTCAAGAATGAGAGCTAAAATACTTCAATATAAAAAGAGTTACAGTTATTCGAAATTAGCATAAGCTCTACTTAAAAGATCTTTTTCATATATTTATTTAATGTCAACTAGAGTTGGCCGGCACGAAAATTAAATAACATAAAGTAAATAAATAAATTAAATAAAATTGATTATTACATTTAAACTAAATATTTATAAGAAACCTGGGATATTTATTGATTTCAAATGTTAAATCTTTCTTTTACTTGCAGCAAAATAGTCGATAAGAAGCCGAAGAAGGAGAATGAGGGCGGAGAGCAGCACAGCTGCAATGTCTGCTGTGCAGACATGGATTTAAGCAGTGCCAAAAAGTAAGTAAAAAAAAACCACTCTCAATTCCCTTTGCTCTCTAACTTGCTGCACTATTCCGGTAGTTACGTCAGATGTTGCACGTGTGGCAAGTGCGTGTGCCGCAGCATGAAATGCGCAGAATGGCGGCCAAAGGCTGCCCAATGGGAATGCGAACTGTGCCACAGTTCAAAGCAATCGCTTGAGCAGACCTCCTCGTGGGTGGCCGAGCAGATGTCCTTCAACCAGCAGAAGTTCGTCTACCCACTGCGTGCCCGCAGCGAAATCTATATACCCATTAGTGCAGACATGGCCGATAGCACATTGAGTAAGTAAAAAAAACCTCAGCTGATTTTAGCTAGTTTATGGCTAACATCAAACAATTAATCAACAGACTTTGAGAGCGTCAGCCAGATCGGCGCGAATAGTGTGGCCATAATGAATGGAGATGAGCGCAACAGGATACGCGAATATGTTGAGGAAATTGTTGCGGAAATGCTCGGCAGCAATCTCGATCACATCAAAGTCGGCCAATTGTCCAAAAGCGAGAACTGTAAGTAACAAACCAGACTCAATCGCAGATTGGCTTAAATTTGATTAGCGCAAATGCAATTCAGTCAGGCACTCGGGGAAAATGCAAAACGCGACAAATTTGCTCAATTGCTGCGAATTAAAAGAGCAGCGCATTGCTTGAATTTATCATTTGTCTGTCTGTATCTATATATATATTTACTCTATTCAGTAGGAGATTATTTAACAGTTGCCTTTTGTGTCGCACAAGTGCTGAAAGTACTTAACACCTAAAAAGTAAATGTACTCTGGGCTGAGTGCGATGAACCAAGTCTTAAATGGTTTTCTTCTCAGTTCGCAAATCGCTGCAATTTCATAAATTATGTCATTAAAAAAGAGCAGTTATTTGGCGAGCCTAAAAGTATGCAGCATACAATTACATTTAGAGAATTGACTTAAAGTCAAAGTGTAATAATTCTTTCTGAGCTCAGCTTTTAATTTTTTTCTTTCTGAATTGATATTTATGCTTGTGGTTTATTGAATTTATGTAAATACTGAGCCATTTAGTCTCAGATCTCTATCAAAAAGGGTAAATTAGTAAAAAGTTACATTTACCAGAAGCAATCTCTTATAAAATATCATAGCATACTTTGTGTTGCAATTCATGCAAAAGCTTTGTCAAAGTTCATAGCATACTTTTAATGAAAACTTTTGCACTCACACTCAATTGACACTCATACACACACACACAATTGAACTGCACACAGACATGCAGCTTTTCTATAATTACCATGCGAAACTGAGCAACCTGTTTATCAATTTGGAGAACGCTTTAAGCGCTCGCATGCTCAAAGGAGGTAAGTTCTGAAGTCCTTCGCACTGTGGCATTCCTGTGCAGCCGTTGCGTGCTACGCATTTATAAAATAAACTATACCGCCTGTTATCTAAATTGAATTCGGTTTAACCTACTCGTATCGCGTCATGAATCATGGCCATATAAATCGCAGTTCTGTATTGCACGTAGATATCTTTCTAATTTAGTATGTGCTCGTATGCGTAATATTGCAAAACTGAACTGAAATCAATGGGAATACCATTGCTAAATTCTTTGACTATCAGTAAATAATAAAGAAAAACACAAACAACACTGAACACACAACTAAAATCGCGGTCAACATTCGTTGATAACAGCAACAGACACTCACACACACACTCACTACAGCTTGTGATAAGGCAAAGCATTTGCGGGTCTGATAATTGCCGTGTGTAGCTCAATTGAAATAACCGACAAGCACACCACTTGGTAAGCACTCAGCGACAGGTGGCCTTAACTAGATGACAAACTAAGATACACTCGCATTAATCATACGCTACGTACGCCGACATTGCTCACCAACTGGTTCGTCTTACAGCTACAAATTGACAATTTACACGGCTACTCGTGGTTTCAACCTCAGCACAATTGCTCACACGTCTATAGTCTAGAGTTATGTTTTTTCTGAAGTTTTCGTTTAAATTTTGACAGCACTTTTAAAAGCCATTCAACAATATGTGTTAGTGAAATAAATTAAAGACACGCTAACACTCCGATTTCAAATAAACATGTCAATCACATTCAGAGGATTACACAAAAAAAACTACTACAATATTATGAAGGTAATAGACATGTTAACTACACAGGCAACATGAAAATTCCAAACTCCATTTGGAGAGGCGTGTTGCGAAAATTAATGGTATAATTTTGTAGTCATTTTCGATCATCAAACTTGATGTATAGAAATCTCTCAGGGCGTTCTTATGTCGTGTGTAAGGCTATAAGCTATAAGTCTTAAAGCTAAAACTTATCTTGGAGATAATTATAAAAGATTTCGCATAACTAAGGGGATTGTAAAGAGCGCTCTTTTCTCAACTCTCAAAACATAAAATGTGTACTTTGCTTATAACAGTTTATTTTGTATTCAAGACGGCTTTAAGTTTATTTGTAAAGCAGGCAATATTCTTTTCTTAATTTCTCCACGTTATAAATATTTAAAAGTGATGCCTAACACAGTCATACAAACATTTTGTAGCTTAAGAAGTTTATGAGAATTCCAAACCATGTCCCAAAATTGGTACGCTTTAAGATATTCATTAATTCTTTTGCGAGCTTCACCAAATTGGCCGCAATGAGTGTGAATATCGAAATGCCTCAATAGACAAAAGAGAACTGTTTGTATGCCATTACAAAGCTAAAGTTAGCAATAGATAACTGTGTGTGTCTGACTGTGTGTGTGTGTGTGTGTGTGTGAGTGTTTGTCTGTGTATGTATTTATGAGCACGCTCAGCTTACACGCTGGCGCTATTGCTGTTGCTGCTGCTGCTTCTGCTGCTGGCGGCAGTTGCCGGACGCAAAGCGCTCTGATCGCAACGTTTTTGGCCGAGCACCAAGCAGCCAAAAGCCGGGTGAAAAAAAGTTAAATCTTTGCGTCAACGTGTTCAAAGTAAAAGCAACAAGCTTTAAATAAAAACATTTAATGTGATAATAAAAACTTAAAAAAAGGCGAAAAAAGCAAAGTAAAAGAAAGACGCATAACATAAAAGTAACACTTGCTCACTTTTCGGCTATGCAGATAACAGATAACACATATACACACACACACACCCACAAATAGACACACTCTCGGTGTTACTCAGTTGAGAAAGCAGCACATAAGTTATCACCAACCTTGACCCTCTACATAAATTAGAAACGAGAAAAATGAAATAATAAATACGAAGGCTTAGCTTTAAACGTGGCCCAAACAACAAACCAGGAAAAATGTTTAATCGACGTTAATAAATATTAATGATGATGGCTTTAAGCAAGCGACACATTATGCGCCAATACCATATGCAAAATTTAAACTTAAATATTATTTTTATTTTTATTTTTAAAACTGATGTGATAAGACTAAAAGTCAAAGTAAATGTTAACAAACTAAACTTAATATTGTTTGTGAAGTAATTTACAACTGAACTCTGAACTGAACTTGACTCCCAGTGCACCTTGTACAGAACAATTATATAAATGATAATATATGTGTATGTACACATGTATATGCATTATAAATAGGTATGATCTGGTCCGGCTAAGGTTCAATTTAAGTTGAGACTTCAGGTTCAGGTTCGGATTTGCTTCATTAATAATACTCGTATGCAAAGTGAGGCAGATACATTTCAATCTTTGACATTTTGTGTGCACAACTCAGTGAGTAACGGCACTCAAGCGATACACACAAACACACACACAGAGAGACACACACGCACAGACACACAATGGAAATCTCAGAGAGGCGTCGAAGTAAGCGATAAAGAAATTTAGTGCCTTTTGTAAAAGCTAAACAGATAAACTCTGGGTTATTAATTATATTATTATATTTTACCGCAAAAGCTAAAGCGTTATTGGCACAAAAGAAGACGCTACGCATCCCAGTTTTGGCGTTTTGTTCTGCCTGTGTGTGTGTGTGTGTGTGCGTGTGTGTTTGTTTGTTTTATATGCGATTTTCGGTGTTGAACAAGCTTACACTTAAATATATATATTTAATGTATTTGCGCCTGGACTTTACGCTGACTGCTCAAGCGTTCAGCTCACTGCAAATCAAAATAAATGAATATTTGTGTTTGTTTTTCTTTTATTTTGCTCTTCTTTTTTTTATTTTGTGCTGACCACGCGGCGTATGCGTAATCTGCTCGTATTACATGAGTGTCAGTGTGTGTATTTATGTATTTGTGGGTGTGTGTGTATCTTTAATTATAGTATAACAATAAATATTTACCCATGCCAAATAAACAAACAAAAGCAACACGGAATTAGCGACTGTTAACAAAAAACAATAAACAAATATTGCAAATAACGCAGCCCAAACAGCCCAAGTGAATACTCGACATATGTAACCACTCAATATTGAATAGTATCGTGTGTACTTGTGTGATTTGTGTTGCATGCAGCATGGACTTTACGTTGGGCCTGATAACGGGCATGTATGCCGTTGTAGCTGTTATTATATTTTACGTTGCTTACGTCATTGAGGTGAAATTAGGTATGCCCACCTCTCAATAACACACATACTCACTCACTCACACACTCACTCTTTCACACACTCACTCACACACTCACTTTCTACGCACACACTCGCACACTCGCGACTTTTCACTTTTCCATTCATTATTGTTTGATTTGTTAACTATTTTGTTGACTTTCGTGCTAACCATTCGCATATTCTTAGACTATTAGACCGCTTTTGTTGACCAATTCGCCTGCTTACAGATTTGCCCGCCATTGTCAATGGCAACAATAATATCAACAATAACAACAACAGCAGCAGCAACAACAACAACAATAACAATGAACAACTCTCGGACATCTCGCAGACTCGTCTGCGCAGCCTCATTGAGAACATCATTGCTGAAACGCTGCGCAGCAACAATCTACTGAATCCCAGCGTCGCCGTCTCTGAAATAAGTTTCGACACACGGGGCTCCACGGGGCAACTGTCGAGCTTTAGTAATGGCAACATCAAGAGACGCCACCGCACCGAACACTATTTTGAGCCCAAAATCTATCAGGATCTGTTGGCCACAGCGGTGCTGAACAAGGTAAGGGAAATTCATTCGATCAAACGGAAATATCTAAATACTGAATACACCAAATACTCGATGCAATATTTGTTTGTGCTTCACACGGCCATTCACATTATATATTGGTGTTCAAAAATCTACCAATAGTTTCTGTGCCTAAAGTGAAGTTATCCAAAAGTATGTAAAAGACAGAAGATATAAGATCATCATAAGGGTACCTCTAGGACTTGAACTCAAAAATGTATCGATTGTTTTTATAACATAAATTAAGTTGTCGACTGCATGACCTATGTGTCTGCCTCGTGTGTCTGACTATTGAATCTAGAGAAATTTTGAGCATAGATTCTTGTTGCAAATATTGATAAAAATCAATTTCTGATAGCAATAAAAGCCACAATCTAAAAGTTATAACCGCCCAATGGAGATACATGTATATTCCACGTTGACATATTATTGCGAAACTTTAACCAATTTCCTAAAGATAATAATATTTTCAAGAGGTATTGAAAAAAAGAATAATAATCAAAATAATAATTTTCACAGACCTTTTTAGCTTAATCATTTTGCTCTTTTAGTCAGTGCTTGTTACATTTAACTGCTCAAATTCAGACTTTTATTTTTAGCAATTTGCAGTGGTAGAAAAACTGACCTGCCGCAAACAACTGTTGCATGTGGCACAGCTCGTGTTGACCTCGCATGTTATTCCGCTTATTCTCACCGCCAATTTCTATTTCCGCCGTCGTTCAGTTTTTACTTTCAATTGGGGCTGCACTTGGCGGGTTTCTAAAATGGCTCAAACCAAATGCAGGCAACGCTAATTAGTTGCTGGCCATTGTTGCAAGCGTGCGGACGCATTTAACGGAACGGAAATTGAAGAACAACCGCATCAGTTACCCCAATCACTAATTGGATCATAGAATTTTCAGCCAGAGGAAAAATCCAGATTTTTCCATAGTCAAAAATCATATTTAATTGTATTTATTGAGCAAACAGTCATGGCAGAGCCAGAGCAACATGTAAATATTCCAACAGCAACAAATAGCAGACAAAGTTTATATTACCTACCCGATTTCCAAGCCTATAATCCAAATCTTATCAGTCACTAATATACATTTCATATCGAATCAACTTAAGTGCAAAAACTTTGAAATTAGTCACTTTGATGTTGGGGCACGAAAATCTCAGTCGACACTTCAAAGATTAGTTATTTTTATCTATCTTTTATTCGATCAAGTATTAGGTATGACGTCACAGCTTAACGAAAGTCTAGATACGGTCGTTTTACAACACAGTGCGGCAAATATTGCCAGTCACTTGCTAACTTTATGTAATTTCTTTTAATCTTTGCACAGATTGCGGACAAGGAGGGCAATTCCAGACTTATAACGGAAAGTACACCGGACCAGAGTGCTCACATCATTGATGAGAATTACAATGCCGAAGCGTTGAGCACTACGTCCGGTAGTTCAATTGAACCACGCAGCGATTGCAGCCTCACCGATCATGAACTGGAACTCAATGTAAGCACCTCTCACATGCGCTATAAGCCCGACTCTATATATACCCTAACATTACAGCCTGAAAAATCCGATGTGCATGCCAGCTTGCAATTGGATATGGAACGTGAATCGGTCCTGAGTGACTATATAGCCGCGCACATGGTGCCACTACCGGACTTCTCAGCATCCGTTACCGAATCCGAGGATGGTAAGTAGAGAACAAAACAATACCACACGAGACATGAACTGATTTCACCCCAACTCGCACCAGATGTTGGCTCAATGTCATCAAGCATGGTCGGCGATGGCACGTGGGAGGATAACTGGCTATTCAAAAAGAAGCGCAACACCCTGCAAAGCTCGGGCACACCGAGCAGCATTGGCATGTTGGTGCCGGCGCCCAAAGAGAATGTGCGTGCTCAGATCGGCGATCGCACTGCCGATGAAGTTAGCGATCTGTCCGAGATGGGCTCGGATGCAGAGGAATCCATGGATTTGATGCGCTGCAATGAGCTGAACGATCGACTGTTAAGCAAGCACCTGATCGGTGGACAGAATACAAAACTTGTGCTCGATGAGCTCGTGGATCGCACGAGTTTGACCTCAAATACTTTGCCAGCGGAGAATGAGTCCGCTTTTACCGAGACCACAAATCCGCTCGTCATACAGCCGGCCACAGTCGCCGCCACAGTAGCCGAAAAACAAAATGTAGCTGAGCTAATGGAACCACCACCACCAATGACTTTTCAGGATGATCATGAAACTGAGAACGAACCCATCCAGACACTCATAGCAGGTAATTGCACAATTACTTTTTACTACTACAAATGCACCCCATTCACAATTCCTTAATGCTAACCAATTCATTGACACAGTATTACCTGCCCCTAAGTTTGATTAGTTTAAGTGTCTTAGTCCCCTAGTCCATGTTGTAGCCCAGTCGGAACACACCCGTATTGTAACTCAGCGTATCTGTGCATAGTTTTGAAGCAGCGGCATTCAGCAGTCGTTTGTGTTACAGCAGCTCCATGTGAACCAGATGATATCTGCGATCTCGAGGGCTGCACTGGCTTCGGAGACGTTGAATACTTGGATGATAGCCAGCTGGCCGAAAAAGCCCCTTCGGTTATTGAAATACTAGCAGCCATGGCTCTGGGACCCATGCTAGCAGTTCCAGCATCGGAGCAACCTCCTGTTATGAGCGCCACGGAAATTCATACACTTAAGGAACTTAGTGATTTGGCTCTTGCCGAGATCAACGCCCGCACAATGGAGCTGGCATTTCATTCGCTGGACATCATAGACGAAGAGTTCACAGATGCACAAACAGCTCCTGGCCCAGAAAATGAAGAAGAATTCTTCGAAGTAGAATGTATACCAGAGCCAGATTACGACTTTGCTGAAGCTCCAACACAAACATTTGACGGCAATACAGCAGAAGGCTCCGTAGAAGTTCTTAAGGCAGCAATTGAGGAGGTTGGTACTACAGAAATCAAACCTGAACAACCAGTTGCTTATGTACTACCAATTGAAGAAAGTACCACTGCAGAAGTAGTAAGGGCAGTTCCTCCTGCAGAAATAGTTACAGAGCAACACGAAGCTCTAAAGAAGGGCAAAGCGCCAGTAATTGAGGCAGTTGCTCCTGCAGAAATATTTACAGAGCAACAAGTTGTTCCCACGGACGCTCCAACACCAGCACTTGAGGAGGTGGCTAGTGTGAAATTCGCGCCAGAGCAACTAATAGCACCTCCAGCACCAGCAGTTGAAATAGTTGCTCCAGTACATCAAATTGTGCATCAGGAAGCGCCATCACCAGCATTCGAGGATGTATCTACACCAGAAGCAGTTTCAGAGCCACAATCTGCTTTAGAGAAAGCTCCAGCACAAGCAATTGAAGATGTTGCTCCTGCAGAAATAGTTACAAAGCAACATGTTGTTCTAGCGGGAGCCTCCGCAACAAAAATTCAGGATGTTCAACCTGCAGAAAAGGTACCAGAAGCTCCAGCACAAGCAACTGAGGACATTGCTTCTGCAGAACCAGTTGCTCCCGAGCAAGTTCCAGCACCACCAACTGAGGATGTTTCACCTGAAGAAATAGTTCAAGTCACTACAACACTAGCAATTGAGGATGTTGTTATCGAAGAAGTTCCAGAGCAACAAGTTGCTCCCGAGCAAGGTTCAGCACAAGCAATTGAAGATGTCTCTCCTGCAGAAAAAGTTCCCGAGCAACATGTTGTTCTAGCGGAGGCACCAGCAACAGTAATTCAGGATGTTGCTTCTACAGAAAAGGTACCAGAAGCGCCGGCACCAGCAACTGAGGAGGTTCCTCCTGCAGAAATAGTTCCAGAGCAACAGGTTGCTCCCGAGCAAGTTCCAGCACCACCAACTGAGGATGTTTCACCTGAAGAAATAGTTCTAGTCACTCCAACACAAGCAATTGAGGATGTTGTTATCGCAGAAGTAGTTCCAGAGCAGCAAGTTGCTCCCGAGCAAGGTTCAGCAGAAACAATTCAGGATGCTGCTCCTGAAAAAATAGTTGCAGAGCAGCATATTGTTCTAGCGGAGGGTCCAGCAAAAGTAATTCAGGATGTTCAACCTGCAGAAAAGGTACCAGAAGCTCCAGCACAAGCAACTGAAGAGGTTGCTCCTGCAGAAATAGTACCAGAGCAACAAGTTGTTCCTGCGGAAGCTCCAGTACTGGCAATCGAGGATGTTGCTCCTGCAGAAATAGTTCCAGAGCAACAAGTTGCTCCCGAGCAAGTTCCAGCGCACGCAACTGATGAGGTTGCTCCTGCAAAAATAGTTCCAGAGCAACATGTTGTTCTAGCGGAGGCACCAGCAACAGTAATTCAGGATGTTGCTTCTGCAGAAAAGGTACCAGAAGCTCCGGCACCAGCAACTGAGGAGGTTCCTCCTGCAGAAATAGTTCCAGAGCAACAAGTTGCTCCCGAGCAAGTTCCAGCGCACGCAACTGATGAGGTTGCTCCTGCAGAAATAGTTCCAGATCAACATGTTGTTCTAGCGGAGGCACCAGCAACAGTAATTCAGGATGTTGCTTCTGCAGAAAATGTACCAGAAGCTCCGGCACCAGCAACTGAGGAGGTTCCTCCTGCAGAAATAGTTCCAGACCAACAAGTTGCTCCCGAGCAAGTTCCAGCACCACCAACTGAGGATGTTTCACCTGAAGAAATAGTTCTAGTCACTCCAACACAAGCAATTGAGGATGTTGTTATCGCAGAAGTAGTTCCAGAGCAACAAGTTGCTCCCGAGCAAGGTTCAGCAGAAACAATTCTGGATGCTGCTCCTGAAGAAATAGTTGCAGAGCAGCATGTTGTTCTAGCGAAGGGTCCAGCAAAAGTAATTCAGGATGTTCAACCTGCAGAAAAGGTACTAGAAGCTCCAGCACCAGCAACTGAAGAGGTTGCTTCTGCAGAAATAGTTCCAGAGCAACAAGTTGCTCCCAAGCAAGTTCCAGCGCACGCAACTGATGAGGTTGCTCCTGCAGAAATAGTTCCAGAGCAACATGTTGTTCTAGCGGAAGCACCAGCAACAGTAATTCAGGATGTTGCTTCTGCAGAAAAGGTACCAGAAGCTCCAGCACAAGCAACTGAAGAGGTTGCTCCTGCAGAAATAGTACCAGAGCAACAAGTTGTTCCTGCGGAAGCTCCAGTACTAGCAATCGAGGATGCTGCTCCTGCAGAAATAGTTCCAGAGCAACATGCTGTTCCCGCGGAAACTCCAGCACCACCAACTGAGGATGTTTCACCTGAAGAAATAGTTCTAGTCATTCCAACACAAGCAGTTGAGGATGTTGTTATCGCAGAAATAGTTCCAGAGCAACAATTTGATCCCGAGCCAGCTCCACCAACATCAATTGAGAATGTTGCTATCGCAGAAGCAGTTCCAGAGCAACAAGTTGCTTCCGAGCAGGTTCCAGCGCACGCAACTGAGGAGGTTGCTCCTACAGAAATAGTACCAGAGCAACAAGTTGTTCTAGCGGATGTTCCAGCAACAGTAATTCAGGATGTTCAACCTGCAGAAAAGGTACCAGAAGCTCCAGCACAAGCAACTGAAGACGTTGCTCCTGCTGAAATAGTACCAGAGCAACAAGTTGTTTCTGCGGAAGCTCCAGTACTGGCAATCGAGGATGTTGCTCCTCCAGAAATAGTTCCAGAGCAACAAGTTGCTCCCGAGCAATTTCCAGCACCGCCAACTGACGATGTTTCACCTGAAGAAATAGTTCTAGTCACTCCAACACAAGCAATTGAGGATGTTGTTATCGCAGAAATAGTTCCAGAGCAGCATGTTGTTCTAGCGGAGGCTCCAGCAACAGTAATTCAGGATGTTGATCCAGCAGAAAAGGTACAAGAAGCTCCAGCACCAGCAACTGAGGAGGTTCCTCCTGCAGAAATAGTTCCAGAGCAACAATTTGATCCCGAGCCAGTTCCACCAACAGCAATTCAGAATGTTGTTATCGCAGAAGTAGTTCCAGAGCAACAAGTTGCTCCCGAGCAAGTTCCAGCGCACGCAACTGAGGAGGTTGCTCCTGCAGAAATAGTTCCAGAGCAACATATTGTTCCCGCGGAAGCTCCAGCCCCAGCAACTGAGGAGGTTGCTGCTGCAGAAATAGTTCCAGAGCAACATGCTGTTCCCGCAGAAGCTCCAGCACCAGCAACTGAGGAGGTTTCACCTGCAAAAATAGTTCAAGAGCAACATGTTGTTCTAGCTGAGGCTCCAGAAACAGTAATTCAGGATGTTCAACCTGCAGAAAAGGTACCAAAAGCTCCAGCACCTGCAACTGAGGAGGATGCTCCTGCAGAAATAGTTCCAGCGCAACAAGTTGCTCCCGAGCAAAATTCAGCAGAAGCAATTGAGGATGTTGCTCCTACAGAAATAGTTCCAGAGCAACATGTTGTTCCCGCGGAAGCTCCAGTACCAGCAACTGAGGAGGTTGCTCCTGCAGAAATAGTTCCAGAGCAATATGCTGTTCCCGCGGAAACTCCAGCACCAGCAACTGAGGATGTTTCACCTGAAGAAATAGTTCTAGTCACTCCAACACAAGCAATTGAGGATGTTGTTATTGCTAAAGTAGTTCCAGAGCAACAAGTTGCTCCCGATCAAGGTTCAGCAGAAACAATTGAAGATATTGCTCCTGCAGAAATAGTTGCAGAGCAGCATGTTGTTCTAGCGGAGGGTCCAGCTAAAGTAATTCAGGATGTTCAACCTGCAGAAAAGGTACCAGAAGCTCCAGCACAAGCAACTGAAGAGGTTGCTCCTGCAGAAATAGTACCAGAGCAACAAGTTGTTCCTGCGGAAGCTCCAGTACTGGCAATCGAGGATGTTGCTCCTGCAGAAATAGTTCCAGAGCAACATGCTGTTCCCGCAGAAGCTCCAGCACCAGCAACTGAGGAGGTTGCACCTGCAAAAATAGTTCAAGAGCAACATGTTGTTCTAGCTGAGGCTCCAGAAACAGTAATCAAGGATGTTGCTCCTGCAGAAATAGTTCCAGAGCAACAATTTGATCCCGATCCAGCTCCACCAACAGCAATTGAGAATGTGGCTATCGCAGAAGCAGTTCCAGAGCAACAAGCTGCTCCCGAGCAAGTTCCAGCGCACGCAACTGAGGAGGTTGCTCCTGCAGAAATAGTTCCAGAGCAACATGTTGTTCTAGCGGAGGCTCCGGCAACAGTAATTCAGGATGTTCAACCTGCAGAAAAGGTACCAGAAGCTCAAGCACAAGCAACTGAGGAGGTTGCTCATGCAGAAATAGTACCAGAGCAACAAGTTGTTCTAGCGGAGGCTCCAGCAACAGTAATTAAGGATGTTCAACCTGCAGAAAAGGTACCAGAAGCTCCAGCACAAGCAACTGAGGAGGTTGCTCCTGCAGAAATAGTACCAGAGCAACAAGTTGTTCCTGCGGAAGCTCCAGTACTGGCAATCGAGGATGTTGCTCCTGCAGAAATAGTTCCAGAGCAACATGCTGTTCCCGCAGAAGCTCCAGCACCAGCAACTGAGGAGGTTGCACCTGCAGAAATAGTTGCACATGTTGTTCTAGCGGAGGCTCCAGGAACAGTAATTCAGGATGTTGCTCTTGCAGAAACGGTACCAGAAGCTCCAGCACAAGCAATTCAGGATGTTGCTCCTGCAGAAATAGTTCCAGAGCAATATGCTGTTCCCGCGGAAACTCCAGCACCAGCAACTGAGGATGTTTCACCTGAAGAAATAGTTCTAGTCACTCCAACACAAGCAATTGAGGATGTTGTTATTGCTGAAGTAGTTCCAGAGCAACAAGTTGCTCCCGATCAAGGTTCAGCAGAAACAATTGAAGATATTGCTCCTGCAGAAATAGTTGCAGAGCAGCATGTTGTTCTAGCGGAGGGTCCAGCTAAAGTAATTCAGGATGTTCAACCTGCAGAAAAGGTACCAGAAGCTCCAGCACAAGCAACTGAAGAGGTTGCTCCTGCAGAAATAGTACCAGAGCAACAAGTTGTTCCTGCGGAAGCTCCAGTACTGGCAATCGAGGATGTTGCTCCTGCAGAAATAGTTCCAGAGCAACATGCTGTTCCCGCAGAAGCTCCAGCACCAGCAACTGAGGAGGTTGCACCTGCAAAAATAGTTCAAGAGCAACATGTTGTTCTAGCTGAGGCTCCAGAAACAGTAATCAAGGATGTTGCTCCTGCAGAAATAGTTCCAGAGCAACAATTTGATCCCGATCCAGCTCCACCAACAGCAATTGAGAATGTGGCTATCGCAGAAGCAGTTCCAGAGCAACAAGCTGCTCCCGAGCAAGTTCCAGCGCACGCAACTGAGGAGGTTGCTCCTGCAGAAATAGTTCCAGAGCAACATGTTGTTCTAGCGGAGGCTCCGGCAACAGTAATTCAGGATGTTCAACCTGCAGAAAAGGTACCAGAAGCTCAAGCACAAGCAACTGAGGAGGTTGCTCATGCAGAAATAGTACCAGAGCAACAAGTTGTTCTAGCGGAGGCTCCAGCAACAGTAATTAAGGATGTTCAACCTGCAGAAAAGGTACCAGAAGCTCCAGCACAAGCAACTGAGGAGGTTGCTCCTGCAGAAATAGTACCAGAGCAACAAGTTGTTCCTGCGGAAGCTCCAGTACTGGCAATCGAGGATGTTGCTCCTGCAGAAATAGTTCCAGAGCAACATGCTGTTCCCGCAGAAGCTCCAGCACCAGCAACTGAGGAGGTTGCACCTGCAGAAATAGTTGCACATGTTGTTCTAGCGGAGGCTCCAGGAACAGTAATTCAGGATGTTGCTCTTGCAGAAACGGTACCAGAAGCTCCAGCACAAGCAATTCAGGATGTTGCTCCTGCAGAAATAGTTCCAGAGCAACAAGTTGCTCCCGGGCAAGTTCCAGTAGCTGCAATTGAGGAGGTTGCTCCTGCAGAAGTATTTCCAGAGCAACATGTTGTTCCCGCGGAAGCTACAGCACCAGAAACTGAGGAGGTTGCTCCTGCAGAAATAGTTCCAGAGCAACATGTTGTTCCAGCTGAGGCTCCAGAAACAGTAGTTCAGGATGTTGCTCCTGCAGAAACAACACCAGAAGCTCCAGCAACAGTAACTGAGGAGGATGCTCCCGCAGAAGTAGTTCCCGCGGAAGCTCCAGCACCAGCAACTAAGGAGGTTGCTCCTGCAGAAATAGTTGCAGAGCAACATGTTGTTCTAGCGGAGGGGCCAGAAACAGTAATTCAGGATGTTGCTCTTGCAGAAACGGTACCAGAAGCTCCAGCACAAGCAATTCAGGATGTTGCTCCAGAGCAACAAGTTGCTCCCGGGCAAATTCCAGTAGCTGCAATTGAGGAGGTTGCTCATGCAGAAGTAGTTCCAGAGCAACATGTTGCTCCCGCGGAAGCTCCAGCACCAGCAACTGAGGAGGTTGCTCCTGCAGAAACAGTTAAAGAGCAACATGTTGTTCAACAAGTTGCTCCCGAGCAAGATTCAGCAGAAACAATTCAGGATGTTGCTCCTGCAGAATTATTTCCAGAGCAACATGTTGTTCCCGAGCAAGTTCCAGTAGCTGCAATTGAGGAGGTTGCTTCTGCAGAAATAGTTCCCGAGGAGGCTCCAGCAACAGTAATTCATGATGTTGCTACAGCAGAAACGGTACCAGAAGCTCCAGCCCCAGCAACTGAGGAGGTTGCTCATGAAGAAATAGTTCCAGAGCAACAGGTTGCTCCCGAGCAATTTCCAGTAGTTGCAATTGAGGAGGTTGCTCCTGCAGAAGTAATTCCAGAGCAACAAGTTGTTCCCGGGGAAGCTCCACCACTGTCAATCGAGGATATTGCTCCTGCAATAGTAGTTCCAGAGAAACAACTTGCTCCCGAGCCAGCACCTGCACAAGCAATTGAGGATGTAGCTCCTGTAGAAATAGTTCCAGAGCGACATGTTGCTCTAGCGGAGGCTCCAGAAACAGTAATTAATGATGTTGCTCCTGCAGAAACGGCACCAGAAGCTCCAACACCAGCAACTGAGGAGGTTCCAGAGCAACAAGATGTTCCCGAGCAATTTCCAGTAGCTGCAATTGAGGAGGTTGCTCCTGCAGAATTAGTTCCAAAGCAACAAGTTGTTCCCGGGGAAGCTCCACCACTGGCAATCGAGGATATTGCTCCTGCAACAGTAGTTCCAGAGCAACAAGTTGCTCCCGAGCAAGCTCCAGCACAAGCAATTGAGGATGTTGCTCCTACAGAAATAGTTCCGGAGCAGCAAGTTGCTCCAGAGCAAGTTCCAGCACCAAGAACTAAGCAGGTTGCTCCTGCAGAAGTAGTTTCAGAGCAACAAGTTGCTCCCGCCAAGGCTCCAACACAAACGCCTGCTATTGAGGATGTTGCTCCAGCTGAAATAGTTCCAGAGCAAAAACTTACTCGCGAGCCGGATCCACCAATAGGAATTGACAATGGTGCGCCTGCAGAAATCGTTTCAGAGCAACAAGTTGCTCTCGAGAAAGTTTCATCATCAGCAACTGAGGAGGTTGCTACGGCAGAAATAGTTCCAGAGCAGCCAGTTGCTCCTGATCAAGTTCCAGTAGCTGCAACAAAGGAGGTTGCTCCTGCAGAAATAGTTCCAGAGCAACAAGTTGCTCCCGAGCAAGGTCCAGCACAAGCAATTGAGGATGTTGCTCCTGCAGAAATAGTTCCAGAGCAACATTTTGATCCGGCGGAGGCTTCAGCAACTGTAATTCAGGATGTTGCTCCTGCAGAAACGGTACAAGAAGCTCCAGCACCAGTAACTGAATTGGTAGCTCCTGCAGAAAGAGTTCCGGAGCAACATGCTGTTCCAGCGGAGGCTGTAGCAACAGTAATTCAGGATGTTGTCCCTGCAGAAACGGTACCAGAAACTCCAGCACCAGCAACTGAAGTGGTTGCTCCTGCAGAAATAATTCCAGAGCAACAAGTTGCTCCAGAGCAAGCTCCAGCACAAGCAATTGAGGATGTTGCTCCTGCAGAAACGGTACCCGAAGCTCCAGCACCAGCAATTGAGAATGTTGCTCCTGCAGAAATAGTTTCAGAGCAACAAGTTGCTCCAGAGCAAGTTCCAGCACCAAGAACTGAGCAGGTTGCTCCTGCAGAAGTAGTTTCAGAGCAACAAGTTGCTCCCGCCAAGGCTCCAACCCAAACACCTGCTATTGAGGATGTTGCTCCTGCTGAAATAGTTTCAGAGCAACAAGTTGCTCCAGAGCATACCCCTGCTCTAGCAGATACACCAGCATCAGCAATAAAGGATGTTGTTCTTGCAGAAATAGTTTCGGAAGCTTCAGCACCAGCTATTGAGGATGTTGCTTCTGAAAATGTAGTTTCGGACCAACAGACTGCACTACAGAAATCTTCTGCATCAGCAATTACAGAAATGAGTCCAGAGCACAAAACTGCAACTGCAATCAAGGACGCAGTTCCTGAGATACAAGTCGCACCTGAGCAGAAATCTAATTTAGAGGAAGCTCCAGTACTTGAAGATGTTGCTCCTGCAGGAGAAGTTTCAGAGCAAAAAGTTGTTCCCACGGAGGCTCCAGCACAAGCAAATGAGAAAGCTGTTCCTGCAAACCTGGTCACAGAAATACAAACTACTCCTCAGGAAGCTCCACCAAAAGAAATCAAGGATGTTATTCCAGAACAACAGGCTGCTGCTGTTGAAGCCCAAGCTACAGCATTTGAAGAAGTTGCTCCTGCACAAGTAATACAAGTGCGAAAAGTGTCTCTTCAGGATACTCCAGCGCCAGTAACTAAGGAGGTTGCTAGTGCAGATATCGCATCAGAGCAACAAGTTGTTTCCGAGAAAGCACCAGCCCTAGCAGAAGTAGAAGAAGCGTCCATCTCTTCAGTTGAACAGACTGGGACTGCATCCCTCGTTGCTGACAAACAAATGCCCAATGAGGCAATTGAGACTGAAGATGAAACACCTAAGATACAGCAAGCGACAACAGAATCTATGAGCGATAATTGCGCTCTAGGTAAAACGCCTCAAAAGTACCTCCGAAGACAGCCGAATATTGCAGACACAACACCGAGCGATGGAGACTCAGCTGCGAGACCTGTAAACCTCTTAGGGACCATTTGCAAGGCTTACATTAAGGACAAACGACTGTTAGCAACCATCGAGAGACGACGAAGACGCGCTCTCATTATGCACAAATACCTGAGTTCCTTTGATTCATTTGATGAGCCCATAGATGAAGTAGAGTATGGAACACAACATAGTCTTTTTGATGAGCTCAACTCATATCAGCCCATAAGTTTAGATTATAGCAGTGAGAGTAATGTCTTAGAACCGACTGGCGAAGATAAAGACTCGCATTTATATTGTAACGAAAGCAAGGAATTCACCACTCATGAGTTTAATGAAATAGTTTCAGATGATCATCACACAGATATTGCCAGTTCGTCATTAGTTGATAATGCTGAGCATAGCGACGATGAGTTCTTCATCGTTGACAGCTCAACAGAAATTGGCTATAACTTTATTAACAATGTTCTCTTCTCAGATCAATTGAGCTCAGACTCAAATTATAGCGCACCCTCAACCACCCAAGAGACATTTAATGGCGATTCAGACTCAGTACTCGACTATGAGTGTAGTTACACGGGTGAAGCTCTGGATGAGTCAATCTCTGGCAGCAGCTTGCCAGCGAATGATGCCACAACCAACACTAGCAATTCCACAAATACTAATACAGTTACTAACAATATTAATAATACAATTCGAACACGGCCGAATGGTAAACTAACAAATGGTTCACTAAGATGGTCAAACAAGTCGCTTCAACAACAAAATGGCGTCGATTGTGATGATAATGATGTTATTAAGATCGATGATGATAATGATGTTGTACTGTTGCGGCGCTTTGCCCCAGGTAACACGCACTTATGGCCAACACAGTCATCACTCGGTGTTTGTTTGTCTCCTCTATCTTGCTTTAACTGTTCTGGCTAACTCTTGATGTTCGCTTGTGTCTAGCTCAATGTGTTACCATCATCTTGTGCGGCTTAACTAACATCGAATCACATTGCAGGCTCCATTGCGGAACGCGAGGTCAAGAAGTGGTATAACGCCGTCGAAATGCCAAACAATCCGTATGCCCCCGAGGCACTGAAGCAACGCATCAGCGGCACACAGGAGCGCTTCATGGATGTGCCCAATATAAGTCCAACTGCAGAACAAAAAGCATTGGCGCTCATGACAAATAATGGCCAGAGTAGCCAGCCTGCCAGCCACGTTGAGGATTACAAGCGGTAAGTTAAGCTCCAGATTAAGTGTACTAAGCATACTCATTAGTTAAGTATACTAATTAGCCAAGCTGACGTAGTGAATAGGAATTCTTTATTGGGTCAGAGATGCCCCATATTCTGTTGCATACAGCTACTAAAAAAATAACACAGTCTCCAGTGTCTGTATTACATATGTACATTTACATACATTACACACATAGACTGTAAATACTCATCAACTGTTCAACGACTTTCTCTTTATAGCTACAGTCGCGACTATTACATCAATGATGCGCCTAGTCCAACGAGTGGCCGAGCGCCGAGCGGCAGCAGCTTGGAGCCAACTAGTGTTCACACCGATGAGGATATTGTGATCAATGAGGTAAATCAACAACATGAACAACAAGAACAACCACAACAAGTACAACCACCGCATGGCCGCATTTCAAGTACTAGTAACGTTGCTGACCTCTCACACTGGACGCTGTCGAAGCCCGTGCGACGCAGCAGCTCGCTAAAGTTCATTAACCAACGTACAAGTACAAGTAGTATGTCCCCCATCCCGTTAAGCCCAGTCGCCCATGCGCATGCAGAGCGTCCGGCCACATCGGCGTCGCATTATCGCGACTCCAGTCTGGGCCTAGATCCGGACTTTGATGACTTTGACGTGCGCTCGCAGCGCTCGTGGCGCAGCAGCTGCAGTCGTCAGCAGTTTGGCAGCACGCTGCCCAGACGCCATACGCAATCGTCGCTGAGCCTGCACAGCAATGTTAGCGGCATATCCTTTGGCTCATCCGCATCCAAGCGGCGCACAAGTGGGGCTCAGGGGGTTGGTCCTTCCGCTGCTGTTTTGACACAGTTCGAGAAGCAGCTGCTGCACAAAGACCTCAAGCGGAATAGTTTCCGTGCCGTGTCCGCCACCTCAAAGGATTTCGTTATGAATCCACTGTTCGAGAGCGAACTGAAGTTAAAGCCCAGTTTGGACGACCAGGATTCGGGTGTCGACAGCTGTTTGAATGGCTTCAGCGGTGCCGAAGCCAAATACAGCAACAATAGTCTACTCTTCTAGGTAGTTTTTATTTGGGGTTTGCTGGGGTTATTTCGGGTTAGCTGTTAGTCGTAGTCTCTGCCAAATTAGTCAGCCACGTTAACAAAGAAACAAAAATGAAAAGAAAAAAAAAACTAAAAAAAATATCACTAGTCAGTATAAAAAGCCACTCAAATAAAAATTTGTAAATTTTTACGGGTCTTCGGCGTTAATCGAAATGTTTAGAATCTCCAGCACGGGACTTAAAGTTGAAACGCAGGCAGAGTGAGATGAGTGCCATCTGCTCAGAAAGTACTACTTACTTACTTGTATATTCCAAAATCGCACCTAGTTGCACAAAAATCCTTGCATTTGATTGATTGCATTCATACATACATATATTGTTTTTCCTGCGAATGTTGAATTAGAGTTCCATTTGCGCAATTGTATCTACTATCGAGCAATGCAAAAACTGAACAACTATAATTTTAATGCTAATTGCTAATTGCTAATCAAGTATGCAGCATTCTTTTTGTATGTTTTAATTATGATTTTTTGCTGTTATATTTTTTTAAACATAACTCTTGTATGCACTTTAGTTAATTCATACATAATTAATTGCTAACTTCTATTATAAAAACAGAAACAATACAAATAATAAAGCCAAAAGTTAAACAAAAACCACAAAATAATCAATGAAACAAATGTTTTTAGTAAATACATAAAAAATATGTTTATATATATATATATATATATATCCGGTGAGTACATTAAAAATGCAATTAAAGTGTAATTTACAATCATTGTTTAAATTTGAAATTTTACTAACAACATTTGTTTCGCTTTGTGCTAACTCACGTTAAATGTAAATAAATTCTTTGATTCTTAGCTGTAGCTAACGCGTACGTTTTTTGCATGTTGCTGCCACATACACACTCAAATATATGCCACTTACACACAAACACCCAAATACATCACCTAATCCTCAACAGAAATCACCAAGCATCCTGCTGAAGTAGCTCATTCCAAATAATACTTTTGTGCCTAACGCTTAAAATTCTTCTTTCCATATACGTTATTATTCTATCTACACAAAAATCTAACCGAACTACATACAAATGTACCTAAACAACTATAACAACAACAACAAACAACAAACAACACAACACAACACACAACTTAATACACACGCCAAAAACGAAAAAAATCAACTGTTTATATCAAAAGGCTCAAAGTGCAAGCAAAACCGCAGTCGAGTTTCCGGATGTGAAAAGTGTTTATACAGCATTGCCCGCTCAGGTGCTGGAGGCGGGCAGCAGCAGTCTGGAGACGCAATCTTCGAATCCATCGCTGCAAACGATTAGCGATGATTCGGATACGGTGCGTATCTATGATTTCAATAAGCAGGAGACGACAGTCATCAAAGCGACGACACCAGCCACGGAACAGCCCAGCACGTCCAGCACGTCATCTATGGAGTCGGCGTTGTGTGCAACACCCGACGCCACATCCTCCTCCTCCTCCATAGATGCGTCACGGAAACGTGAACGGCCCGTTGTGCTGCAGTTTGGGCCAGCGGATGCCACGCCCAATGTTTGCTCCTCGCCCACAATGACACCGACGCGAGGTTCCACTCCGCCAGCTTTTCGATTTCTGCAGCCCAAGCGTCGTCTGATCGAACCCAGCCAGGTGCTCTCCATTGACGACGATGATGTGGTAAGTAGCTGTAGTCATATTTTATTATGCGGCCAATCAATCTGTCTGTGTGTGTGTTGTGCTTATTGTTAGCCACCTGAGCCAACAACGCCGGCCGAGAAGCCCGCTGTCGAGGATGATGTGGTCAATGCTCTGCCCTCGGTGAAGGCACTGGCTCAAGCATTCCTCCTCACTAGCAAACGAACACAACCCGAGCGACGCTGGCGTGCAAAAGTAAGTATATAACCGACTGAATAATACTCTAATCCCAGTAAAAATATACAATAAAAAAAACGTAGAAAAGAGAGAAAATCAGGCGACTTATTAAGCCGAACTCTATATTTTGTGAGGTCACCTAAAATTTGACTTGTGTGTAATGCCACACGGCTAAATAAATTATGGGCAGATTTCCCAGACTTGTTGAGCGAAGGTGGGTGTGGCTCGAAAGATCCAATGAATTTTATAAGAGTATATATTTAATTAGTTTAGCGATCTCTGCAAGCACTTTTTGGCAATAAATAAAATACTTATTATAACTACATTTTAAACACGACAGCATGTCAAACTGATGGCAGAGAAGTCAGAGAACCCATCCACGCCACAGGTTCGCCGACAGATGCTGCAACATGCCGTCTCCATGGCCGAGGTGGCCGATGAATCCACAATTGCGTCTGATTTGTCATCACTCGAAACGTAAGTAGCTCGATTTTGTCTATGCATTAAATCACAAATTTAACTAATTACTAAACAAACAGAGATCCATCCTTACAATCGGAGGGACAATCGATTAGCATACCCATTGCCGCACCGGTGAGTCCAGTTCCCGTGCGACGAGGCTTCCTCAGGAGTAATATTGCTTTCTTTGAGAACTTAAAGTTTAAGTGAATATAAATACAACTGAGTGCCATGTGGACTGTGCTGCCATTGACTCGTATTCCACTAGCAGGGAATATGCACAATAATGGTGCACAGCAAATGCATATCCCCGTCCTTTTCGCCCTCCCCTCACACACAAAAAACAAACCGGATACCAAATCATCGCCAAATATTCAAATTCATCTGTGCCATGGCCTCCATTTACATACATAGAATAACGAAAGTATTGAACAAAGTACTTAACTTAACTTCAAATTTGACGCGCAGTATGCGTATATAACTTATTTTAACTATATACTAATATCCATGGATACTATTTATTTAATATTTTAAATATATTATACTCTAAGATATGTTTTTAGTTTTAAGCAATGCAAAAAATCTTTGAACTTTCATTGTACCCGTACATCCGATTTATGTAATACATAATTGTTTTTGTATATAAGGTCGTATCAATAAAGAACTTCTAGTAAAACCAACTTGACAAAAAGATGTGAAATAATATTTAACAGTTTGAAAAAAAAATATTTTAATAAATGTTAAGAAATATATTGAATGTTTATTATTCGGTTTAGGGCGCAGCATACTTTTGGGCTCAAAATTTTAATAACAGTCTGAGGAAATTGCAATTATGGAAGCATACTTTTAGGACGACAGCGAAAATTTCGTGTTATTTCAGTAGACTTGAATGATTTTCGTATTCCTTAGTGCTTTAATCAAGTCGGCAAGCCAAGGACCTTGTGGTACAACGGACATCCCGATAGTCTTTGAAATGGCTGAGTTATGCCGGATATTTCGGGTTTTCTCGTATTTTCTGAATATCTATAAATTTTGGCCAAACTCTTTTGCTATAATTGGAAATCCTTGAATGGTAATCGATAGGTGTGGCTGCTAAGATCTCAGAAATGTATATCCTTACGAAAATGGTCGAGTTATGGGCCAAAAACGATTGCTTTTTCTGTAAAATTAACTCGTATTTGCAGATTTTCAAAAGACACGGCTCTCTGCGATCGCAATTGCCGTATCTATTCACCCACACCAAATATTTCTGTTGCGATTTCCAGCTGAAATTTGTTTATTTTATAACTTCATAAATTTGTAAGTTACTTTTTTACATCATTAAAATATAGACGAGACATTATCATTAACAAATTAAATATTTTGTTAAGTCTATGCGATTTGTACAAGTCACAATTGGTATTAAAATATTTCTATTAATGTATAATTATATAAAAAATAAATTCTATGGCTCGCAGCTGCATTTAAAATGCGATCGCTCAGAGCGATGAAAGATGAGTGAGCGAGTACAGCTTCTGTTTTGCAAATCATCTCACGTAACACATTTGGAATGATGATCACACGCAGCTGCTGGAGCACATGTGGCTACATGGTGTGATTGTGATGTTGATGGGGATGCTCCGCCAGATAGATGACATACACCAGCGGTATGACAAAACAGAGAGCGAGTATACATATCAGCAGGCATATCCAGGACATGTCGCAATCGGAGCCAGACCAGTCAATCGCTCGCAGCGAGGGTCCCGGTATGGGACGCACCATCGGCGAATGCCTATCCACCAGCAAATCATCCATCAAGGCCGTATGCTCATGCGATGGCTGCTCCATGTTGGCTGCATACAAATAATAACGAAATGCAAAATTACAAACCTAAACAAAGTGCCCCATATTGGTCTATAGAATATATAAATATATAAATATATATATATATATATATATATGTAAATACCACTTAGTACTATATATTGTGGATCTTTTATTTTCTTAGTTAATGTTCAGCTGGAGCAGTAACAGTTTTGAGTTTAGCTTGCAGCATAGCAGAGTAGAACAAGTATATGAGGTGTTGTATACAAAATGTAACTTAATTGTAGGTCATATATCGAGGAGTGGCGCTGAACTTGGCGTAGCTCTTGATAACCTTGTTGACGGCCTCGAGGAAGTCCTTCTCGGTGGCTACCTTACGACGCGCTCGGATAGCAAACATGCCTGCCTCCGTGCACACTGAACGAATCTCAGCGCCCGTCGAATTCGGGCAGAGACGCGCCAATAGATCAAAGCGTATGTCACGCTCCACGGACATCGAGCGGGCGTGGATTTTGAAGATGTGCGAGCGTCCATCCTGATCGGGCAGTCCAAACTCCACCTTACGATCCAGACGGCCGGGACGCATAAGCGCCGGGTCCAATGTGTCGGGTCGATTGGTTGCCATCAGCACTTTGATGTTGCCGCGCGGATCGAAACCGTCCAGCTGATTGATAAGCTCTAGCATAGTACGTTGCACCTCGTTGTCGCCGCCAGCGCCGTCATCGAAGCGTGCACCGCCGATCGCATCGATTTCGTCGAAGAAAATGAGGCACGCCTTCTTGGAGCGAGCCATCTCGAAGAGTTCACGGACCATTCGTGCACCCTCGCCCACGTACTTCTGTACCAGTTCCGAGCCGATGACACGTATGAAGCAGGCATCAGTGCGATTCGCCACAGCACGCGCACACAGTGTCTTGCCCGTTCCGGGAGGGCCAAAGAGCAGCACTCCCTTGGGTGGCTCAATACCGAGATTGACAAACTTTTCTGGGTGCAGCAGTGGTGTCTCGACGACTTCACGCAACTTTTCAATCTGCTCCTTGCAGCCACCCACATCGCTGTAGGTGACATCCGGTTTATCCTCCACCTGCATCATGGTTACAGTCGGATCAATTTTGGGTGGTAGCGGTATGTGAATCTGATACTTGTTGCGGTCAACGCCCACACGCATGCCCTCCTCAATGTCCGTGGGTGCAACAGAATCGGCGAGATCTACCACAAACTTCGCAAACTGTTTCACATTGATGATATACTTGGGATCGTCGGAGTCGGCATTGATGATCTTTGTGCAACGCGCCACTTGCAGCGGCTGCTCATTTTGAAGTATCTGCTTGTCTGCTGCCAAGTCCCACAGGGCTGGCGGTGCCAGGCCCGTGTCGCTCTCCTTAATTCCGGTTAGCTCGTTAACCTGTTTCACTGCCTTCTGTATATCCTCCTCAATGTTCTTGATGGACTTGTGGTATTGACTTTGTCCGTACGTTTTCAGCAGTTCGATGTCGCCTTCGTCCAGCGACTTGATTTCTTTTTCTTCCTCCTTCTTCTCGACCTTTACTTTGCGCTGATCATCTCCCAGATAGTCCGGCATTTTATTATTTTTCAATGTTTAATAGCGTAAAATTAACTAATTTTGTGATTTTTTTCGCCAACGCTTGTGTTTTCCAGCAGTTTTATAGGCGAGTGTGGCCGTATTCAGAATGACTAAACAAATTGCTAGCTGCGGCCAACTTCACGGACTACTTAGCAGACACTTAACAGAAGCACACACAGGGCGACTCAACTACACAAAGCCTTTGCTTGGCTGGGCAGCTCTACCAGCTGTTAATTGCTTACATTAAATTTTTGAACATAAAATAACTATGCCAGTCACCTTAAACTTCATATGGTAATATTAAATATTGACTCACCTCTGTCGTCCGGCGAACCATGTGTTCCCTCATAAAATTGGCTACCATCCCTTTTCAATAAGGGCTGCACTTCGCCAGTTATCGCAGTGGAAGCGTTCACAGCAGCCACCAGGAGTCGTTCATCGAGCATCATGCGTGCATCTTCCAGCGGATTGCGTTCAATGGCCGGCTCCCTTTCCATATTGTGCCTGGGACTGTTGTTCCCACTGCTATGAACAGTGGGTAGTTCATCCGCATCTGTGCTCCCCAGCAACACATTGTGCACTGTGACGGGGATGCGAATGATGCGATGGGCATGTATCTCGTTGTCACGATCAATCTTATTGAGTCGCTTAATGTCCGCCACAGAGCAGTAGAAGCGCAGCGCTAGTGCCTGCAGCGTATCGCCCTCCTGCACTTTTACCTCGAGCATGTTCTCAAAGCGCGACATTTTTGTGTGGCCGTTGCTGGTTCTGTTTGCCAACTGCATCATGTCCACGAATTCGTTGGTGTTTTGGGCGGGTCGTACAAAAATATCATCCATTCCCTCGGACTGTAAATTATCCCAGTTGTGATGTTGTTGACGCCTGAAATACGGAGCAAATCATGGGTGTGTACGTGAACCACAAGGCAATAGTCGTGTTGGCGCTGTCTTACACATTTCGACGCATTATATTTTTGGTCTGGCTCGGTAATTGCTAGAATGCGTCTCTTGTTTCTAGCTCACACATATACAACAAGTAAATTAGTGCTTGTTAGCAACGCAGTCAAAGTAGCGTCTATTTGATTACGTGAAATTTCGTAGGGAAATATATAAACAACAAACAAGCCCACGTCTTGAGGCTGACGAACTGTTCACTCGAAACACCCTGTGCTGTATTCAAACACTAAGAAGAAGAGCTTACATTTAATTGGCGCTTAGAAAACTTATCTCAACAATTCGACTTTCAAAAATGGTGTGCACGAATTTTGACTGTCTGCTAAATTCGATTTTGGTTTGGCCCCTTATCAGCGGATTAATAACTTTATTTCTAAGGCAAGTTTAGTGTTTAAAATTGAATGTGAATTGAGCAACCCTGGGCAAAATACCCAATTGCTGCAAGCAAAGAGGATGCTTGTGACTAATAATATTGCTACACAAAACTAACTTATAACAAATATATTTATAAATTTATTATATTGAACATTATATTATATTTATTACATGAACATTAGAATTAGATTTAATTATACCAGCCATGAAAAGCTATAAATGTTTAGCTTCAATGAAAGTGCTAAATTGTAGTATTTTAAGTTGGTTACAGGGTATTAGGTGTACGCACTCAAAGAGCTTGTGATTATTTAGAGAAGCGCTAGATTTTGCGCTCTTGTGTTTATTTTTCTGTTTTCGAGTGAAAGATGACGGTATTTGCATTTCTGAAAAGCCGGCCAATCTTTTGGCTAAGCGTAACCGGCTCTTCGGTGGGCGTAGCATGTTTTCTAAAGTAAGTCGATTTACATTTTATTAAACAATTAATTACAAACTGATGCTTACCGATTGTAGAGATCTTATGCAAGGCTGCAATTTCACAAAAGAAACGGATGAGACGGGCAAAGTTGTGATTGTGACCGGATCAAATACGGGCATTGGTAAGGAGACTGTGCGGGAGCTGTCACGACGAGGAGCAACTGTTTATATGGCCTGCAGGGATATGAAAAAGTGTGAGGAGGCACGCGAGGAGATCGTATTGGAGACACAGAATAAATACGTCTACTGTCGCCAATGTGACTTGGCCTCCTTGGATTCCATACGTAACTTTGTGGCCACGTAGGATCGCATCTCAGATCAGATCAATTGCGTATATTATAACAGTCCTAACTCCTTGCAGCTTCAAGCGGGAACAGGACAAGCTGCACTTACTCATCAATAATGCGGGGGTTATGCGCTGTCCACGATCCCTAACCAAGGATGGGTTTGAGATGCAGATTGGCGTCAATCACTTGGGTCACTTTCTGCTCACCAATTTGATGCTCGATCTGCTAAAGGTACACCTGACTTAAGGATATTACTTATTTTATAGTCTAAAGCTTTCTGCAACATCTTAGAAATCGTCGCCCAGCCGAATTGTAAATGTGTCCAGTTTGGCACATACGCGTGGTGAAATTAACACGGCGGATTTGAACAGTGAAAAGTCATATGATGAGGGCAAGGCCTATAATCAGAGCAAGCTGGCTAATGTGATGTTTACGCGGGAACTGGCCAGACGCTTGGACGGAACTGGTGTGACTGTAAACGCATTACATCCTGGTATTGTGGACACTGAACTCTTCAGACATATGAGCTTCTTCTCTAACTTCTTTGCAGGGTAAGTAGCCATTTAAATATATGCGAACTTTTCTAAGCATCTTGTATTGCAGGTTGTTTGTTAGACCGCTGTTTTGGCCATTCGTAAAGACGCCCAAGAACGGTGCGCAAACCAGCTTGTATGCCGCACTTGATCCGGATTTGGCCAACGTAACGGGTCAATACTTTAGCGACTGTCAGCCTCAACAGGTGGCAGTTGCTGCAACTGATTCCCAAATTGCAAAATGGCTTTGGACTGTCAGCGAAAAATGGACACGCACAGAAATTTTAAAAGTCACTCAGACTAAATAATTCGCAAAAAATATTTGTGATCCTCTAGAGAAGAAAATGTTAATTAAATTCTTTAGTACGTTAATTTGTACATACTCAGCATTCATCAATATCGATAAAAATGAATTTCATCGTATGTATTACTAATTTGCTCAAAACATTGTAGATCATTGCCATCGTTGTCATCGTGAGTTGCTTTTTTTTTTATCAGCGCACGAAAATATTTACGTTCGTGGAGAGCAAATGCGTACTTTAATGTTTGGAGCAGTTGCCTTTGCTTTAGTTGTTCATTAAGCGTTGATCCAATAGGTTGTATGAATTACGTCATCCACAAAATGGGCTGCTTTTTCGATTGTCTGATGTGCCCGTGTTTCGGGTGGGCGGCTGCCGTTGGCGTTGGACTCTATTTTCTAAGGTAGCTGAAATGCAAATTGATAATATAAATATGCTTTGCTATGATAATAACTATAAAGTTAAAATCATATTTTGTTTCTCTTGCAGAGAGTATATGCAAGGTGGTACATTTACGAAAAACACGAATGAAACTGGCAAAGTTGTGATTGTTACCGGCGCAAACACTGGCATTGGCAAAGAGACCGTACTGGAATTGGCCCGTCGTAATGCCACCATTTATATGGCCTGTCGTGACAAGAAGAGAGCCGAGGAAGCAATGAAGGAAATCATACAAGAAACAAACAACCAAAACATTTTCTTCCGTGAACTGGACTTGGCATCTCTGGACTCCATTCGCAAGTTTGCCGACGAGTGAGTATGGCTTAAATGATTGTTAGTTCGAGGGCCTTAATATAAATATTATCAATTCGATCTATGTAGTTTCAAAAAGGAACAGAATAAACTGCACATTCTCATCAACAATGCGGGCGTTATGCGTTGTCCACATACGCTCACCAAGGATGGTTTCGAGATGCAACTGGGTGTCAATCATATGGGCCACTTTTTGCTAACCAATTTGCTGCTGGATCTGCTTAAGGTACACCTGACTTAAGGAGATTAATTGTTTTATAGTTTCTATAGTTTTCTGCCACATCTTAGAAATCGTCGCCCAGCCGAATTGTAAATGTGTCCAGTTTGGCACATAAGTTTGGTGAAATTAACACTGCGGATTTGAACAGTGAAAAGTCATATGATGAGGGCAAGGCCTATAGTCAGAGCAAGCTGGCCAACATATTATTCACACGCGAGCTGGCCAAACGCTTGGAGGGCACTGGAGTAACCGTCAATGCTCTACACCCAGGTGTTGTTCACACAGATCTCGCCAGACACATGAAGTTCCTTAACAATCTAGTCGTACGGTTAGTATTTGTAATTATTAGCAAGAGGTTTATATTCGAAATATTTTATGCTTATAGCCTTGTTCTGAACCCTGTGAGATACATATTGATGAAAACTTCAAGGAATGGTGCACAGACTACCTTGTACGCAGCTCTAGATCCTGACTTGGATAATGTAACAGGCAGGTACTTCAGCGATTGCGCCTTAAAGGCAGTAGCACCTGCTGCCATGGATGATAAAACCGGAAAATTCCTGTGGGAGGAGAGCGAGAAATGGACTCGCTCAAAATATTAGATTAAGCTCCAAAGAAACTATCAACACATGAAGAAAAAAATGCATTTGTAATAATAAATAAGAGAGAACGTTGCAGCCGACTACGAAATACTCTAGTACCAATAAGTTATGCCACCCTATAACAGGGGCCACAGAACAGAGGGCCTAGCCAAGAAATGTCGATATAATACCAACTTTTTTAATATATCTTTCAGTGGATCTACCTACATCTACCTTTACGAGTGTGTGTGCGATAGTCTATCTTATCTCGCGATAATACAGGCAGACAGCATGACGTTCATTCCACAAAACCAATAGAAAGTGATAACGCTAGCTGGAATTAGGTTAGTAAGTTCAAGACATGTAGGCATCGCTGGTGATACGGTGTGGAATCCGTAATGTTCTGTAAGAAACAAGAAAATATCAGAGTTGCAGAATTAGTCGGTTTCGACCAATTTTTTCGCCTACGCCTGCGCTTTAAAGGACTATAGATAAAAAATGCAAATTTATGTCTTTTATAGGCGATTGCCCTATTTAAATAGATATTTTCTTCATGGCAAGCCATTAAAACGCATTGAATGTGTTGATGATTTGGGAATACTTTTAGATCCCAAGCTTAAGTTCGACAAGCATGTTTCTTCCTCTGTTAATCGAGCCTTCCTGGGTTTCATTAAGCGCTGGTCAAAGGAATTTGACGATCCCTACATTACTAAAACTCTTTATATTTCACTTGTGCGTCCTATTCTGGAATATGGATCCTGTATATGGTCACCCAATTACAAGGTTCATCAGGATAGAATAGAATCCGTACAAAAACAATTTCTATTATTTGCCCTTAGGGGTTTTCATTGGAATACTAATATTAGCTTACCCTCTTACCATAGTAGACTTTTGTTAATAAATCTTCCTTCTCTTTCTGATCATAAAACAATGCTTAGTGTTATTTTTTTACACAAGCTTATAAACGGTGAGATTGATTCTTCGGAGTTAATCAGCCAACTTAATTTTACAGTTCCGATCAGAAATACAAGGAATTTTCTGCCTCTTTTTCTTAAAACTTGTAGTTCCAATTTTACTATTCATAACCCATATAGAATTTTGTGTACTAATTATAATACGCTTTTTCCGTTAATATGTACTTAATACTTCCTTTATTTATTCTATTAAAACAGTTGTCTTGTCCTATCTTTCTTTCAATTCGCGAACTTCGTAACCGCGCGTTATGCGGCGCACCCCTCAGTTGGTTGGGTGGGTTGCAGTTTTGCTTGGGTTCGTGCGTTAACAAGCCCGTGCTTGGTATCGTTGCGCCACTTGAATGTGCTGCTCGTTAGTACTTCTACGTCCAAATAGAAAAAAAAGCAGTTCGTTCCCGTATTGCGAGCAGTAAGCAGCTAAAAAATGCCGTCATTCAAAAATTGTTTATATGGCCTGCAGGGATATGAAAAAGTGTGAGGAGGCTCGCGAGGAGATCGTATTGGAGACATAGAATAAATACGTCTACTGTCGCCAATGTGACTTGGCCTCTTTGGATTCCATACGTAACTTTGCGGCCACGTAGGATCGCATCTCAGATCAGATCAATTGCGTATATTATAACAATCCTAACTCTTTGCAGCTTCAAGCGGGAACAGGACAAGCTGCACATACTCATCAATAATGCGGGGGTTATGCGCTGTCCACGATCCCTAACCAAGGATGGGTTTGAGATGCCCAGCCGAATTGTAAATGTGTCCAGTTTGGCACATACGCGGGGTGAAATTAACACGGCGGATTTGAACAGTGAAAAGTCATATGATGAGGGCAAGGCCTATAATCAGAGCAAGCTGGCTAATGTGATGTTTACGCGGGAACTGGCCCGACGCTTGGACGGAACTGGTGTGACTGTAAACGCATTACATCCTGGTATTGTGGACACTGAACTCTTCAGACATATGAGCTTCTTCTCTAACTTCTTTGCAGGGTAAGTAGCCATTTAAATATATGCGAACTTTTCTAAGCATCTTGTATTGCAGGTTGTTTGTTAGACCGCTGTTTTGGCCATTCGTAAAGACGCCCAAGAACGGTGCGCAAACCAGCTTGTATGCCGCACTTGATCCGGATTTGGCCAACGTAACGGGTCAATACTTTAGCGACTGTCAGACTCAACAGGTGGCAGTTGCTGCAACTGATTCCCAAATTGCAAAATGGCTTTTAACTGTCAGCGAAAAATGGACACGCACAGAAATTTTAAAAGTCACTCAGACTAAATAATTCGCAAATAATATTTGTGATCCTCTAGAGAAGAAAATGTTAATTAAATTCTTTAGTACGTTAATTTGTACATACTCAGCATTCATCAATATCGATAAAAATGAATTTCATCGTATGTATTACTAATTTGCTCAAAACATTCTAGATCATTGCCATCGTTGTCATCGTGAGTTGCTTTTTTTTTATCAGCGCACGAAAATATTTACGTTCGTGGAGAGCAAATGCGTACTTTAATGTTTGGAGCAGTTGCCTTTGCTTTAGTTGTTCATTAAGCGTTGATCCAATAGGTTGTATGAATTACGTCATCCACAAAATGGGCTGCTTTTTCGATTGTCTGATGTGCCCGTGTTTCGGGTGGGCGGCTGCCGTTGGCGTTGGACTATATTTTCTAAGGTAGCTGAAATGCAAATTGATAATATAAATATGCTTTGCTATGATAATAACTATAAAATTAAAATCATATTTTGTTTCTCTTGCAGAGAGTATATGCAAGGTGGTACATTTACGAAAAACACGAATGAAACTGGCAAAGTTGTGATTGTTACCGGCGCAAACACTGGCATTGGCAAAGAGACCGTACTGGAATTGGCCCGGCGTAATGCCACCATTTATATGGCCTGTCGTGACAAGAAGAGAGCCGAGGAAGCAATGAAGGAAATCATACAAGAAACAAACAACCAAAACATTTTCTTCCGTGAACTGGACTTGGCATCTCTGGACTCCATTCGCAAGTTTGCCGACGAGTGAGTATGGCTTAAATGATTGTTAGTTCGAGGGTCTTAATATAAATATTATCAATTCGATCTATGTAGTTTCAAAAAGGAACAGAACAAACTACACATTCTCATCAACAATGCGGGCGTTATGCGTTGTCCACATACGCTCACCAAGGATGGTTTCGAGATGCAACTGGGTGTCAATCATATGGGCCACTTTTTGCTAACCAATTTGCTGCTGGATCTGCTTAAGGTACACCTGACTTAAGGAGATTAATTGTTTTATAGTTTCTATAGTTTTCTGCCACATCTTAGAAATCGTCGCCCAGCCGAATTGTAAATGTGTCCAGTTTGGCACATAAGTTTGGTGGAATTAACACTGCGGATTTGAACAGTGAAAAGTCATATGATGAGGGCAAGGCCTATAGTCAGAGCAAGCTGGCCAACATATTATTCACACGCGAGCTGGCCAAACGCTTGGAGGGCACTGGAGTGACCGTAAATGCTCTACACCCAGGTGCTGTGGACACAGATCTCGGCAGACACATGAAGTTTCTTAACAGTGTAGTCGGACGGTTAGTATATGTAATTGTTGGCAAGAGGTTTATATTACAAATATTTTATGCTTACAGCCTTGTTCTGAGACCTGTGATGTATTTATTGTTGAAAACATCAAGGAATGGTGCACAAACTACCTTGTACGCAGCTCTAGATCCTGACTTGGATAATGTAACAGGCAGGTACTTCAGCGATTGCGCCTTAAAGGCAGTATCACAAGCTGCCATGGATGATAAGATCGGAAAATTCCTGTTTGAGGAGAGCGAGAAATGGACTCGCTCAAAATATTAGATTAATGTTGTAATAATAAATAAGAGAGAACGTTGCAGCCGACTACGAAATACTCTGGTACCAATAAGTTATGCCACCCTATAACAGGGGCCACAGAACAGAGAGGGCCTAGCCAAGAAATGTAATAGCAACTTTTTTAATATATCTTTCTGTGGATCTATCTACATCTACCTTTACGAGTGTGTGTGCGATAGCCCATTTTATCTCTAACTTATCGATTGACACTTTCCGAAAAAGTTGCGCTAATACAGACAGACAGCATGAAGTTCATTGCACATAACCAATAGAAAGTGATTCCTCGATAACGCTAGCTTGAATTAGTTTAGTAAGTTCAAAACATGTAGGCATCGCTGGTGATACGGTGTGGAATACGCAATGTTCAGTAAGAAACAAGAAAATATCAGAGTTGCAGAATTAGTCGATTTCGACAAATTTGTCGCCTGTTTTGTACGTGGATTTTTGAAGTGGATTACTAGCAATATATCTTTCAAATTTTGTGATTGTATTTTTCAAATTATGTGGGATATATGGAATTATCGATTTACACTAACAGGTGTAGACCATGGCGATTATGGACGCAGGTGCGACCTTGTGTCTCTCTTCATTATCTGCTTAGCGGTAGCAGATACTATTGAAAACGATATCGATAAAATACCAGTCAACTGATATGAATTCAAATAGATTATGGCTCTGTTAATGCTATTGTAAAGCACAGTTCGTTCCCGTATTCCGAGCAGTAAGCAGCTTGAAAATGCCGTCATTCAAAAAGAAAACCGATGAAACTGGGAGGGTTGCTATCGTAACCGGTTCAAATACGGGTATTGGCAAGGAGACTGTTCTGGAGCTGGCACGACGAGGCGCCACAGTGTATATGGCCTGTCGGGATAAGACTAAGACGGAGAAGGCTCTTAAGGAAATTATTGACGAGACGGGCAACAATAACATATTCTTTCGCCAACTGGACCTATCTTCTCTGAAATCAATTCGCCAATTTGCCGCCAAGTGAGTCAGCAGTTAATCAAATTACTTGTGCAATTCAATGGGGTCGCTTTGCACCGCCCAAAATACCGGTTATTTTTAATTGCGCATCGTAATTACTTATTTCTCGTCGTGTTTCATTGATGTTAAAACTATTCTGTTAAGTCATCTATTCAGTAATTTGCGACCTTTGTAACCGCACGTTATGCTGCGCGCCCTTCGGTCGGTTGGGTAGGAGGTGGGTCGCACTTTGCCTGGGTCCGGGCGATAACAAGCCCGGGCCACTTGAATGTGCAGCTCGCTTATACTACAATGTTCAAAAAACTAATAAAAAAATTTAACGCACCTCATTATATAATGTTAGCTTCAAGGAAGAACAGGAACAGCTGCACATTCTCATCAACAATGCTGGCTTATATTTTGACGAACGAAATTTAACGGAGGATGGCTTCGAGATGCAACTGGGTGTTAACCACATGGGTCATTTTTTGCTAACCCTTTTGTTACTCGATCTGCTGAAGGTAAGGAATACTTCGTCCTGCAAATATGTGTACTGATTGAAGTTTAATAACTTCCAGAAATCTGCACCCAGCCGCATTGTGAATGTGTCTAGCTATGCCCACACACAAGGTAAAATCCAAGTGGACGATCTGAATAGCGAGAAGAAATATGACGGTATCAAGGCTTACAGTCAGAGCAAATTGGCCAACGTAATGTTTACGCGTGAGTTGGCTAAACGATTGGAGGGCACTGGTGTGACCGTTAATGCTCTACATCCCGGTGTGGTGAACACAGATATTCTTAGAGACTCTAAAATAGCTCAAGCGACTCTCGTACAGTAAGTATGCAATCAGCTAGTCTTAAATTAATTCCATTAACACATTATTTATATTTTTTATAGAATATTCGTTAAGCCAATTTTCAAGCTATTTGTAAAAGATGCCAAGGATGGCGCACAAACCACATTGTATGCAACATTGGATCCCGACTTGGAAAAAGTAACCGGACTGTACTTTGAAAGCTGTAAGCCAAAGAAAGTCGCGAACGTTGCCAAGGATGAGAAGGTCACCCAATTCCTGTGGGAGGAGAGTATGAAGTGGACAGGCGCACCGAATGTTATTTGAGTTAAAGCATTGGCTTTTATTTCAAATTGAATAGTTGCAGTGCTTGCCGGGATTATCACAGTTCAGCATACTATTTAACTGTAATATTATAATCAGCCTAACAAGCACTCGCTTAAATTAGTAACATAAATAAATATTCATATATAATGCATTGTTAAAGCGTGTTAATATCTATATATTCAGATTTAGTTAGCTGTGCTTTGTGCAATATCGCCTGCCTGGATAAAGAGACGCGAGTAGAGAGCATGCGTAGTCGGCTCCTTCTTGTCGGACGTGTTGGAGACGGTGTTGACATACGTATACTGCAGGTAGAAACCCAATGTCACCTCATTGCCCGGCTGCAGTTCAGCTGCTGGGGTGAACTGTAGTCGCATCAGGACCTTGTTTCCCTTGCGCCAAACAATGAATTTGGGCTCCTCGATGGGCGCCTGCACATCCTCATCGAACTCCTTGGAATCGTCGCGTTGACTCAACACAAACTGACTGTCCAGTGGCACAATTGTCGCATTGGCCAAATCACGTACTTCACGCGTCACTTCCCTTGTCGAATTCTGACGGGTCAAGGTGACGCCCGTGGCCTTTAGCAAGGGGGATGACGTAATGGCCTCCTCCTTGATTCTGCAACCCTGCATGAAGGCATCCGTATTGATTTGCGCATCCGCTGGTGGCGCATCCAATATACTAATTGTCATGTCATACATAGTAGGATTGGTGAACTTCAGGAATATCGCATTGGTCTGGCCGGGCTGCAGTGGCTGCTCGCAGCGCACCATGACCACCTCGGGCACGTGATAGCTGGCAAAGAGCTGTATGCGATACTTGATGGATGTGGGATGATACTCCGGTTTGATCAGATTGTGCTCACAGTGCCGGCAGCGTAGCGAGCGCTTGATCCACAGCGAACGTCGCTGCGGATAGAGGTTGTTCACAGCCGTGGGCTGATCAGCCGGCTGGCTGTGCCGTTGCGCCACTGTCGTTATGTTGCGCAGATTTATGGGCTGCGTGAAGATGCCATCGGGCAGGGGCTCCACGTCAGCACTCGCCTCTGCGGGCGTGATGTTGATCGGCTTTGTTTTGGGTATGCTCTTGTCGTTCCAACCGATCTGGCGTCGGATCAGCGATACGGTCAGACCCGTGCGATCGGTCAGACTGGGAAACTTGTGCTGCTTGGGCGCCTTGCGACGCATGAATTCCTGTTTCTCCTGCTTCTCCTGCAGCACCACCGACTGATAGTATTCCATGAGTGTGTTAAAGCGCACCTGATACAGGCATTCGTTGTCCGGCCAGGTGCCCGTGGCCACGCCCTGATCCGGTATGCCCACGTCCCGTGTGGTCCAGCGGCACGACAGACATGATAAATAGTACATTTTCTTTGTTGTTGGCATCGCTGAGGGCTTTGAAATGGGTGCGGCATCCGAGCCGCTTTCACCGCCGTCCTTGGACTCATCTGCTTTGCGTACAACCGGAACGGTGGTGGCCCGTGCAGAAAGTGTGTGCTGACAGCATGGACAGTCGAAGCAGTTGGCACAACAGTTCTTCTTGTGACGCGCTTCCGAGGATGGTATATTCTCCAGGCAATTGGAGCAGAAGTGTGACTCAATCTCATGGCAGACGCAGAAGCCACATCTCAGCTTCGGGCAGTGGCGGCAGAAGAACAGCTTATTGATCGGATTCAAAATGCCGCAGGAGCACGCATACTTTACGGGACTCGATTGCATGAAACTCATCTTTTACCAGAAACAAATTACACTTTTTCAGACGCTCAATTTGCGAATATTTCTTCCTCTTTAACCAATGACGACAGCTCAACGCTCAGCTGTATCAATATTGCTACGCACACCTGGTCACACCGACTATATTTATCGTATTATTTTTTAACAGAATTATTTTCATATATTAGTAACTGCTCCTCAATTAACAGTGCTGCACTTTGGCGGGTAATTTGTCTTTGTCAAAGCAATGTACTGACTAGAGGGAAGATCAACGCATACTTTTTAGAGTATTGCTTTTCCGACTGTAATATATATACATAAAATATATTTTCAGTTGAAATAATCTGTCTCAATAGCATAGAGTTTTTAAATGAATAATCTGAATAATAATAATAATCAGAATATTTCGCTATAATGGCCCATTAGCTCAATTAGTTTCATGGAACGAGTCTTGGCCGTAAAGCGAGGACTGGGTGTATTATATCAGCATAATTCTGCAAAATATAACTAACCATTTTAATATAAATAATTATGTTAATATTACTTAATGTTTTCACTTTCACTGTTTCTTTTTTTAAACTTTTTTTCTAACATTCAGTAAGTATCAACTGATGTTCACTTTTTTTTTCTCTAAGTAGTCAATTAGCACAGAGTTGTGAATTTTTTCGTGACGTGAATAGTGTTTTTATTTTTCTAACGAACTTCCGAGCAAACACTGAAAAAATAATAATATATTACAAGAATAAATTCTCAATTTTTGATTAGAGAATTTAATAAGCCGCTATTAAGTATAAATATACATTTTAATTAATTAAAATAAAAACTTACAGAATATTCTTTTATTAAATGCCACAATCTTGTTTTTGAGTTAGCCTTGAGTTCGTGCCTAAGGTCTTTTGTGTTGAGTGTTAATGAATCTGTTACAAGAGCTATTAATTTTTTGGTTTATATATTTATATTAAACCTTGGATATATTTCTGCAATATGCATATTGAGGTAGGTATAATTTAAGATAAGTTACTTGTTGGCTAACATTAATATTAATGTATTGTACAATAAGGTACATCATCATCAGTCTGTACTCTCACGTTGCCAGGGAAAGAATTTAGCACTAGCCAAAGAAGTTGGGCACAAACAGCTTCTTGCGCTTGGTGCGAGTCCTCCTGTAGCGTACAAGAGGCGAGATCCTATAACTATCCGAGAGATCATCGTTGAAGTAGGTACCATAACTACGCTGACTGGCGCCGGCACTTGAGCTGGGCACGGGAGCAATGTAGCCATTATCCACATAGTAGTAGCCCGTGTTAAGATTATCTAAATGCTCGGGTGTAAGCGGCTTGCCATAGGTTAAAGCATAGGTATTGGGGCTATCGTAAGTTTTGTGATCGTAGCTGCGATCATAGGTGTTCCTATAGCTATCCAGATCATGGTATGACGCCTTGGCGCTGCACTCTGATAACTTGCAGATAACAATGCCAAGCAGCAGGCTCATCCAGGTGTACAATTGCTATAAATGTGAAATACATTTAATACCAGACTAATACCTGTCTTAAGTTAAGCAATGCTTACCTTTAGTTCCATTGCTGCTGATTTAAATACTCCGTTTTAGTATCTTCTTGATATGCTCTGTGTGTGCTTGAAACGATTGTTGCTTTCGTTCTGTATGCTCAACTCCAAAGAATTCTACCCTTATATACGAAAATGTGCTCCGTTTCGCACCCGAATGTGAAAATATGTTTTCTGTTGTTTCTTTTGTTGTTATTACATATATTGCTAAAGCCCAGATGCGACGCGTCGCCATATTTAACGCAATTTTGCAGCCGGTTTTGCTTGGGCTTTGGCTGTCTGGGCTCTCCTGCGTATGCCCAACTCTAGACATGATTCATTTTGTGGCCAGGCTCTAATTGCAACTAAATTTTTGCCGCGTGCTCGAAATTCTAGTTTGATTTGGAAAACTTTAACAATGCGGAAAGATATGACGACTTGAAATTAGTATTTGATTAAAGCCTTTGCATTTAGCATTTGCTTTTGTTTCTCTTTTGTATATTTTCGTTTAAATTGGATTTGTGTTTCCCAGACCTGTTGGGGCTCGAATGACATTAAGATTTGTAACTGTCGCTTACGTTTCGGTTATTGTCTGGACACGATTTGAGGTCTTTATGTAAACATAGATTTAGATTAGCTTTATTATGTTTATTACGAATCCATGTAATTAACACCCAAAATAAACCTCAGTTGTAAACAAATAATAGAATTTATCTAATTATTATTTTCGCTTAGAAACGATATTTTTCTAACGGGTGGACAATAAGTAAATATACATTTCAGGTAAATATACATATATAAAGTTGATTTAATTAAATGTAAATATAAACATGCTAATTAAATACAACATTGATGACATCAAAATAAATATAAAAAAGGCTTCACGTCAACAATAATCCACAGCAAGTTGTTTTCTACAATTTCATTGTGGTTTTTCGTAAAATTCCGTGACTCAAGCACAAAACGCAATTGCAAATATTTTGGCAGCAACAAATCCAGTGTGAACTGTTATATATACATATATGTAAACGTAACGGTTGATCTGTACGAAAGTATGTATAAAATATTACATTGGGGTCGACAGTTAAGGTAGTCTTAAAATCAAATTGATTTTGGGCCTGGTCAACGACATTCTCACGTTTCAACTGCAAAGCACGTTTAATTCAAGCGGCTATCTTCACGAGATAAAGGTATTATTCGGGTATTATATAGACTTATTGCTAATTTGTTAGTTAGTTATGCCAAATTTCGTACCTTCTATCTAATTAAATGCAATAAGTGCGACACTTGCTCTGCAAGTCTCCCTCATTCAGCAAAGTTCAGCGCGTTGGTGGGTAAATAGGCTTAGGCCCCATGTGTGATAGTCAATAAATAAACATAGCAGTATTTTGCTATAGCACATTTGCGTTAAAATTAATTGTTTTCGACAATATGTGGAAAAAATTGTTTTTGCTACTAGCTGAGATGAAATCTACTTTATTGACATGGTCGTTTTTGGGCAGCTGTAATAAATAATAAATAATTTTATTCTCTGGTGTCGGTCGAAAAGATGCTCTCCATATATGACCCGAAAATTGTGCATCTGGAACACTTTTCAGAATTAAAAGTAAATAAACATTTCGAAGAGCAAACATATGCATTGCGTGTCATATATATCACGTCTAATTGATAGTCCCAATACGCTCGATACACCTTGCTATGCAAATGCTGAGCTGGTAATCAATAACGCATATGAAGAGCGTATTTATTCTTTATTTTTTTCACGATCAACACTATTTGAAACTTGTGAAAGATGGAGCCCCCATATCGTTACCTTGCTTACAAATAAACATGTTTGCCATTTCCTTATTTACATAGATTTGACAGCAAGTTATGGTGTACGTGATACATTGTGTTTCATTCCTCTAATTGGAGTGTTTACTGTGCATAGCTGACTAGCAGCTAAGCACCTAGAAATCAGATGCGCTAATAGCTGTTAAACTAATTTTTTTTAATTGCCAGGACAGGTGCGCCAAAGTGCGTCAGAAGCGTTTTATCATTTAATTACCATTAATTTTGTTAGGCTTGAGGAATTTTATAAGCAAACGAAACAGAAACACATACAGAAACAAATATCTCTATATTATATTGATAATAAACCACTAAAGTTAAGTTACATTTAAAAGAAGCTATTCTTTTTTTTAACAATATATGGATTATTTCTTTTTCAACAGCAGATGACCCTTTGGCTTCAGCTTGTTCTGCATGATGCGTTCCTTTTCTGCCTGGGCAGCCGCCTTAAGGCGCTCGTGACGCTGCTTGGCAAAGTCCAGCTCGCTGCTGAGTTCCACAATTTTGGTAGCAATCTCCTGTTGCTTCATCAGGCGTTTCTTCTGATTCGACTGCGATACAAGAAATTTGTGCTAAAGTAAATTGCAAACAAGAGTGGGAATCCATGCTACTTACTCCTAACGGCGTCGTCCTACCATCAAGGAACGTGTAGTCGGGCAAATTGGTGAGTGGCCCAAAGGCATTTGGATTCTCCTGCAATCCCTTGGCCGCTCTCCACTTCTGGTCGATGGAACGCACGGCGGTGAGCGCCACATGACGCTGTGCTGTTGATTGAAAGAGAAAACACTTGCGTTGAATTAAAAGCACTACAGGAAGTACAGACAACTACTTACCGGTAATTAAACCTGTATTTCTAAGGCAAAGTTGGCTTATTTGATTCATTGTAATTTACAAAATACAAAACGCTCACATAACAACTCTGGCGTTGCTTCAATTGTTCAATTGAACTAGTCAGGGCTCCAATTGTAGTTCATTTGAGCCGGCTCTCACCTGTAGCACAGCTGTTCCATTAATGATTAAGCAACATATCGATATCCGAACCTGTAACTGTTATCGGCATAGCCAACTTTACTGATAGTGAAAAATAATTAATTAATTTACCAAATTGAAAGCATTTATTGAAAAGTAGGTCACACAAAAAATGGCAACCAGAACTAACACAATCGAACGCAATGCAAATGGCAGCGTCAAATCCGCATCTCTGCTCGAAATTTGCGCGCGAGCAATAACAAAATCCGAATGGGATGACAAGGTAAGATTTTAGTGACCGGGCCAAATAGCAAAGCGCGTGTTTTACCAAATATTTATAATAATTAACATTGATAGGACGAGTTTCTGGACGTTATCTACTGGTCACGTCAAGTGTTTGGCATCATACTCGGCATCGTTTGGGGCATTGTGCCGCTTAAGGGATTTCTGGGCCTTGTGCTGTAAGTGGAACTCTGCTCACCTAATTATAGAAATTGAGCAAACAGTTTTAACAATATAACATAATTTAATTCACAGGTTTGCCGGCATCAGTTGCGGCGTAGTCTACCTGTACGCCATCAATTTTCAGAATGTGGACGAGGATGCTTACGGTGGTGCGTGGGAGCTGATGAAGGAGGGCTTTATGACATCGTTTGCCGGTTTTCTAGTGACGTGGATTATCTTCTACACCGGCCTGCACTACGACACAATAATGGCGGCGAAATCCTCATAATACCAGCCATGGAGAGTGGGTGAGGGAGAGGTGTAGAAAGTATCCGACGCACTGCAAGAAGTAGATGAAAAAGACCAGTGGAAGCAATAACCAATTACACAGTTCAAATGCAATTGAAGCAAATCATTTTTGCAGCGCCAAAGCATCAATCATAATAATATTAATTAAATTGCCCAACTTTTTGTGTCCGTGTAGATTGTTAAAAATGTGTAGCCAATTATGAGTAATTTTATGTGTGCATTTTTTGATTTAAATATTTACAATAATCGCCGGATGTATTCGCGAGACTTGTGCGATTTTTCTGTGAAAAATACGCAAGTGAGCAGCAAACATGTTGTGGATTGTTAGTACCATGTTCGTAAAATATTAAAGCGCCGAGATTAATTGACTCCTTTTATTGTTTGTTTCTTTTTTTTTATTAAAAATTATTGTTCTACAGTTATAAGGTAGCTGACGACGGGGCTAGAACTAGTATTCCAAGGCAACGGCCGGATTGCTAGCCGTGGTGCCGTTGTGGCCATTTTGGCCCATCTCGTGCTGAAACTTCTCGGGCAGTTGGCCACTCTGCAGGATCTGTGAGAGTCGCTCCACCTCTGCCAGCGAACTGGCCCGCTTGATGGCCTCCCGTATGCGCTGCATATCTTCGGGATTGGCGAAACGGCCGCCGCCATCGGCAGCCGCTTTGCCGTTGGTCGCCTCGGCAGCGAGGGCGGCGGCAGCGCTCAGCTTGGACTTTTTGGTAACCTCCTTGAGTAGATCCTTACCCGGCTTGGTGCGAAAGAACTCCTGCGCCTGCTGCCTGTCTTTCTGTTTGATCTTTCGAAAATCGAGCAATCGCAGCTGAGGAAACTTGTAAGCCATATACTCGCGATAATTGGGTTTTGTCGATACCGGATTGATGAGTAGACATATCGTGTCCAGCTTTTTAAATCCGCTTAGTGCCTCCAGATCGCTCAGCTCCTGCAAATTGTTGCCCGTCAAAATGATGGAGCTTAGATTTGGGATAACCTCTTCCAAGCCGTCGCTGATACGCAAGATGCGATTGTTGTTCAGCAGCAGGCATTTGAGCCGCGGCAGATGTGGCAGATTGTCCAGTTTGCGCAGATCATTATCGGACAGATCGATCGTATCGAACTGGTCCAATGTGGCACCCAAATTCTCAATCTGTGGAATTTTGTAGCCGCGTAAATCGAGTTCGCGCTCCCGGCATGGGTTTATGTATTGCATGGACTGGTTTATTAGCTCCGGTGTTAGTTTCACCATCTTAACGGGGCAGGAATATAGCTAGTTCTAACAATAACTTATAGATTCAACTGCAAATTGCTTTTTTCCTTGCTTTATTCCATAAAAAATATTGCAAAAGGCGACGCGAGTTTACGATTCAGTGTGCCCACAGTGTGGAAGCCACAAAATACCAAAGCGGAAAATTCCGTTTCGATGACAACGATAACAATCACCATGTGTTATCGACAGAATCCTGCATTGCACAGCGCAACGACTTTGGCCAACATTTAATAGAGGAACAAACACCAAGTTGGACATGTTTGATTTCATTTTAATTCGAATTTCAATACATTACAATAAATTTGCAAGAGTGCTTAAACTTTAATGAACACGTTACAATTATTCGTTTATTCGTTTTGCTGTTGTTTTGTCTTGGTTTTTTAAATTCCAAACTACATATTTGAGCCAACTATGGGAAAATCGTTCAACACTCATTAAAATTGAAGTGTATTTGTGGTTCGGTGGTGGTGGACTGGGTTTAAATGTTATTCATAAACATTGTTTTTATCATTACGTGCAAACTACAAGTGTGTGTTCATAAAGTTTGTTTTAAAAATTTAAATCTTGACAAATGTAGTTTTACTGTAATTTATTAAATGCAATTTTAGTAAATGTTTTTTCTGTTTTGCCTAGTTGCTTAGCGTAAATTTGTTAACTTTGTAAAAATTAAATCAAAAAAAATTAAAAGATTGTCGTTTACATATACATCGTACCAAGTAAATGGAAATAATGTTGAAAATAAAAAATGCAAATAGTTTTGTTTTGTTTGGAAGCAGTTATAAAAAATATTATATTTCATTTTTATTTTTGTTTTTATTTAATTTGTTTAGGCCATTAAAGTAGTTTATATGCACGCAATCGATTTATACATAAACATATATATCATAATATTCATTGCGCTCTTCTTCGTTAGTTACTTCTATTCAATAGATAAATTGAAAAATAGATTTGTTTTCTTGTATATAATTGGCACTTAACTCATTTTAAAATACATAAAAATATAGTACATAAAAACGTTGGTTGTTTTTGTTTGTTTGTTTGTTTTGTTGTTGTTTATAAATATGCAAAAGTTATTTTGGATAAAAAGTATATATAAATAAATAAATCACGTTCATTCATATTGCCAAAGAGTTAAAAACAAAAAACAAACGCGCGCGCCATTGCACATAAATGAAATAGTTCAGTACGAATTAGTTGCAACCTTTCCACATTATACCAATATTATCAATTATCATTAGCATTTATCATTACTATCGTATTAATTTTAAGTCTGCTAATTTTTTCTTTTCTTTTCTTCTTTTTGGGGAGTGGAGGGGGGATTGGATTGGGGGCGTGTGAGGAATGTTGAGTTGAGCATATATTTATAATAGACAATTTATAAATCAACGACATCCTCTTTCGTATAGATCGTCTCCCTAAACATGCGTCTTCTCGCCGGGTTGCTCTGCAGGCCTTCAACTAATGTCTCCTGTTGGTTAAGATTGGAATTGATTCGCATGTTAAATACACACACACACATCGAAAATATGTACACACAACTACAGGTTATTTAGGCTTTTAGGCATTTAAACATGCACATACACAATGAATGAAAGCAACTTATAAGCGACAATTAAATGTAAAACACATACAATACAATTGATGAGCACCGAAAAGCACACAAAATAAAACAAGAACATTAAAGCCACAATAAATTTCAAAGGAATGTCATTTTTTTGATGATTAGACAGTGATTAGGCGTAAACACAACGAGAGCGAGAGAGATAGATGACTGTGGTTCGTTGCAGTGTTCCACTCAAACCTCGAATAGGGTTGACACCTCTTTCCCCGCAATTCGCTTCACATTGCTCTCCGCACAGCTGTTCGCCTTGGAAGTCGCCCGCTGCGCGTTGCGCATGCTCAGAATCTCATTGCTGATGAGACTAGCACAGGCCATGGCATGATGATTGTTACTCGAACGGGAACTGGTGCTGCAATTGGAATTGGATTTGGAAATGGAACTGCTGCCCTGCTCAGTGATGATCGTTTTGCTGAGCGTCTCTTGGGTCTCGCTGTTCACGCTGCTCGTGCTGATGATCTTTGAGTGCGTCTGATTGTTTAATACTGTTGTCGTTGTAGTCATTGTTGTTGTCGTTGAATTGTTATTGTTATTGCTGCTGCTGCTGCTGATGTTGCTGATGTTGCTTATGTTGCTGATGTTGCTTGTATTGCTCATGCGACTGACTGCAGACTGAGTCAACATGGTTCTGGGCATTATGGGCGGCTTAAGGGGCAGGTCTGATTTTTGTTTTTTGGTTTTTTACAATACGTTTACGAGTACACAACAAATCATAATATGAAAGTAAATAAAATACAAAACAATAAGGTATATAAACTTGCAGTAACTACGCAAATCAAAGTGCTCTCTCTTTCTGTCTTTCTACGGCCAGGCACAGTTCATTCGCATGCAGCACTTGACTAATCACTACTCACCCAGACGACTCAGACCAGCGGCCAGTTCCCGCACCGACTTCTTTTCCAGTGCAGCGCCTGCAAAAAAAAACAAAAAAAAAAAAACGAGTGTGAGTCGAGCAAAGTTAATCGATGGGTATAAAATAATTACTCACCTGGCGTAATGCCAACAATGCTGCCACCGCCGCCCGCGGATAGAGCAATGCCAGGTGTAATGCCCACAATGGAGCCGCCAACGCCTTGACCAAAAGGCACCACTTCCACATCTGCAACGGAGCGAAACATTTGTTAAATATAATCTGTTATCTTTATCAGAAATAGATGATGCATCTAAGAGACTATGACTCGACTTGGCTTTTAGATGCTTTAAACCTTTCCCAACTAAATTCTATTATTATGTTATTATAACTCTATTTTTAGTTACTAATTTCGCACCTTCTTCCAGCATATCGGGCGTTGTTTTGTTCGAGTCAACGCTGCCATTTCCCGTTAGCAGATCATTGGTTGCCTTGGGTTCGTTGCCCACCACGGACCAGGGACGCGGCTTCTGCAGAGCGATGGGTGTGCGCAGAATGCCGTTGCTCGTCTTGACCAAGAGGCTGCCCTCGTTGCCGACGGCGGCCACTGAGCCCATGCCTGTGGCATGGCTCTTGATGGAGTCACTGCTGGGCGAACGCATTCGCTCGTCGCGTGTGCCCGCCTTGAGCAGACCTCCGGTGGGCACCGGCACGTCCTCGCTGTTGCCCGGGCCGCCTTCGGTGCGCATCTTCACCAGCGGCGATTTGCGACCCACCAGCGGTGAATACTTCTCCAGATTGTCCGTGGAACGCGAACGTGTTGCCCACGAGGCGCCTGCGTGAAAAAAAAACATATTGAATGACATTATATTAAAAAAAAAATAAAACTTTAATATTCATTATTATATTTGAAAGAGTTGATTTTATTTTATAAAAAATATAATTTAACAGTTATCTTATTAAAATCTTAAAATAAAAAATGGGACACTTATCATCTAAAATTGCATTCCAATTGGAAGCGGATCCACATTGAAATTCACTTACTCTTGAGCAGTGGCGACTGTCGCTCCAATTTGATCGGTCGACGCTCCTCGAGGATGGGCGTCGTCTCCTCGGAGGTCATGTGGCCGTTGCCATCGCGGCTCATCGTCGGACTGTCGACGAACGAGAGCGAGCTGCACTCCTCGGATGTGGGCGAAACGAGAGGCGTTAGCGTTGTGGGCGTCACCGAGCCGGGTCGAAAGAAGTGCTCGAGGCCATCGCCAATGTCCCGGCCAGCGAAGGCGGCGCATTCGGCATTGACCAAGGGTCGGGTCGGTGCACGCGTTTTGGCCCGCTTCGGTCGACCCTTGACCAGATGCTGCAGCTGAAACGAGGCGCTGGGCAGCTCCGTAATTGAGTCACAGCACTCGTCCACGCCGCCATCATCGATGGCCGCCATGCTGTCGCTCATGTGTACACTGCTGTTGGCTGTGGCACCCGAAGCGCCCAAGGCAACGGCAGCGGCACGCGTCGACAGCTGCGAGCTGGAGCGATGCGATGACGGCGACTCCAGCAGATCGGGTATGTGACTCAGGCTGAGATTCTCCACGACAGACTGGGGACGCACCTTGCGGGCAACCGAGCGACGTTTCGTTGGCAAATGCGGTGTGGCCTAATCGACGGGGATGAGGGTGAAAAAAAACCAATTAGCATCTTGTATTTAAAATAAAAATAAAATAAAAAAAATTATATTTGTTGGTTGTGTTGCCAAATGTGTGAAATGATGAGCGAGAGCCGTTGGATGTGGGGGTCAACTTTTGGAAAAAAGATAAGCTACAGTTAAAACTACAACTAAAACAGAGAGTGACACATAGAGCGAGCTACAGAGACCAGGAAACGGACAGAGTGTAGTTACTACAGTAAACGCTCGAGAATGAGTACAATTCGAAATATGAATCGATGGTTCAGTATTTTAATGTTATTTAAGTTTACTCCTTGATAAGTAAATTTGTTTTTTCGAGCGTTCACTGTACATGTTTTTATAGAGTTCACAGTTTATATAGATTTCTAGATATAGTATGAGAACAAGACATTTAAAAAACTACTTACAAGGTTCAGATATTCCAATTTCTTTAAGTTTTGTGATATATTTATATATATATTGTTTTTTTTTTTTTTTGGTATGTAAATGAGTTGGAGATAAGGTTTTAATATATGTATATATAATGTTTATAGCGCATAAAGTAGAGTTGTATTAAGTCGTATTTATTGTTGTAGTTGTTGTTGATGTTGTTGTTGTTGTGATTGTGGTTTGGTATTGATGAATTTGTTTGGATGAATACAAGGATACACGAGAAGAACACGAGAGATAAAAATAATGAGCGTTTTTTTTTGGATTCGTTTTTTTTTTTTTTTTTTTTTTTGGCAATTTCACATACGATTCTCTTTTCTCATTGAATGTGTATATGAGTGTGTGTGTGTGTGTGTAAGTGTGGGTGTGTGTATGTGTTTAACTGTTACGATATTTAGCTTTTATGTACGATATATGAGAGGCGTTGCCGTTTAAATAATCATTTAATGTCCTTATGTAGTTATGTGATAAGTGTGTGGGAGTATTTTTTGATTACTTGCCACTACTCGCATATGGTATATATTATTCTTAATATACATTTGATCAGTTATTGATATATATATATTGTTTTTTGGTTTTTTTTTTAAGATTTAGATTTGTAGACTACTGCATCCACTTGGGTAGTGAGAGATTTTCAACACTTACAGTGGGCGATTCCTGGCCCAGTTTGGGCAAAACGGAGCCACGTCCACCGGGTCGTATGATCAAGCCCTCAGCTTCCTAGAGAAAGCAAGAGAAAACGCAGCTGTTAGCACTTAAATTATAAAATGGAATGCAGTGCGCCTGAGCCTGATAACAGAACAGAAGTACAGCAGTCACAAAACTGGAATGCTTCCCAATAATTCTTGTACCATTCTGGCACGCAAAATGAAAACAAAAGTTTTTTATGGTGGCTTAGGCCAATGACATCACATTTCTTATTATTATATTTGTGAACATATCACGAAATCAAAGATAAGGTCGATTGCCCCTATGCCTGCCTTCAACATGGTTTATCAATTATTGTTTTTTTTTTTTTTTTTAGGTATTAGTGTTTTTTTTTTATATTTTTTTTAACTTACATGACTGGAACGACTGCGCACAATGTCCGGCGTCTGCGGCTCGTCTAATAGCACCGATGGCGACTCGGATATTCCAAGGCCGCGACGGTAGCGGGTCAAAGCTTCCAGCACTTCGTCTGTGGCCCGATCCGAAATGGCTGCAGCCAGCGATTGCTCAATTTCACTGCGTAAAGAAAGAGAGGATAACAGCAACGACTTACATTAGTAAATAAGCATATGGAGAGCTGTTTTTGATTGATTATTGTGTGATCTACTTCTTGTCAGCTGGCTGCACTATTGCTATCTCTGTTTCGCACTCCTGCTCCTCATTGGGACACTTGCTGTAGCCGGGTGAAGTCAGACCGCTTCCAGCGTTGCCTGAGCGGCTGCCAAAACAGCAGCACAAAGTGCGCATCAGGCCCATCTCGGCAAACAGCTGTCGCAAACAACAAAATAAACACTGGAATTGTCGTCAACTTAACGGCACTCAAACTATCAATGAATTCGCCTGCGTTGCCTCAGTGGCAACTACGCCGATATCGACGCAAAAGCCACATACACACACACACACACTGATACAATTAACTAATATATTTTATGTAAGTTTTTTTGGGTCGACAGCAGCCGTTTGGGCGTTCGAATGGAAATGCATTCAGCTGTTAAGTTATTTTATGTTTGCTTAATCTTATCTGCGCGCTTACTCACACACACACACACGCACACATGCACAGTCGAATTTAATTGTGAAGAGCGAGCGCGGAAGCAAAACAAACAAATATTAGTGTATGCATGTGAGCGGGTGAGAGAGAGTGAGAGAGCGCTCGCATCACAGCTTGTTTTTAAAAATACATTTTTTGCAAGCTCAGCTGTTAGAGAGGAGGCGAGCTTATTGCAAACAGCTTTTTTTTCTTTTTTTAAGTGCCCTGATCAAGAGACGTCTGGAAACTGGAATTCGAACAGCGAGTCGCAGATGGAATTGGAAATGTTATCAAAGTGTGTCACGAATATTATTATTGTTGCCTTGCTTGATACAATAAATGTATGATTTATGTTTACTGCTCGAATGGGAAGGAACGTGGAGTTTAAAAGCCGAATTTTGTCATGAAGCTGCTCTCCATGATTGATGGATAACTCATTGAACGCAGCTGAATTTTGGTTTGCACCTAAAATTTTATTTTTATAAAACATTCGAAATTTATTGTACGATTTGCAACAGTTTGTAATGAAAACTAATTTATATAATTGAAACCGAGCCGAGTTGAAGCTATTTGCATTCCCCAGTCACTTGCACAAATAAAGTGTGCAATTTCTTTAGACTGATTCACAGCACATTTAGCACATCTCTAAAAGCACTGTGCTTGTGTGTGTTTGTGTGTACAGCTTCATTTTTGATCAGTGCCTGCTTGAGTCACTCTCTCTCTCTTTCTCTCCCAAATAAAATCTCTCTCAACTCCCCTCTTGTTACTCACCCAACTTTGTTCATAATCTCACTGCCGGCATTATTGAGCAGACAATTCTGTAGAAAATCATCGGGTATTTGGAGGCGATCGTTGAGCGCCTTGCGCAGATCTTGGATGACAATCTGATTGCCCAGCGTTTTTGGGCACTGTTCGACACCTGTACGTATCATTGTCTCCAGCGTCTCCTCCAGATAGCTTTTGATCGTATAGCTCAGTTCGCTGGCGACACGCGTCAGTTTCATCTCGATGGGATGGCCATCATTGCGCACGGCCTCCTGCAGCTTGGGCATCAGCTGTTTGCAGTTCTCCGCATCGTTGATGAGTCGCTGCACGGCGGAAACATTATCGGTGCCACCACCTTTGGCCAGCGAAATGGTGTCCTGTGTCTCGGCCACCAGTTTGTCCACCAGCTGATGCGTCGAGGAGAGCATAAAGCCATGTTGCAGCCTAAATCCCTGGCCATTGGCACGCTTCAAGCCGTTGCAGTTGCGTTGCAACAGCTCCTGCATTTTACGCATAACCGCATCCGTTTTATCCGGATGATTCTTCAGATGCGGCGCTATATCAAAGACAGGGAAGGGTATCGTGCGCATGCTGTGATTATGCTCCAAGGCGTAGACAATGTCCGCATAGCCCTGCAGCGTGACACTGTTCTTGTCCAGGTAAATGGTTCGCAGGCGATTGTTGATCTGCAGCGCCTTGGCCAAGAGACGGGCGCCCACATCGCCCATATAATTGCCACTGATGTCCAGCTTTTGCAGGCTCTGATTGCTGCCGAGGGCATTGATGAAATCGTGCAGATCGTGTTTGAGCTTATTCTCGGAGAGCACCAGCTCCTCGAGCGGAAAATCATCCTTCTGTATCAGATTGACCAGGGCATCCATGACGGTGGGTATATGCTTGGGCTTCATGCCTGTCAAACTGCGGCACAGATGCAGCGTGCGGATCGAGGGATTCTTTGAGATGGCCGTCAGCACAGACGCGAGTTCTGCATCCAAATCTATTTGCGAAATGTAATTAGAAACCATAGTCAACTCTGGGAATATGCCAAACAAACTCACTATTGTCGCTAATGTCGAGACTGTGGAGGACGCGCACGCCATGTATGCAGGACTCGAGCACATGGGCACCTTGGGCACCCAGCGTATTGCTGCTGAGATCGAGATACAGGCCAGCCGTTGACTCATTGCACGCCAATCCCAACAGCAGATTCTTCAGCGCCTCCATGGGCAGCTTGCAGCCGGCGATGTTGAGATGCTTCAGGCTCAGTGTGCTGGTAAAGAACTGCTTGAACGATGGCGGTATCTCCTTGCCCTTCTTCGTGCTGAACGAATTGTGCGAGACATTCAAATGCGATAGATGCGTGGCACAGCCGCGCAACAGAGCTCCAAATAGCTGTCAGAAATAAGAAGAGAATAATTTTAATTTAGCAGCGAGCATTGACTGTTACTAACATTAGTAAATTATGTTATTAAGTTGCTAACAGTCCAATGTTAACTACAGCACTACATTTCAGCTGTTATCTAGTTAACAGACAGGATCTCTCAATAAGAATTCTCATTTACATTAAACAGTTGCTGTTGCTAACATTAACTTGTTATATTCAGTAGTCGCTCACTAACAGTCCAATGTTAAGTTCAACAATACATTTTAGCTGTTAGCCAGTCAACAGACAGGATGTCTCAAGAACATATCCAGTTTATATTGCAGTTTTTAACATTAATTGGTTTTCTGTTACAGAAGTTTCTCACTAACAGTTCAAGAATACGTTTTAGCTGTTAGCTAGTTAGAACACAGGATCTCCAAGATGTCTAGGTTGTTAAAATTACTATGTGCTATTCAGTAGTTCTCAATAACAATCAAAAGTTCAACATTAAATTTCTTAGGCTCCAATAACATTTCGACGATATGTTAAACAGTTGCCGGTACAAACTGTTTTTGTTTTCAAACATGCCTCTCTCCGAAACATAACAGCAAAGTTAACATTTTATGTTATGTTAGCTTTACTCACATTTTCCAGCGTAATATCAGTCGATGCCAGATCCAGATGCTCCAGGACATTGGGTTGAGCCAGAAAATTGTGCAAATTCTGTAAGCAAAATTCCATAAATTGTCACTCGGAACAGTTTTTGTGCAGTGTTACTCACGGTTATGTCATCCTTGAGACTATTGCCACTCAGATCCAGAAAGGTGAGCGAATTGGAAATACTTTGATTGAGCGACAGCGAATGCGACATCTGATTGACACCCTTCGAGGTGAGGCCGCAGTGAGCGAGCGCCAATTTGCACAGACCCTTCGACACCTTGGCTATGGGCCCAGCCAGGTGTATGGCGCCTAGTTAAATGTATAAGTTTAGCATTAAATTCAAGTATTTATTTGGAGAAAACAGTTATAAATATATTATGATAAATATGAAGAATCGAATTGAGTTGTGCAATTTACGTGTGTTTTATGCCGATATTTAATTTGAACATAGACAGAGAGCAAAAGGCGTAAAGCAAGCGGCGATTATATGAGTATATATAAAGATCAATTTTGATTTGACTTGTGGGACCACAATTAGGAAAGATTAAGATTGCACATAAGTCAGCTTTGATAATTACAATGATAATGAAACTTATCAGTACATATTAAAAAAAGGTTAATGCACTAATAAAATCTTTATAAAACTTTCCTTTAGCAGTTAACAATCTCAATCACCCAATCTGGTCGCACAAGCCTCAAAATCAGTTCGCATATTGATGAAATGAAGAGCGTATAGCAAGAATGATAACAATAACAATTGACAACAACAATGCATAGTGAATGTAATTTTAATTGAGTTTGTAATCTTAATGAATTGTTTTGTTTGGTTTTGTTGTGTTTGTTTAGCTAAGTACAAAATAATGTGTGTCAAATGGGTTCTGCAAACCTTGCACAATCTTTCCAAGTAGGGCGCACAATGAGCTTGCTCCTACATGTGACAAACGACAAGATAAACGCGACAAGAACAACAACGTATTCATACATATATATATATATATATATATATATTGACATACATATAGCATATCGTATATATAGAGAGACAAAGAAAAAATGTGAATTGCAAAAACAAAAAAATTTGTTAATTGTTAGGGAGTAAAAGAGAAACGCATTAAATTGGATTAATTGGTGTACAAAGAAACACGAGACGCGTACAAAATGCAACTAATTGCCATTGTAGACGGATTCAGGGGCTTATAGGGGTTGCATGTTGTATATGTTGCATATGGCATTCAGTGTGTACACACCTTTATCCTCGATTATGTTGTGACTCAGATCGATGGTACGTATCGCTGGACTGTTGTTCGTAATCACAGATATCGACAGCTTATTCAAGAAATCCCATCTACAAGCAAAAAAAAGTTACTGTAAATTCCATTTAAATATGTGCATATTCAGTTGTTTACCTTAAACCTAGGGCCTCCAGATGCAGCTCCTCCAGCCACATGGAGCGCTTGAGCACGTGCAGGATGCGTTCCAGCGTCTCGTGCGAGAGACGCATGTGTGCAACCTTTAGACCACGAAAAAACGTGTTATACTCCAGTGCCGAAACAATGGCCATCAAGTCTCTGTGGGGAGAAGAGATATCAATTAGATTTGCTTAGCATGCGTTTAACATTTTGATATTAAAATAAAAAAAAGCGCTTACAGTGGGAATTACATGAGGTTAACATATGCTTAACATTTAGCTTACTTATCAAGTTCAGTAAGCATGACAAGGGATTAAAATTGAGTTAACATTTGTTTAACATATAAAAATAGGGTACAATTTAGCTTAACATTTAGCTAACTGTGATTAACATTTGTAACTGTATAACTTGTGGCTACATTTGTTTAATATTTACATTAAGGATAACATTTGCTAAAGACATTTCTGACTACTCACTTGGGTTCCAGGTGATCGAAATCGCGCAGATTGAGCAGGCGTGTGTCGTGCGACAAGTAGATGGTGTCCACATCCCAGGCGACCTCCTCGCGATAGGGCACCCCGTGAAAGTCGCACATGCAGGCATATTGGGCACTGAAACCGCCGCAGGGGCCCACATTGCGCGGATCCGACGGTCGAAATTCCTCCGAGAAAATTGTCTCCCGTTCCGGTGGTTGGATGTCGATCTGCAAAGCAAATAAAGTTTAAATAAAGATAAAGATAAGATTAAATCAAAGATTCGGCTAACTCGTCGTATGTGTAATTTTTTTATTTTCAAGTTCGAGTCGCCTGACAAAAGGCGTCAAGAGCGCCATTAACACTTAAGACTTGGCCATAAAGACCGTCGCGTGCCTCACGGCTATTATGCAACACAATATGTGTTGGCCCTGAGACTAGACATTTGCCATTGTTACTAATGTTGTTGCCAACACATCGAGACACGCCCCAGACCAAAGTGTTGCTCAGCCGGTTAATCAAAATGTAAAATATACGACAACAACAACAACCACAACAAATGCAACAATTGCTTGCAATGTGGGTGGGCGTTGCGATGAGTCAAGAGATTTGCATAACTGCAGGCAGAATAATTTACAGCGATAACAACAACAACAACAACCTCGACCCATTATAAATGCATTGAATTATTAGGTTGTTCAAGCAGCAACAGCAGCAGCAGCAACGAATTTAAGACCCAAATTGCTTAATTGAGGCAACAACACAGCTAGTGCGTGTGTGTGTGTGGGTAGGCAACGAGTGGGCGCCCATTTGAAGTGGCATCCACGTTTGACTTAATCTTTCAAATGCAATTTAAAATTAAATAAAACCTGTCTTCTCCTTGACTCGAATACATTTGTGAAAGCATCAAACGATTTCCAAAATGGAATATATCATCTATATAACAACAACAATAACAATAACATTTAAAGTTGCTCAAAATTAAGAAGTAAATAATTCGATTTTTATATTTGAAGTTAATTTCATATTTGTAAAATCGCTAACTGGCCGAACGCTGTAAATCTGTCTCTGAAGACGAATCCTCTCGGAAATCCAAATATATATGTTAAAATTAAAAAATTGGATCACCAAATGATAAACAATATTTAAAGTAAACACAAAATCAAAATTAATCAAATTACAAACACAATTTTAAATTTTTGTATTTAAACAGTATTTTTTATGATATTTTATTGCCAAAATTGTATTTTAATTTGAAGTCAAAGTTAATGTTCACAAATTTATGGAAGTTTCGCTTTTGTATAATGTTAAAGAAACAATTTACATTTCGTTTATTGTTTTTTGTTTATTTTTTTAAATTATATATGTTCTCCAATTCAAGTATTTTTTATAATTTTTTTTTTTTTGATTCCCGTCGTGATTATTAATTGAATATTTGCAATTTAATTTTATTTTATTACTTTATTTTTATTATTAAATATCAGTACACTTATAAATTTACAAAAAAAAAAACATAAATTAAATTAAATTGCAATAAATTTCAAATATATAATAACAAATAATAATAATATAAAACAAATAATAATAAAAAATATGAATAAAATAATAAATGTAAATTCGCAAAACTAGATTTTTAAGTTAAAAATTTAATTCGAGAACCCGAATCGACTTAGATTTTGAATTGATAAGTTTATTCAGATTAGGAACCTCTATAAATCATAGCGCTTTTTAAGCGAATAACTTATTTAGAATTGGGCTTAATTTGTTAATTGAATAATAAAAGAAATGTGTAAAATGTGCACAATTGATCAATTGTTGTGTCAAAAGCTAAGCATTTTCAAATGAATGAAATTGTAAAATTAAACCTTAATTAAAGCGAAAATTGTGACTCAGGCGACTCGCCTCTTTGCTACACAGTCAGCTCACACACCCAAGGCACACACACACGCACACACACACACACACACACACGCCATACACACCCCCTATTCTTAGCCAATTAATTAGCTGGTGAAAAATTGAACAAGCATTTTTGCACATGGTTGAAAAAATGCCTAAAATAATTAAATAAGAATAATATTAAATAGTTCCCATTTAACGACATTTGTTCAAAAACTAAATTGATTTCAGATTTGTGAATTGTGCATTAGGCAATTCCTCAATAAACATTAAATATTCATTCATTCATTAAACATTTCAATTCGAATGAAAAGCTGCAATTGCCAACAATTTGGTTATGCTTCGTTGCTTCTTTTGCTATTATTCATAACTGTGAATACATAAATTAACAATATAAAAACAAAGAAAAAGAAAACTATTTAAATGGAAAAATGGTGCATCATCAACTAAACAACCAGGGGAAACACTAAAAAACTTCTCACTAAACTTTTAGTTATTGCTTTGCTTTCAACTTTTGTTTAGCGAGTAAAATACGCTTAAATGTTGTACGAAAAAAAAAGTTTTCATGTTCCATGAAAGTTTGAAAACTCAAGTATCAATAAGTTTATAAACAAATGGAGTAAAGTTGAAAAATTCCAGTAAATTTCTTTAAATATATTGGATGGATAAAATGAGGCAATTGCGTGTTTAGTTGAATTCTACTTGCCTTTTTGATGATGTATTTGAGAGGAACTGTTGGAAAAATTTGCTTAATGGCCGAGGCTAAATCGGTTAAGATGACATCAGCGTTCTGTGAATTATAAAATTATATTTAATATGATATATCTATATGTATATAGAGAATTATTATAATTGTGAGCTGCATACCGAGCTGAAATTGCCCGCATCGCCGGTTGTGGCAAATGAATATGGCCGATCGCTGGTGATTATTGAGAAATGTGTTGACTTCTTACTCTCGACGCCAACAATGTCCAAATAATGAAAATGGCATTCAATCTGTGAACGAAATTCGTTTTTTAATTAGTCATTTAGCAATTCAAAATTAGAGTATCCAAATGTGGTGTTAAAAACTTACCTTGGTGGGTACCTTGGCACTGAGCAAATAAACGCGAACGGGCGTAAAAACCTGCAGTGGCGAAAAGCAGAAGTGTTTAATAACTCAACTAAAAGGTTTTGGGATGGTAGGGGTGGAGGGACGTTAGGGGTTGAGGGCTGGTAGCCTTTGACGTGATGCAATTTCGCGGTAAAACTGAAAGCTAGTCAAACGTTGAGTGCATTGAGAGATGAGAGGTTCCCACACAGCCAGTCTCGCACTGCAAGGGGCAGAGATGAAGGACTAAATATTGGGCTAGGGGTGGTGGTAGTGGTATGACTAGGGGTAGTGGTAGTGGTAGAGCTAAGGGTAGTGGCTCGTTGCAAACTCAATTTTGAGCGAAATGGCAGAGAAAACTTTTGCAGCACTTATTTGAAAATCAAAGTGCGTCCGTTCTCTAATTCAGTTAGCCACTTGGCGCTGTAAAGGAACTGCAAAGAGCAAAAGGTAGCTGGTGGTACACCCCATAAGTAGCGGGTGCTAAATAGCTGCCAACGGCTAACATAAAATCGGTAATTGGACACTTTGTCTCAGTTCATTATATAAGCGGCTTTGTTTTTTTCGTTTGGTTCAGCTCGTTCCTCGTGCAAATCAATTTTCCAGTCATGTGACTTTAAGCGAAGCGACAAATTAGCATAGGACGGCAGTTGGAGGCTCTAAATGCCGCTAAGTAGGCTATAAAATATCAATTACAGTTAGAGCTGCTATGTGACCCCAAGCCCTCAGGCTCAAGTGGGAAGGGGCGGGAAAGGCTAAGAGGCAAATTTTGCAGAGCACTTTAAACACATTTAAGCGGGCAAAAATGCGTTCGATTTTTTTAATTAAGTTTTAGAGGTGGAACAGAGAAAGAATAAAAGAGGAGAGAGCGAGAGAGAAAGAGGATGAAGAGAAATAACAGTTGAGTGCACAATGGGAATAAGAGTATACTTTAAGTATTTCGATTTTTGTATATAAGCTGCACCCTTTAAAAATGCGTCAAAGGGTATAATCCATTTGTGCAAAAGTATGTAACAGAAGAAAATATTTACTCCATTAAGCATAAATATTCATGATCAGGATAAACAATAGAGTCGATCTACCTATATAATCACTCTATAGAATAAATACTACAAAATTGAAACTTAACACAAATTTCATTAAAATTGAAAAAATGCTATTTAAATATATTTACAAAATTTACTTGAAAGAAAAAAACTTGCGTTTTCTTTTACAACTCCGTAGCCAATATTACTGCTACGAACTTTAACAGATCCAATGGCAGAAAACTGAAATTGACTCTTTTCAGAGCAGCTACGAGGAGAAAAAGAGCGAAACAAATATATGATTTCTAAAGAAAAAATAACACAAGCTTCACAGTTCGGCTACAATGCTGTTGCTCTGCTCTCGTTCTTTTTGTAATTGCTTAAACTAGAGCAACAGATAGATTGAAAATTGTTCGCTCTAGCAACTGCTATTGCTCTTGCAAATAAGAGAGAAGAAGAGCATAGCGAAAGAGTATCCCGTTTAGTATTCTGTCAAAATTCGTAGCAGTAGCAATAGCAAAAGGAAGAACTATGAAATAGGGTTGCATTTCCAATAACTGGAACAGACGCTCTTATTAATTATTCCAAATATGTGCAACTTATCAAATCTAAATAATTATTAATTTATTTCATCTGCCTTAAAGCTACAAAAAAAACTCATTCTTTTAAACTGTAGTTTAACCAGGTGTAATTCACTTAAATAATGAGAGCTTTAAGCCAAATGAAATCGTTGTGTTAATATGCCCCTCTGGTGCTTCGACTCAATTACAGGGCATCGTCGTTTGAATGCAATTTGGCCTGCCAGCCGCAGGCAATTCATCCTAGCGTGCAATTTCGTATACAAATTAGAGTGCCCAGACTGGCCCAGAGCCGTCGCAAATCTGAAGAGCTGTCAGATAGAGGGATGGAGTGGGGGGGAGGGGTAGGCAGCAGACTGATGAGGAACACCTGAGGCAATGCCAATTGGTGGTTGTTGCTGCTGCTGCTGCTTCAGCTGCTGATTCTGCTGCTGTTGCTGTCGACACTTACCAAGACACGATTCTCTGTTTTATCGCCTTTCGTTTCCAATTTAACCATATACTTGACCAAGATCTTTGTGTGTCGACCCAGCATGGATTTTACGCTTTCTGTAATAAAAGAAATTGAGAATAGTTGAATTAAAAAGATGAGCGGTTAATTAAATTCCAAAGCGATGACAGCAATTAACGGCATGCACTTATATATATATATAAATACATATATATCTATATCTATGATTACATATATTTCGCATTATGCACAGTGCATAACAATTTGTGTGTGTATTTGTATGAGGGTTATATCATAGACGAAGTGACAGACAGACAGACAGACAGCACCTCGTATATTGCCTATTACGCTGTTGTTCAGCTGCTTCTCAAGCCAAACACGTAGGCAGGCAGCAGGCACTTTATGAAGGCAACAACAGTTTGAAATTTCACCGAGTTTCGCAGCCTTAGACACCCCCTAAAGCACATCGCTCCTCCCGATCCCCTTACTCACTTCCATTATTTTCATTTACATTTCCAGCTACTTAACATAACAGCACACATACACACACACACACAAACACACGGGCAGTCAGGCAAACAGCGATGACGAATTTATTCAAAGTGAGATATTTTCATGTGCATTTGACAATGCCAGCAAAAACGGGTAGTGGCGAATGGGGGGAAGGGGGCACACTTTGATTGTGTGCCCAGGTCTTGCTTTTATTATTGCTTATGTTGTTGCTGTTGTTGTGGGATACCGGGGTACACAAGCATTAGCATTATGTCATGCGACAGGCACGCCAAATCTCAAGTATGCTAAGGCAAAAAACCGGACAGGGAGTTAAAAGAGTAAAAGAAGAAGGATGGCATGGGATGGGCGAGTGTGATAGGGGTCTGCGAGTTATGACTCCTCTTCTTGTCACTGTGTATGTGCACGTGTGTATGTTCATTTGTGTGTGTGTGTCTGAGCATGTGCTTTTATTCCAGCGGCATAAATGGAATTGAAATGTCAAATATTTTGGCAGCCAACGACAGTTGTCAGTGTTGTTTTTCTTTGCTCTCCTCTGGGAAGACTGGGAAGAACAACTATAAAACGACCCTTAATGTGCCATAAGCAGAAGAAGGAAACTCAGTTTACAACTAATTACACGAAAATTAGCCAAGAACATGATAAACAAGCTTAGTTGTTTGCTCAGGTGTTTTGCGTAAGCAAATAGGATTTAATATTACAAAGAAATATGAAAATATATCAAATGAAAATGTGAAGTATTATGTGGCATAGAAGCAAAAGAAGCTTAAGTATATAGGAGGAGTGGCTCTGCATAAGATTTGCTGATATCTTGAAAGATCTCCATAAAAATTATTATATATCACAAAGTGTATGAATCAGAAAATAGGTCTGCGCATAATGATACCAACTCATAAGTGATTAAGAAATAGAGAAACGGATATAGTACAACGATAAGGAAGATATATGTTCCATATAAGAGAAACGCATTTTAAGTAAATAACTTCATAATTTATTACAATGTTTAAGGGATATAGATAAGAATTAAGTCAAATATAGTTCAAAAATTAAGCAAATGCTGAAGATAAATAAATATTAAACGATGGCACTGCTTTTAAAACACAAACAACCAAAATTAAACACGGAATCTTTTTTATCTTTTTATCTTTTCCTGGATATAAAAAATATTTCTAATAACGGGATATGATGTGTGGATGGCTACTACGTTTAGTATTTAGTATTTAGTCAATGATTGGTTTATTGGTTCAATGATTCAATTATTATTTTGACCGCAGCTGTATAATAAGCGAACCAGTTATAAAGGAACGGATAAGCAAGAACATTATTCTATATAAGAGATATGGAACTTAAGCAATTTTCTTTTAACATAAGAGATGTGAATATCAGTTATTAATCAGTTGTCATTTAACAGAAAATACTCATAGGATTTTTTAGACTCTTTAAGATTATGCCAGCAAATGCTAATTACTTTTATTTATAGTCTAAACTCTGTTCTCTTAATGTTTATTACCACCCGCTGGATATTTCACTTATGAATCACACCCAAGAGAACATTATCGCTTAAGGCCCAATTTAATGTTATCTTTTGGAAAGTGAAAAGTAAATAAAAAAACATATATAGACATAAATATGTTGATATGTGTATATTTATGTATTTGGCAGTGGGGATTTGCATGAGGCAGGGCCATAAAAGAGCAGCGGGAGCAATTAGAGCCCTGACCACACTCACTAAAACGGCCCCAAAATTGTGGCCAACAGCAACAAACAACAGAAAAAGAAACATTTTGGCTGCGAGTGAGCAGCTGCGGTTTGTTGTCTCTAAGTGCCAATTGTGGCTTATGAGCAACAGCGATTGTTAAGACCTGTAAACACGAACATGCGAACACATACATACATAAATATATATAGATGTGTGTGTGTGCCACCCCCTTGTAACAGGCGCCAGAAAAACAAAGACTAAAAACAAAAATGGAGAATGATAAAGATCGTCATCAACATTGTGGCCAGCCAAGCGGCAACATTTGACAGTTAACTGCGAGAGAGAGGCAAAGAGCTCTAAACATTTGGCTGATGCTGTTACTCTTAATTGCAGAAAATGTGAATGAACTTTGTGTTTGACGCTTTTACAGCTGCGCTGCTCTCTCACTGCAAGCGCTCTTGCCTACTCGCTCTCTCTCTCTCTCTTCCTCTTCTTGATTACTTTGTATGTTTGCTGCACTGCTCGTTTGACACTATGTCAATATTACAATGACGCTGATGAAGAGTAAACACACAAACACACATGCACAGACAAGTGAGTAACTGTCGACGGCAATGAAATTGCATTTGTCATATGCAGACAAAAAGAAAAAAATACAAATAAATTTACTTGGAACTTGGCATGCCCTGTAAATTAACATACTGTTATTTAGTTTCAATAAACCAAATGAATCAGTTTTTACGTGAGGAGAGAAAAACTATAATAAAGCTACACGTTGTTATGTTCTTAACTTTTTTATTGCCCGACTTAATATTTTGTCATAGCTTTATGTAACAAACATTGTGGCACATGAATAAACTTTATAATCTTTTACAGACTATTTACAGAGCGACGACTTTGCATAATACCCCAGTACAAATACATGAAGTTCACCACATGTTTTCAAGTAATTCTATACATTATCTGGGCTTACGAGACAGAGAGGGAGTGAGAAAGAGACATTATTAGTCATTGAGCCATTGAAGCAATGTGAAACTTGCGTGGCCTTCACACAACATTTAGCACTCAGTGCACCCTGTAGCAATTTGAAGCTCGTAATTAACAGTCACCTGTTCGGCAGCAGCAACAGCAACAGCAGAGTCTGGCCATTCTCGACTTCATTTCCGTTTAAAGGAAATTCAACTGAAATTGCCAAAACTGTCGCTAAATGCTGCACAGTGATAACACAATCTCTATTTTTCTGTTGGGGGAGGTCAAAGAACTGATTGTCGAAAAGAGGAAGATTGTTGATCTGAATAGCGGATTTGCCCAGCATTACGCTACGTATAACATTGACAGCATTCTTCTTCTAAGTGCTTGCAGAGCAGCAGTGTGACCCAATTTGGTAAAGTTTTGCTGCTGTTGTTGTTTTTACTCTTTTTTTGCAGCACAATGGGCAGAGATTACACGAGTTCAAAATACTCGGCTACAAGTGCAACTGTGGGCGTGTCTTTTACTGTGCATGTGTGTGTGTGCTTGTCGCCTTGTCTGAGCCTTTTATTACGACACTTGTGTACTTTTTGTTGACTGTACGCTCTTTTTTTGCTGCGTGTACACACACACTTATACATACTTAGATTTGTAAGCAGCACAAAGGCTGTCAAAACTGTAAATTAACATGCAGACTAAAATCAGTTATACAGTTTGACAGCAACTGCACGCAACGCCCGGGGCGAGCAAGTAACACACACACACACACACAAATAAACATACCCACACAAGTACATCTATGATGTGTACATATTTATGCCAAGTCAAGCTCAAAAGCTTCGCACTTGCAAAGGATTAGGCACAGCGCTGCCCAAATATAGACAAGATTACACACATACACGCACCCACACAAACACACACTCACTGCACACAAATACAAATACACCGTTGATCATTATTCTTTGAAGCAGCTTTTTTGAAGTCATAAAGAATGCGACAATCACTTCGAAATGTTTGCAAAAAAGCATCAACAACAAACAATGGGCAGGCCTCTGCTACAGCTGCTTGAGCAGCTAGCGGTAACTCTCTGTCATAGACAAACGCCGCACAAAAGAAAGTTAAACGAAGATTTTTGATTTTCGTTTTCTTTGCACTCACAACTTTGTGATTACTTTACGTTATGTTAATTATATTTGCACAATGAAAAAGCGAAGCAGACGCAGAGAGATAGAGAGAGAGAGTGGGAGGCACTCGCAAACAGACAGACATACAACAGACTGGCGGATATTGTAATTTACTTTCGCGGGTTATTAACAGCTGTCATTGTTGTTGTTGCTGTTAGAGTGGACAGCTGTGCGCATTGGCTCTGTTAAAGTTGTAAACAGTGTCGGATTGACCCTGAAGCTCAACAACGGAGATGCTGTCTGTTCAGAAGTGCTCACTTTTGTTCTAATTGCCGTAAGTCTATTTTAAGCCACACCTGAGCTTTGTAAGTGGGCGTGAGCTTTATTTATGTTTGACCTGAAAATGCAATTTGTGCAAATATATTTTATGCTGAGCTTTCGAGATGCGGACACAATGTTAATGCCGAGCTACGAGCGTTAGAAAGCGACAGGTTAACCATGTGTGCTCGCAGTCTCTCGCTCGCTCGCTCTCTAACTCTCTAACTGTTCTTTTTGTATTCCCCAAAAAGCGATAAAGTAGAACACGCCAATGCGACTGGCCAGCAGCAGGTCAGGGATGAGAGAGAGAGAGAGAGAGAGAGAGAGGGAGAACTGCAGGCGCGCATCATTAACGTCACTTTTTGTTAGGTGACACAATTTCACCCAATGCTGATGCTGCTGCCTGGCGACCTCAAAATGGAGCACAGCTCAAGAGCCAAGAGCTTTTCAGCATTAGTTTTTGTTGTTCGCTGGTGTCAATTCTGCGCGCTTTATTTAGTTTTGCTTTTTGTGTCGCTTCTTTAAGTCGATATGCTGTCAAACGGGTTCTCACTTCAACTTCAGCGTCAACTTTCAATCTGCCCAAATTGTCACCGGCAAATGCAAAAAAAAGTGTGTGTTCCACTAATGAGACGCATGAGATGCATGAAGGATAACTGGAATTGGAGCAAACTATGAAATAAACTGGCACACGCAACACTCCAGTAGAGAAAGAAAGAGATAGAAAGAGAGAGAGAGCGTAAAAGTAACAGAACCAGAGAGAGAGTAGAAGAGTGCGGGAGTGACGTATTGGAAACGGTAGCTTTTAGTGCTAATTGCATACAATTTGCAATTAGTTGCATTGGAAATGAGCAAGCATCAAGCGTTTAATTGGCCATATGAATTATTCAGCGAGTGCATTTATTGGAAACCACCATGTAGGTCAATAGTGGGTCAGTCACACACACACACACACACATACACAGTTATTAGTCTCACGGCCTTCAGTGGCTGAGAGCCCATCCAATAAATTTTCACAGTTTTGCATTTTTGTCTGGAAGTTTTAAGATTTCCATAAATAAGTGGAGCAATTCAAATTTGGAAAACTAGTTTCTATTTTTTCTTTGGCTGTTGCAAGCACATCGAGATGAATACACACCTGGACAGTAAAATAGGTGTGAAGACAATACTTGTGACTTTTCAAAATAAAATGTAAACAACATGTCGAAAACACTATAATTTATTTCTTTGCTCAAATTGCAAATCGAGCTGCACTGGGAAATAAGTGCATGTTGCATTTAATTAAGAAAACTTTAAATTATTTATTGATTTGGTTTGTAAAAGGTAAGATTTGAATATATTATATTAATTGAGCTATCAAATAATATCAAGGACAACACTACAAGGCGAAGGATAGGATCTAAAATCAAAGAAAAAATTAAAAATTGCATTATTAATTGAACTGTATCAGAACTTCTTTATAAATGCTCTTAAGTCAGAAAAACTATTAAGAATAAACGTTGGAATCAAGAAAACTTTATCAGCAATCGATGACCTTTAATTGTGCAAGGTTAGCTAGTAGAATATCCAGTGAAGTTCCTTTGAACAATAAACTTGTAGATGGGGAAAAACTTTGCATTGGCAATTAAAATAAATATATTGGCTTTTGGACATGATATATGACATTTTATTTTTAAAATTCACAAGCACGATCTTCACATCTATTTTACTTTTATGAGAATTACTAAACTGCAGGAGTAGTGTAGAGTATAGAAAATAGAACCTGATGCAAATTCACTTGGAACATTATAAAAATCAACATAAGCTAACGAAAATAGTTGAAACTGATTTGAAACAATTTTATATTGAAGAACACTAACTACTTAAGGGCAATAATAACTTTTGACGCTTTCGATAAGATTTGTTTGGTTTGGCAAAACAAGCCAGTAAAAAAACATCGTTAATTTTGAACAAGTCAACTTCCGCTGAAATGTTATTTATTGCTTCATTTTTAATGTGTGAAAAACGCCTGCACGTTCTCTCGCTCTCTTTCGCTCTCGCTCTCTGCCTTAGTGTGATCATGTTGTTGGTCAAAAGATGACGCATTAAAAACACAATAAAATATAGGTTGTTGTCAGTGAGATGGTTTGTGTGTGTGTGTGCATGTGTGTATTATGTAAGTGTATCTCACCTTCGTCTATAGATTTCTTAACCACATCGCGAATTTGCAGCTCTATAATGCGCCGCAGATACTGATCTATGTGATTCATCATTTCGTTTGTGTACATCACGTAACACGGAACACGTAAACAAAATTGGCACAATTCTTGAATGCAAATAACAAACAATGCGAACAATAATAATAACAACAGAAATTAATTAATAATAAAAACGAATTAACAAAGTTCTCTGACGGATTTACCAGCCAGGCACAAAGCGCATCGAATTCAGCACTGAGTCGAGCTGGCCAGTTAACTGTGAACGCCTCTTATCATCAGCACGTTGCGCTTATCAGTTAACGAAAGAGAACAACAAAGAGAGAGAGAGAGAGACCCGTTGCGAGCGGGGGAGAGACAAGAAAGAGGTTGAGTGGGAGAGAGAGCGAGAGAGAGAGAGAGATAGTGCAGTGCATTACCTTAATTTTTGGGTGTGACCGCAAGGTGTGCGCTAATACACTGTACAACAAACACACATATACCGTTAACGAACAGCGATAAAAAAGGTAAACGAAAAAAGTGCAGTGACTATCTCCAAATGAATTTTTCATGCGAAAATATGAAATGTGTGAAATGGAATATAAACAAGATCACGAATGTACTAGAAACAAGTTTTGTAGGTTCTTATTAGTTTAAAAAATGATAATAACAATAAAACAAAAATAGTAGTAAAAACAAATAATATTAATAAAATTAACAAAAATAATAATAAGACTAATGATAATAATAATAACAAAATTAATAATAATAATAGTAATTATAATAATAATATAATAACAATAATTAAAATACACATAACAAATTAATAATAATAACAATAATAACAATTAAATAAAAATAATCATTATAACAAACGATATTTCTTATATTTTTCTAACTGCTTTTATGCTCTAGTAACAAATAAATAATGACTAACTTTTCCAACATTTTTTAAGCACACAATTTGGAATTTTGCGCTGGAACTGACAGCTGACATATTTTATAAATATAAAAAGAGCAATGATATTTACTAAATGTTGAGATCACATATTTGGCCAAAGTATTTGAAGTTAGCTAAAAGGTTCTTGAACAGACGCAAATAATAATAGACACCGGAAATTGGTTAACGCTTGACAGCGCAACAGAAGCCGACGGGCGTGAAAAATCAACAAGCAGCAAGCAGCAGCAACAACAACCAACAAACAACAGCCAACAGGCAACAAGCGACAAAGCGAATCAGAGTCGACTTACAGTTTTGAGAGCAACTCACTCATCGCTCCGGCAATTTTCATCAAGTTCGTTGGCATTCGCGCTAATTTGATTTGAGTGCAATGACAGTAAATTCAGCACCTACCATTTAAGTAGAAGAAGACAACACCTCCTTCTACCACGCCTCCTCACCTTCCTCCTTCCCCCTCTCAGCTGTCGTATTGTGCTAATGCTAAAGCTTCTCGCCAGGTGGAATTTTGTTCTTATTTTTGTTCCTGTTGGCAAATCCTCCAATTAGATTTAGTCTAATTAGCAGAATGTTAACTTTAACATTTCTGTTTTTTTACTGAAATGCTCATAAATTTAAGCAAATGTTTTCTTTTTATTTATCTATCTATTTTCGACTGCAACTGGAATTTGGAGCAACTCAACCATTGACAATTTTATTTATGTGGCCCAAAATGAATTGCTGTTGTATTTGTTGTTGCAGTTGCAGCTGCGCTCCCCTTAGAAAAATTCCAGCGTGAAAATCAAATCAAAATAAACTCCAACACAAAACTCAATTGGGCGCCTGATTTATGCTGACTTTGTGTTCCTTTAACTGTCTGCGTGTGTTTTTGTTTGTGTTTATGTTCTTTTTCTGAGTCCATTTTGGACACCTGTGTGTGTCTGTTCATTAATCATTAAAGGGGGCGCTCCCCTTCCCACCTCTCCAGTCTGACAGCGACCTAATCACGAGTTTCGCTCAGATAACGAAATCAGTGATCCCAAATTGAGCTGTTTTCAAATCGCAGTCATAAGGCAAACAGACAAACAACCAGTGAACAGCAAAGGCCTTTGCCTTTGATAAGGTAGCACAGCAAATCTAACTTGAATTGTATGCAAACATTATAAATGCCAATTGAATAATTAGTTGACCATATTCTCGGCAACTTGTTTGATTATTTTATAGTTTTACTCGCACTAACACTTTTCATTTATTTTGTTTATTATTATTATTATTTATTAATATTTAAATACAAATTATTATATTAATAATAATAACAGTATTCATTCAGCTCTGCTTATAGCAATTTGTACAATAGAATAGTAATTATTTATATTTCTTTAATTTAGTTAATAAAGTTTGTCTATATTTTCTATTTACTAAATTACACTTTTTAATAAAGTGATTAAAACATCTAATAGAAGACACTTAACTCAATTTATTGGGCATATTAAAATGTGACATGCATGTATAAACATTTCTTTATATATTTGGGTTGATTTTTGAAACGTTGCCAATTAAAACAGCAATGATGATGATGTTCAATTTAATGATGATGTGACCGTGCGTGATATCGAGGCGCATTTTTAAATGGCATTCAGACAAAGCTCTGACTAACAGTTATTTACAAGTAAGCATATATACACACACACATATACATATACATATTCACACTCACACAAATGCATATAATGCAGTTTGCTGATTTTGTTTATCATGCAGTTATAAGTCGCCATAAATGTTGTTGTTGCTTTGTTGTTAATGTTATTGTTCCTTCTACTTTCTGTGTTGCAGCGCTCAACTGAATTTCAGCTCAATTAAATATCATGGCGAGAGCAATTAACAACTATAAGAGTGCATTAGCGCAAGAGTGCTCAACTAAAAGAATATCCTGTAATGGTGGCTGGCACACATTTTTCTTATTTATTTTGTGTGGGGGAAACTTAAATTTGTATTTTTATTTTACTTAATGTTATTAAAATATATATCAATTAGCTCAAATAGAGTATAAAAAAACTAACAAGCTCATATTTTTTCACATCTACAATTTTTTATATTACCCAAGCGCAGTTATCCCTTGCGAGTGTGTAAGGGGTATTAAAAACGCAAACTATGCGAATGAATGAGAAAGAAACAGGCACACATATACAAACACATATACATATATAAACACACATACATTAATATGCATGCAGTGCGTGCATTTGCACGTTTGCAAGCTGCAGTTAAGGAGCCATTGAGCAGCGCATCTCAAACTGCTGTTGCTCAAACCCTTCAAACTGATTTTGTCTGCTGCAAGCAGAAACACACAAGACCCTGCAGACTGTGGAATGGTAGGGGGAGGGGAGAGGGGATTGGCAGGCAGTGTGGCGTGTCCGTGTCGCATTGTGGCTAAACGGAAGTGCGCCGAGAGCGGGGAGCGAAGCAAACGTCAAGAACAAAACATAAAGTAAAAGCCGAAAACAAAACACCAAATGAACGGGGGATGCATGCAAACAAAAAAAGGGAAAATGGGAATAGAGGATTATGCAGAATGCAATTCACTGCTTCAAAACAAAGAAGAGGAAGAAGAAGAGGAGGAAGAAGAGTGAGAGTGAGTGTGAAAACGATAACGATAACGATGACGATTACTCACCATTGAGGTCCTTGGTTAATTGCGAACGCGTCGACATTTTGACAGGCCCACAAAATTTTTGGTTTGTTGTTGTGTTTTCTTAGCGGCGAAAGTAGCAGCAATTTGGCAGCCAGTGAAAATGAAGTCAAACAGGAATAACCACCTTGGCGGGCGGGCAGCGGGGGCGGGGCGGGTGCGAGGAAAGGGCCCAAAGCAATTTGCAGTTTGTTGTTGCTGCTGCTGCAGTTGTTGTTGTTTGTTGTTGTTGCTGTCGATACAATTTCAATCCTGAGACGAAGCCGCTGCACACAAAACTGGATTTGAGCCGGGCTTGAGAACAGGAACAGCCTTAAATTGTTGCTCAGACATATTTCGCTTTTTCACACACAGACGCACCAATTTTTTCTTTTTTTTATATACACACGCACACACAGAGACACACTCAAACACACACACACAGATTTTCACACGGTTTTCCACCCTTGTCGGGGGTTTGGGGTTTGCTGGAAGTTTACTTTTTGCCTATACTAACTAGATCTAATTCGTTAAACACTTTAGAAATGCTTTTTGTAAATTTCGTTTTGTTTTTCTGTGATTTTCGCCGTTTTAATTTTGATTATTTGCTTTGGAATTTCTGCGATTTTGTTTCGAGTTTTTTTTGTTTTTTGCCGCATTCGCGTTTAATTTTTTTGCAACAACAAATTGAACACTTTGTGGTGAAACTGTGTGGCGCTCTATCAATTGACTTTGAAGCGCCGCCCAGTTCGTTTATTGACTATGAAATTTCGCAGTGGTTTGCAAAAAAATTATGCTTAAAAATTAATAAAAAATTCAGCGCTCGCACCGCGAGCAGCACACACACACGACGAATGAAAAGCGCTTGGACTACTGAAATGTGTGACCAGATTGTGCAAGTCATAAATGCAGAATGAACGCGTGAAAAAATACCAAACAGCTGTTTGGTGCACAACTGCACAGGCGGCAATTTAAGCAGCACTGTGATCTTAGCTATGATATATATATATAATTAATGATTTATATACCCATTTTACATTTGCTAACGCAATTATTTAAATCGATACACAAGCAACCCTAGCTGTTAGTGCTGTAAAATGCCAAATGGCAGTTGGCATTGTACGCTGCTGTGGTGAATGACAATAGAATAAGGAGAATAAATATCAGTTGAATCAGACAACGTTTGGAGCGCTAAAATGGCAAATGTGCGCTGTGTGCAGAAGTTGCTACGACTACAAAAGTTTGTGCTGCCATTCAGTAAGTAAATCAATAATTAAATTACAGTTGTTAAGACAGACCAATGCCAAAAAAATACGACAACAGCTGCCGCAACATGGCTGCAACATTCACCCCATTACGAAATACATACAACGCGAACAGCTGATTTTCAACAAATTTCTACGTCAGGGGGGAATGCGTAAAGCTGCCGGTCGTCAGACGACAAACTATTTCCACAATTTTTCAGTTTCATTAAAATCAAAGTGAAAACAAAAAAAAATCGAAAAAAAATAAATATTTTGTGCGCGTGTGTATAAAATGGAAACGAATGCTGCGGCAAGTCTGCTGCGTCTGATCAAACAGCTGCTATTGGAACGCGCCTTCGATGGCATCAAAATGCTTTTTCACAGCGCCGCCGAGGCGGCAAAAAATGCCCCCCATCTGCCCGCAATTGCCATGGATCTGTACAGCGATATTTGCGCGCCAACACTAACGGACGCCACAAATGTGGACGATGCACCACTCTTCGATTGCTGCAACGAGTTGCTCAAAATTGTGGCACAATATGCCCCGTTGCAGCAGTTTATGCTGGAACTGATGGAGAAGATCGAGGAGAGCAGCAGCATTGCGATATTCTCAGCTTATCTGCGTGCCCTCCAGGTGGTGCTGCTGCGTCAGGGCAATGCCAAGCCGCAGGCCATCGAATGGTGCCTCCAATCGGTGGTCACTCGGCTGAGGGCTTTGCCCCTACCCGACTATGTGAGCGCTGGCTATGATGGGCAGCAGGCGCTGCTGCTGGAACAGGAGCAACAGATCGAGCAACTGATGGCCCACTATATCACCACTGATCTGTGCTACCAGCCGCTGTTGCAGCAGATCCTGCAGCTAGATCTGCGTTCGCCTGGTTTTCGCGATTCCAGTTTGAATCGTCGCAATGTTTTCACCTGCTTTCTGCTGCGGTTGCTCGACAAACCGCTGGCGCTGCTCGAGTTGAGCAATGTGACGAAGAATCTCGGCCTAAAGCCGCGTATCTTGCGCCTCCGCCCCGAACTGACGCAGCGCGACTTTTTGCGTGCACGCGCCAATGCTGGCCGGGCACAGACCTATGTGCAGCAGGTGGTGCAAAAGCTAACCGGCGACGTCACCCAGCTGCTGGGCGATCCCTATTATCTGCTCTGTCTGGTCGAGCAACGAGCACGCTGGAAGCGACGCCTCGATCCCTCGAAGGGTGTCTTCGAGATGACCAGTCTCAATATATTCCTCATCGATGAGAAGCTGCCGCTGCCCGCTGTCGGCATGTATTATCATGCCCTGCTCGTGGGTCAATTGATGCCCCCCACTGCGCCCAAGATCTACGCACCACTCTTCCTCTTCGAGGCAAGTCTGTATCTGGTGGCTGTGCTGCTGGAGGAAACGGAGCCACCGCTCCAACACTGCGGCCTGCGGCTAAATGACTACATGCTGAGCATCCTGACGGAGCCGGTGCCGCAGAGTTCGCTGGATCTGGAGGTGCACAAGCGCTACTGCGATGCCATCTGCAAGATAACCGGCTATGCGCCGCAGGAGTCACTGCGTCGCCTCGGCCTGCAGGTGCTGCAACACTATGTGCTGGCCTTCGAGGATGCCGCCAAGTATTTCATACTCAAGAACCTGCTGGAGACGCTGCAACACGATGGCATTCATGGTTTCTTGGCTGGGCTCTACAAGGATATTGTCGATGAGCATGTGAAACGCGAGGATCTGCCACTGCCGGAGGTGTGTTGTGGGTTCAAGTTTCGTTCGATGCTGCTGCAGTGCGTCTGTGTGTTGCCCGAGGATGTCAAATCGGATCTTTTGGTGCATTCGAGTAGCATTGCGAGTGCTTTGAATATACTGCGTTTTTTCCCTGTTGCGGATCGAGCGAATCGTACGGGTTTCTGGCACATTCTGCCAGAGATTGAACAGCGTTTGCTGGACCCACTGGGCAAGGCCTTGAACTTCTCGCTGGCCCACTATCGGGCGTACCGGGAGCGGGTGAAGAATGGCCAGAGTGCCTCCGATGATGAACTGATGCAGAAGCAGCTCAATATGTTCGCCATGAACATCAGCAACAGCGGTTTGGCTGACAGCGGTCAACTGCCGGATATTGGACGCGAGGAGAAGCTGGAGGTGTTGGCCACCTCCATTCTCAGTCTGGAGTCGTTGCGTGCCCTCTTTCTTGTGGTCAGCGAATGCATCGAACAGAACAGCAATCGACGCAAACTGGAATCATCGGAGCCGGTTGCCATGGATGTGGAGCAGACCTAATCCCCTCCAGCACAATACTCCAATACCAACTTTTGGTCACGCATATTATTAGGTTTATCTCTACATAATATATATATTATAAATTTGTATCTCGCCTGCGAAATGAAAACGAATTTTTGTCTAACTAAAATATTTTGATTTGCCTCACTTTATTTTTTTCGCTTCTTTTTTTCTCTTTTTTCGCTTCTTATTTTTCTCTCTTTTCGCTTCTTTTTTTCTCTTTTTGTGGGTTGACGGCTTGTTGCTAATTGTCCAACAAGCTGAGGCAACTGGTTAAATTATGCTAATTAAATACTTTGTAGTTTCCAATGCGACCTTCAATTGGTCATCTCTTGCCGCGTTCCGAGTTGATCCTAACAATTAGTGTGCGGGGGGAAATCCGTTTGAAAACAACAGCATCTATTCATATAATTGAAAAGCTAGTTGGGGTTACTGGAATATATACTACATATATGTATATACTCTATATAAATATTGACCTACAAGCTAGCAGTTTACACTTCATAAAGATAAAAAACGATTTCCGGGTTTAGCGTCAGAGCAATAAAAATGTTCTTAATTCGCACATTAAATTTGAAGTTCTTAATGAATTTGTTCTTAACTGATTTTATGTTTTACATAAAGAATAATTAAAGTTCTTAACAAAGATATAATTAGGTTAATTGTTTATATATTTTAGTATATAAAGATTGACCTACGAGCTTAGACCTTAAATGTTCCTAATTCGTGAGTATTTCAATTTCTTAAATCAGTTCTTAAATCGCCAACTAAATATATAATTCTTAAGAAATATCCACTTACGAAGCTAATTGAGTTTAATTTATATACAAATTGAAATACGAATTTGCAGTCTTCAATTTGCAACTGAATAATAATTCTTAACGTATATTAAGCTAGGAATAACGACTATCTTAGACACGCCGCAGATTAAATACCCTTCTAAATCGGAGTCAAATTGACGTCATTTCAATTGTGCTATGCAACAATATGAAATCTACGAATTATTCCGATTAATATTATTTAATGACAAGCAATACAAAAAGTAAAAAATAAATTAAATTAAATTTAAAATAAAATCGAATATTCAAATTGAAATTTAAACAAAGAAAATAATTATTTATAAGATATATACCTTATGGGGTCGGGGACGTCTCCAGCAAAGCGTGACAAAAATTGTTATTATACTCAAGGGTAAATTAACAAATAATTAATTATTCCATTACACAATTGTTTACACTTAATAATAGTTGGTAAACAGTTTCCCAGCATTGCTGTTCCCAGTGCCTCTAGAATTAACTCGATCTCTCCAAGCCTAATGACTAGCCCTAAACCATCAGCTATAACTCAATCAAAATTTAAACCAATCCCCTTTCCCTTTGCAGATGCACAACGCTGCTTGCTGGGGACAAAATGCAACGCCGGCGCAACTGCATCATTTCACACACTGCAGCAATGCACAACGTTAAAGCCCAGCTCGGCTATGAGACGCAGCTATGCCAAGGAGACGGACAAGCTGGATGAGTTTCGTGCGCGCGAGGAGCAGCGCGAAGAGGAACGCGATGCCGCTGAGCAGGCAGCATCAGGCGCAGGCACACAATGCGATGGCGGTGGGGGTGGCGGTGAGGGATACCAATCCAACAGCGAGGAGGAGGCAGCCAAGCAGGCCAAAGTGGATGCCATACGCAGCCGTATATTGGATGCAGCAATGGTGCATGTGCCACAGCTTGGCTGGACCAAGCAGGCCATCATCCAGGGTGCCGAGGATTGCGGTTACCCGAGCGTGGTGCATGGCATGTTTCCCGAGGGTGGCTTTGCGCTCGTCTCCGACTTCAATGGCAAGTGCAATGCGCAGCTGGTGCAGCAGCTCCAGCAGCAGACGAACAATGGCCAGCTGGAAGTCAACGATCCACTCGATTTTCTCGTCCAGGCAGTGCGTCAGCGTTTCATCATGATTGAGCCTTACAAGAAGCAATGGCCACAGGCAATGGCACTGATTGCCCAGCCCCAGCATGCATCCACGGCGCTGGCCCAGGTGCTAACGCTGGTCGATGACATCTGCTACTACTCCGGCGATCGTTCCGTCGACGTAAGTTTGCCTCCAACACAATCCTCAAATTGAGCCTCGTTAATCTCCATTGTACGCTTGCAGTTTGGCTGGTATACGCGACGCATTGGTCTGGCAACGATTATGAAAATGACAGAGCTGTATATGCTGCAGGATGCGTCGCCGGGGCATGTCCAGACCTGGCAGTTCCTCAAGAATCGCATGGACGAGGCTGTGCAGCTGCAGATGGCACTCTCCCAAACCCAGGGCATGACACAAACATTTTCACGTTCCTTCAATTCGGCTTTCATAACGGTAAATATATATATAACTATTATATCTGTCGCAGCTGTTCAACTTTGTTTCCTGTTTACAGGCGAGAAATATACTCGGAGTGGGCTATAGACGCCACTAGCAGAACGCCAAGCGACAGCAGTCAGCCCAAAGAGTCCAACCGACAGACAGATTTGTGTTATGTAAAAGATAAAATTATATATACACGGATCTAAATCGTATACTGTTTACCTGATATATTTTGGTGTAATCTAACAAATAATGCTGTGTTTAATTAAATTGGCTAAGTGTAAAGGCCTTAAATAACTGTTAATAATTTATAATTTCTTTTACTGAACCAACTTGTGCTTTGAGTTAAACATTTAATCTTCTATATCCTTGTAGAAACTGTGACAATCAGCAGAGTCCTGAAATCGACGACTCTGCCTCCTGTTTCTTCACGGGCAGCACTTCATCTGACAGCTTCCACGTCCAAGTGGGATCATTGCCTTGGCTTGGATCCGCATACAGCACTGGGATAACGTTATCTTTACGCCCACTCTCTGCCTGATTTAATTCCTTCACTCTGACTATTGTAGTCCGGCGCCTTCTGCCACGAGTAACTTTACGTTTGGACTCGACCACCTGGCAATACAGCTCGGAGATGGCCTTGCATGCATTCGAGGTGTCAACTGGATTAGGATTGGGCGTCGGATAGACGTACAGCTGCTTCGGTGCGCCGTGACTGAGATCGGCTATCTGTTGCACCGGACAGAGCGGACAGGCATAGGGTATGGAAGCACTCGGCTTCCGTTTCATGCAGCAGTGTTGGCACATTTTCAAATCCCGAATTTCAAGATAGTTTTCCAAAAGCGTTGTAAAGCGGATCGCCCAAATTTTTAACTAATATTGAAAAATAACTAAAACTGTCAAAGTTGGGAAAATTGCTAAAAGTATCTCAGTTTTAGTTCAGCTCAAAGAACGTCCGATTTACTCCGGGCAAATTTGCATTATTCAAATTTCTACTTTTCATAAATATTATAAAAATCGATTTTGGGTACCAAAGATTGAGCAGATGCTCGGTTTGGCAGATAGATAAGATACAATATTAAAGCGAAAACTATATTACTTAAACTAACAAAATAATCATCATCTCGTTTTTTTATGTGCTTGTCATTTATTCTCTTCTCATTCTCTCTTATTCTTCTCTTTTTTTTTTGATTTTCGATTTTGCAGCTAATTAGCATTGTTGGTTGCTATAACTAAACATATAATGGAAACCTCTTATATCACATAAAACCAACTAATTTCTTAAAATGTATTGCACAAAAAAAAAAAAACATTTAAGACGCAACTCCAAATTCAGGTGGAAGCTAGTTCAACGGTTGCAAATAGTGTACATTATCTGGAGGCAGCTGCTCCACTTTGCTGTGTGGTTAAAAGTTGGGCATGAAGCATGGTTAAAGTTCCCTTTGACTAGGGCTCACCTGTGGGGATTGTCTGACTGCTCTTTGGCCTGGCTTGTGTGTTGCTGAAGCAGCCGCAGTGGCAACTCATTGGTGGCTATTATCATGGCATCCAGGTGCAGCTTGAGCTCGGCAAATGTGGGCCGATTGGCGGGTATTGAGCACCAGCAGCTCTCCATCAGTGCAAACATTTCATCCGTACAGCCATCGGGTCGTTTCATCCGCTGTCCCTGACGCAGCAGCAGCAGCAAATCTCTGGGCGAGATCGACGGATACGGCATACCGCCCAGCGTTGTGATCTCATACAGCAGCACGCCAAACGACCAGCTTGCAAAGATCAGTTCATTAATAGTTGCAGCAGCTAATTATACAAGAGTTGAGCTACTCACACATCACTCTGACTAGTGTACACCTGGTGCGTCAACGATTCCAGAGCCAGCCACTTGATGGGCAGTTTGCCACTGCCGCCCGACTTGCGATACACATTCTCATGATACACATCCCGGCTGAGTCTGCAAGTGTATGAAATATTTAAGCTGTATGGTTCTATGAGGATTATTCTGCTCACCCAAAGTCAGCTATTTTAATGGTGCGATCCAAGGAGATGAGCACATTGCGTGCAGCCAAATCACGATGCACGATCTTGTTCTGCGCCAGAAAATCCTAAGGAGCAAAGTTTGAGATCGATTTTGCTGTGGCTGATCACCACTAAAGACTCACCATGCCAACGGCCACTTGTTGCGCAATGTCCAGAAGATCGGCATATTTGAGAGGTTCCCTGATCGCTGCTACTGCGGGTACCTCAAAGTACTCCTGATTCTCGAAGCTAACGGTGACAGAGTTTTTCATCGATTTCTGTTCATTTTGCGTATTTCGTTTCAGTATAGCCTTTAGAGAGGCCACAGTTGGTGGCGCCACCGGATTCGCATCTAGATTCTCAATCTCCTGAAGTCCATACGATTTGTTGTCAGCGGCATTTGTCAGCTTGGTCAGTTTGTAGCTATCGCGTGAGAGATCGGACTCGTTCTCCTCCTCTAGCGTGGATAGCATGGACACATTAATTTCCTCGATGCGTGTACTGTTGTCCAGCAGTCGTCCTGACCGCTGTTGAATCCGTGCAGGATGACAGACAGCAGCAGCAGGTTTAAGCTGGGGGCGCAAAGCCTGATTATTGGGATCCTGCTGGAACTTCCACTCATCGCTAAAAGTATGCTCCAGATTTAGGCAGGCTGAAGGAGTATATTTCGCACACTTACCGCAGGAAGCTCTGCAGGCTGCCGAGGCCGCAGTATTCGGTGAGTAGCATCATCCGATTGCTAAACCTGGTCGAGTAGCCTACAATGCCAACAATATTTGGATGCCGGCCAACGGCTCGAAGCATTTGGATTTCGCACTTGAAGGCCTGCACATCCTCCTCATTGGGATGGTCTAAGGAAGGAATATTTGCTTAAGGATGTGTCCATCTCCTTCGCATTTGTTTGGCTTACTCTTAAGCAGCTTGACAGCCACCTGACGCTGTTTGTAGACACCGCGTCGTACCAGGCCAAATGCACCCTCGCCCAGCACATCCTGCAGTATCACGGCGTGTGGTTGCACCTCCAGCTCATCGTCCAGTTCAGTGTTATCCTCTGCATTGAGGCTAGCCAACAAGCTGCTACTATTGATCAGCGAAAGATGAAAATCACTGGACTGATTGGCTGCCGCTTTAAGATCCTTGGTGTGCAGCTGCGGGCACTCCTGCCGCTTGTGCCTGTTCAGCGTGAGGAAGCACAGGACGAGTATGCAACAGATGCTCACCAACAGGAAGATCAGCAGTTTAATTAGGCTGATATCGGGTAGCCAGGACGCAAGCGGTGCCTTGCTGAGGAACACCATGCTGGCATTGGCGCCACCCTGAGTATGCGCCACCAAAACCACCTCAAAGTTATCATCCAGCACCATAATATCGGATATATAATAGTAGCTGGCATTCTGATCCACGAGGAACTCGGCCTTCTCGGTGTCATTGTGCAGTATATGCAGCGTATAGTTATCCGGCGGATATTCAGGCGCTGACCAGCTCACATTCAGTGCCAACCTATTCTGATCAAAGTGGTGCTGCTCCACCTTCAAATTGCTGGGCCTCAGTGGTGCTGCAGGAGAAGAGATCTTAGTCGAAATATCTTTTCAACTTTTTAACTCACCGCAGAGCACATAGCTGTTGTTAAACCAATCCAGGCAGCTGGGCACCTGCAGGATCAGCCACTGCAGTGGACTCTCCAGCGAATTCCAAAAGTTTACGGTGCGCACGCCCACATTGAACTGCTCGCCAAATGTCATATTATATATGGTATATGTATACAGCTCACGAGGCTGACAAAGGGATTAAAGATGATCTTTCCATTAAATCTTATTCAAAATGTACAACTTACTTCACGAAACTGTACTGGAGTTGGCGCTTCCATGCTTTGAGTGTCCGCTGAATAGTATATCATATCAAAGTAACAATTGCGATCTACAAAATAAAAGAAAAACCAATTTGTACAGCAGCTCATCTTATTTAAGCAACGATCTCATTCAATACCAGCTGATGGTTGCCACTCCACCTCCGCAGCAATGCAGTTCAAACTGTCGGGCTGCTCCATGAATCTTCTCAGCTTGAGCTCACCCATTTTGCTGGGCTGATAGCCACCGCGCAATGTTTGAAATGCCTCCTCGGCAATCAGGGAATAGGCGCCATCAGCGTGCACAGCCTGAGCCGAAATATTATGCGTTGTATTTGCTTCCAGTTCGGGTAGGGTAAAGAAACTGTCATCAGACTAGAAAATTGAAGTCAGATTAGTTTATTTAAGTTCATGGGGAGTTTTGGGACATACCAAAAATATCATTGATTCCATTTTATCGTTGTCCGCAGTTGTTCGGATTATGAAAACAGCATCCGGTGGCTTTTGTGTGGTGGCATTCTTAAGCCTCTCATGCTGCACCCAATTGATGCGAAAGCTAAGCTTGGACTCCGTTCGGCAGACGAGCGTCATTAGGAAATTCTCTTGCACTCGGCGCAGCGTCGAAGGCATTAAATCAGTCGAATTATCGCCTTGGCAGTGCTCAACGCAGCCATTTAATTTCTGCCAAAAAAAAAACAGTTCTATAAATGAATTAAAGATCTTCGTTTGGGATTTACCTTTTCCGGATTGATTTGCAGGCATCGCTTGGTGCAGGCGCTCACATTGAGCAGCGCTTTATCCTCGGACAGTTGCCGCATTAGTCTCAAATCGCCTTGATTGCTATCGATGAGGAGCCAGAAGATAAACGCATATTTTGCATAAAGCAGCAGCATTTTACGGTTACTTTTACTGTTCTTTTTTGTTGTTTTTTTCTTTAGTTTAGTTAGTTGCAAGGTTTATTATTCTATGCGTTATGCGGTTATTGCACTTTCCGTTATAACACTTGGACTTGCTTGCAATTCCTCGCTCTATCCCTTCGCACCCCTCTCCTACTCTCTTTCTCTATCTATCACTCTCTATCTGTCTGTCTTTAGTTTTGTCGCGATTCGACCGTCGCCTACGAGTGAGCTCTGCGTACTGAAGGCAACATTTGCGAACAGGAAGAACTGTTGCAAAGCCACAAAATACAAATACAGTTTTGTGTTTGTTTTGCTTACTTTTCTGTTTCATATCATTTGTAATGCAAAACTTTGGATTTGGTTAACGAAAAAGCGACAAAGGGAAAAACACTCGATAAATTTTGGTTTCTTCTTCTTTCTGTTATACAGCAAAGTGGAAAAAGTGCTCAAGCTCCAAATATGCATAGGCATATCATTAGATGTTGAGCACTTTATTCCATTATCAGTTGTTATATTGAGTTCCTAGTATCCAATTAATTTATGTGGGATAACCGGTACTCAGAAATCAGCAGCTTTGGCTGTGCAGTGCGTTCATTTCTCCGTATGAAAAAAACCTTATTTCATGTCTTTAAATTGAAACACATAGCTATACAGTTTAATTGTGATTGTGATGGAAAAATGTTTCCAAGGAATTCCAACATCGCTGGTTGTTCGCGCACAATCAGGGAATATTCGACAAAAGTGATGCTCAGATCCTTATCAATATCAAATTTGATAAACAGAAGTTCCAACATATCCTGCTAAAGGCAGTCAAGTTTATATATCATACATTTGTATTTAAGTATTTTCGTACTAAACGCAATTCGTAAACCTCATCCTCGTCTTCGGAAATGAAGAATTTGTTCACGTATCGCATCACTTGCTGACGAGTTAGATATCCAAGACCGAGTTCATCATAGATCTATAGATAATCCACAATTAAAAGCTGCTCTACACAAACAATCAAATAATCAAATTACACTGAACACAAATCGCATACGCTTCTCCAGATCCTTTGTGAAGTAGACGCTAATCATTCGAATAAAACTGGCCAAAGTACAGTGGCGATTTGGTAAGAATTTCGGATCTGTACAGTTGGGATCGTCACAGACGGTGAGAACAATACGTCTGTTAATGTCGAAGTCCGACACCTTAAACAAATCCATGATCATGTTGCTTAGCTGCAACTGAGTCATATACTTGGCCTTCGGTCCATTCCGCAGCACAAACTTGTGATAGATCATGCAGATGCAGAGCAACTGCGTCTTCGTGAACGATGTGTGCACGCGTGCGACTTCCCTTCCATAGATGTAGTTGAAGCGCGCATTTTGCATGTAGTCCAGTGTTGCGTCCAGATCCTTCATATTTGCTATTTGTTTTACAGTCAACAAATATAGCAGCGTATTTGATTGTATGTTGTATATTTCAATGATATAGTGATTGTGTAGAAGTCCTTCCATGATTGCCATTGGCAAAAGAGACACATTTGGAAATGTTTTATTTTCTTTATCTAATCGTTTAATTTTTCCTTTGCTTGAATTATGTGTCATTTAGTAAGCTAAAGCAAAGTTATACAGGATATTACAGAGCTATACAACACAAAGTGTACATCTGGTATTTCGGGAGGGGTATTACTTAGCAATGTACCTTAAAAGACAATCCGTACAGTTTACAAAACGTAACTTATTGCATACGACAATTATAAAAGTTTTCTTTTCTTTTTTGTTTTTGTTTATATATATATATATATATATATATATATATGTGTATGATCAGTCATACAAAATACACAACTACATAGATGTACAATTATTGTATAAGTATATATATTTATGTATATATATTTATATAATTAAAAAAATAATATTCTAATAAACAAATCAAAAACTTAACATAGCTGCAAAAGGAGAATTTGTTTGTTGTAATACAGTGGCAAAATAGAATACTGAGTTGAGTTCTTGATGAGTTTCGAGTTTCGTGTGTTCTTTGAGTATTTTTCGTTTTTTCTTTTTTGTTCATTTCTTCTTGGTTTTTGTTTTTCTTGTGACACAACCGCGATCCACAAATCGATAAATTCATAAGTATTTGTTTTGTTTTGTTTGTAGAGCAAGTTCACTTAACAGATACCAGGATACAAATATAATAATACTAATATTGAAAAATGCAAATGTGTGTGTGAGTGTGTGTGTATGATTTTGTCTGTATTGTGGCATGCACACAAAATAACAGTCCATGGATTTTGTCAGAGCAGGAAGAGACATGAACCTGCATGTGGCAACGTGAGTATTTCGTATTCGAATCAGTATTCGATTTTTCATTCATAATTAGTCAGTGTTCTTGTTGTTTGTTTTGATTCATTTTGTAATACCCTTGCGGAGTGTATTGGAAGAGATGTCTCTAGAGAGTATATATATTCGTGATCTTACGGCTTACCATATCATGTAGCTGCCATAGAAACTCCCCTAAGCTTTTTGTCATGTGGCCGGAACACGAACAGTTTTACGATTACTTAAATTTAGATATGAGCTAAAGGACTCCGCTCTGCAAGGGTATACAAACTTCGGCGTGCCAAAGATAACCGTTATTTCTTGTATTGTTTTTGTTTTTTTTTTTTTTTTTTTGGGAGACTGAGAGTCGGCTACATTTCGCTAAACGCATTTCAAACTAAGTTCTTTTTGTTTTTCATTTTGTTCTACCATTAAATGCTGGCAATTTCGTATAGTTGTTGTGGGTGGCGTTTGTTGTTGTTGTGTGTGTGTATTTGTTGGGTGTGGGGATGGTGTTCGCTTCCATTTACAACAACTAGTTGTAGGCCAGGGAGTTGACATTTAGCGCCAGCGCTGCTTCCGTGCTGCTGCAACTGGAGGATGTCGATGCCTGGGGCTGTGCTGTGCCGCTCTCCAAGTGCACATTATTGTATTCCGTTTTGGGATTACAGCGCATTGGCGTCTGCGCCAATGTCTCCTGTCCCTGGCAGTGTCCTTGGCCCAGCTGCTTACCCTGTTGCGTTTCGCCATTGCTGTTGTTGGCGCTGCCGCTCTGATTATAAACGCTTAGACGTGCCTCATGCTCGCGTCGCTGCTGCCTCAATCGTATGTCATGCTGTTCGCGCATCTGCCGCAACTTGAGGTCCTGCTCTTGCCTGTAATACGACATCTTCAGCTCCTGCTCCATTTGCTCGAACCGCAGCCGTTGCTCGTGTTCGCGCCGTGCATAATCGATCTCGGCGAGGCGAGCCTGTTTCAGCAGCTTAAACAGCTGCTGTTTGTATTTATCCTCAGTGTCCACGCAGCCAATTGTCTCATTTGACACAGCTGTGGGCGTAAAAGGACCAGCCACAGCAGCGACATGACCAGCAGCCGGCGCCTCAGGACTAAAATCTTCCGAGAGCACCGATTGTGCCTGTGAATGCTATCAAATAGAAATCAAAAGTCAAAGTTGATATATATATATATATATATATGTATATTCCTTGTATATAGCTTACATTGCGCTGTCGTCTTTTACGGGTCGGTGATGTTTTCTCGTTGTCTGCCGGGCCGGCTGTGCCTGGATCCGTGTCGTCCTTGCTGTTGTTGTTGCTCAGCTGCGGTTTGGCTTTGGCACGTTTGCGCCGATTTGGCGCTTGCTGTGGCTGGGCGCTCTCCTGCTGCGAGTCGCCGCCTGCGGTGGAGGGCGGTGGTGAGGGTATGGCTATGGTGGATGTTTGCAGTGTATCCTCGCTGGCATTTGTCGAGTTTGGCAGGGCGGCCAGCGGCATATCCTCATCCTCGTCCAGCTCGAGCAGCTCCTTTTTCAGTGGCACACTGACAGCACCATTCGTGCCGCTGCGCGTTTGACTGCGCGACGATACCGGATCCTTTTGCAGCTCCTCCATAAACTCAATCATTCGCATGCCCTCCAATGCATCTGATTTGGGATGCTTCTGCTGATGTTCGCGCTTGGCCGAGTTCTTCATGCTGCGCCACTGCACTTGAATCTGCTCCAGCAGTCGATGTCGAAAGTTCAGCGCATTGAATCTGTAAATCAATTTAAGTTATTCTCTATATTTTACTATATATGTATATTCGTATAGACTTACTGCTTGGTTATTTGGGACCAGGCCAGTCGCTTGGCCTTGATGCTTTTGGCATCGACGCTGCGATTCTCAACGAATGCGACTTTTGTTTTGATTACCTCCAGGAGTAGGCCGCGTTCGGCTTCCTCCCAATTTAAAGATCGTTTTTTGCGTGTGCCTTTTTTCTTGCCCGTTGCGCTTTCCTTTTCAGCAGACTCTTCGGCAGCATCTTCAGCGTTCTCCACCCCCTCATCAGAGGCATTTGTGGCTTTTGTTTTCGACTCCGCCTTTTCATCATCGTCGTCGTCCTCCTGCGGCGATGATGCGCCCTTTGTCAAAAGCTCCTCTAGTTTCATTGTGCTGCCGAAATTCCAATTAACGTTTTTGTTTTCAATGTTTATTATGGTTATTTAAGCGCGATTCCGATTTGCAAAAAATTCTTATTTGATTTCTGTATATACTTTGCGATGGCGTTGCCACCACATCGAAATGTGACCAAAAGTCGCTGCTCGTTGCATATCGATGCCACTATCGATATCTTATTTGAGCACCACTATGCACAGCCTTGCCTTGTGCCTTATCGATAAATTTTCATAGTCATACTTGAGTATCGAGCACAGTAAGTAGACAGCAGGCAATTTAATTTCAATTGAAAAAAATATAAATTGTATAACACAAAATACAGCGAGATGGCTTTTGGTGACTATCCCGTTGAGTATAATCCGAAGGTGCACGGACCTTACGATCCAGCACGCTACTATGGCAAAGGTATGGGAAATTTGCAAAAATTACGTAATTTTCGCTGCACGGTATACGGCGGCATTGTACGATTTCTAACACTTTACATAATTCTGCAGCTGATGTTCCATTCGGCCAAGTGAAATTGGGCGAGTTGGGCGCCTGGCTTGGACGCCGCAACAAGACACCAAATGCCATGGCTGGCGCCATTAGCCGTGCCTGGTGGCGTTGGCAGCACAAATATGTGTTCCCCAAGCGTGCTGGCATTGCACCATTTTTCCAATTGACCGTCGCCAGCATGACGTTCTTCTATTTGATCAACTACACCAAGTTGAAGCACCACAGGAACTACAAGTATCACTAAACGCTATTGTCTCGCTTCAGCTCCTCTGTCAGTGCTACACTTTGTTACTTCTTGGTGGGGAGAGATTTGAACACACCGCAACATAATATTAGTTTATTCTTGTTTCGAAAAATCGGCTAAATCTAATAAAATCCAAAACAGCTGCGAATAACAGTGCTGCCCTTAACAATCCTGTTAACTCAATATTTAACATGTGTCCACTGCATTTGCACCAGTATCCAGCTGTTTGTTCATCTGCGAGTTTGGTGGCCGATGGATCTCGCATATAAAAGGCAACGGGTGTTCACAGTTCAACGATTGCCAAGTGCCGCTTGGCGTCAGTGCCACACAGATGGCATTTTCCTGGAAAGCCCTAAAAGTTTAGCCAAATGTTATGGAACTTTCTACAACATGGGGATTTTTATGGTGAGTTTATGGCTATTCCTATTTTAGGAAAAACTCACCACAGTCGCGGATGTCCCACATGCCAGGCTCTATAGGGAAAGCACAACAGACTCGCCTGCTGCCCATTGCGAAAGTCCAGCGGCTTCAGGGAAGTGCTGCTATTGTAAAGTAAACCAATGTAGGCCAAAAAGATGCCCGATTTTGGCTGCGCGACGAATCGGTTATACTCAAGTAGCCAATGCGATAATGCATAGGTGCGTTCCTCAGAGGCCACATGCGCCAAACTACCGCTAAATTCGCTGGCATTGGTGCAGGCCAGCGAAGCATTTAAATAGCTGCTAGGCTGCGTATAAAATACAAAGAGGCCCACTTGCGGCACGCAGCTTATGTTATGCAGAGCTGTTTAGAGATCAGTTCAAGTTAACAGTCTATGTTAGCTAGAGTTGTTATGTTAATAGATAGCAATGTTGATGGGGTAGGGTATTTATCCTGGAGTGGGATATTTACACAGAGACAGGTTATGTTAGCAGACTCGCAGATTCGAGTGTATTTAATGCTGTCAGAATCCTTGTTAACTGAATATATGTTAACAGTGGTTGTTTATTTTACAAGGAGTACGTAGAACGTGTATAAATCAAGTTAACTTGCGGAAAAAACAGAATTTAAGCAGCATCACATTATGTTAACAGAAGGAAGTTTTTTTTTGACAAATGCAGTTTCAATTAACATGAGCAGGCTATGTTCACAGAGGCAGTTAATGCTAAGCTTTGGCCAAATTACGCAAATTTTTTACCTGTAGGTCTTCCATATAAACTGTAGTAATCAAAGCGACTGTCGTTCACCATGCCCGCAAAGCTGGTGTTCTGCGGACACTGCAACACATGGCAGTTGAAATATTCGCCCGGCTGCTCGAAGACACTCAAACGTCGACGTGCATCCTTCTCTCGTCTGCTAAGCTGTGCAAAACGATTCTTGCGCCGCTCCTGGTCACCTGCGGCATAGTTCAACGCCAAGCCGCGTAGCTGACGTGCCAATTTCATGCAATCCGCCAGTGTTGCAGTGCTCTCCAAAGCGAGTGCCTCATCGGCAGCAGCGCGTTGACATTGGCGCACCAGATGGAACTGCAATGGGGCAGTATTCTCCGTTGGACACCGAAGTGCTTCCGATTTAGGTTGATAGATTAAATGAATCAGCAGCAACAGTTCCCACATGGCTAATAGTCGTAAATGTTAGGCCAGCCATTTTATACATACTTTTTTTGACAGGCTGCAATTTGTGCATCAAATTCAAATAAAGGGTAATAATTTTGTTTATGGTCAATTTAATTTTATTGTTCATTCACATTGATTAAGTTTAGCTTATGCCTAACTACAGAGTTGTCTTTTTATTTAATATATTGTTTATTCATGTATTTTTGATATGCATTGCACGGCTCCAGGCGAGCATTCTACGTAAAAAATGCTCAAATGAAGCTGTGCAAAGACTTTTAGCTAAATTACTTTGCGAATTAATGCAACTGTATTAATATTAATTTTATTATTGTTTTGTGGAACGGCTGTGTGCTGTAGATGCTGCAGGCTGCCCTGCTGTTTATATAGTATAGTAGTGGTAGCATATTTAATATTTGTAGTGCACATATAGTTTAAACAATGACAAGAAATAATTGTTCAGGACAATTAACTAAGAACAAAGTGTGGCAGGATTTTTGTTTGTTTTTGGAACTAAGTTTATAAATATAGAATACAAATACAAATATCACCTGAGCGTCGGCTGCTGCATTCGTTGTTAGTGTCGAGTGTGTGTGTGTGTGTGTGTTTGTTTTATTTAAATTAATAGTTAAAGTAAGTAAGATAAATACAATACACATTTGTAAGTTTAATGACTGCACTACGAGAAGCGAGATTGTGTGGAGTTTTCTGATAAGAATCGGGGAAGTCCAACACCAACACAAACGTGCGAAACAGAGTCTGGCAACTCCAAGGCTGCTGGTGCGTGTGTCAGCACTGGTCAACTCTGCGACATTAGCGGGCAATAATGGGAAATTGCCCGGTAATCTCTGCACAAAAAGGGAAGTTTTCTTTTATTATTATATCATGCAAAACTAAAATACTAATTATTTAACTTAGGCAGTTGCTCTTTAGACACTGCACTTGTGACCCTAGAGGCTAAACTGCTGCCCAACGTGTCACGAGACATTTTTGACAATTGACTACCGCAGGCGGCTTTAATTATTAATATTATTATTGTATTGTTTTTGTTTTTTTTGTTAGCTTGCTTGCTGCGCGAGTATCTCATACTTGATTTTAAAACACTTTGAGTGTTCCATTTTGTTATCGTTTTGGAAATGTTGTTTTTGAAAATTTTGAATTTATATGTTGTTTTCACATAGTATGGATCGCTTGCTGGCTTAGCTGCTATGCGAGAAGGCGGTGTTTGTGTAGGGACCACTGTAAATGGAGCTGCCCGAATTGGACACCGTTTTGGTGCTACGCCGTGCCATGATGCAAAGCACCGCGGCAACGACGGCCAGCATCAGTATCAGACCCGCAATGGCAATGGCTATGGCAAAAGTGCGCTGCGACACGCACAAAGCATCCTCCAAAGTCTGTACATGAAATGAAAAGGGTCGAAAATTAATAAATATTTCTGTTAAAAAACATATTTTTAAATGTTTATGGAAGCAGCTATTATTCACAAGAACTTGTTGATACGTCAATCAACAGTCTTATATGTCTATATTGGACAGGCTTTCATTGTGAACACAAATTATTTATATAAATTCTTTTGGTTGAGTTTCAACTCACCTTCTCCTTATACACCGCATCCTCGTCGCTGTCGTTGGCATTCTCATTCTCATTGACATAGAGGCCGGAGAAGACCTCAATGGTGGCGGGCAAGGTTTCCTCATCCTTGGCATCGCTAGCCTGACGCTTGGGTCGTTTTCCGCTGCACAGAGGCGCCTCCTGGCAGCTGGGATCTTCGAGGGCACACAGACGTACATTGCACTGATAATATACGGATGTGGTGTAGGGGAACTTGTGCGCCGGGAAGGTCACATTGGCTGCCAAACGATCCTCTGTATAGTTGAATTGACCCATGATCTCGTTGTCCATGGGACAGCTAAGGAACAAAGAGGAACTCTAGATGCTTATCCGGCTACAAACTACATTTGGAATAGTTTAACTTACCCGTCTTCGCCCATCAGGCGCTGTTCACCCCAACCCAAACCATCTCGCACAATGCAGTCGGTCACATGGAGACCGTACAGCTTCTGCTGATCAATGCTAATGACAATGGTCAGCGGATCACCGATTTTCACATCATCGGCGATCTTGTGCTCCTCGTTGTAGATCTTCATGTGGCAGCCGGGCATCGGAATTTCGTTGTTACTCACATCGTTGTCAGCCTCATTTTCCAGGGCTGCTGCATCGTTCACATCCACATCATGGACATCGTCCTCGTCGAGTTCATCGTCACCCAATCGCTGCTTATCCAGCGATCGTCCGTAGTCTCGTCGATCGTGCTCATCGCTGCGGAACGCCTGCGGTTTCTGGGCATGCTTGCGCAGATGCTTCCTCGGCTTGATGGCCGCATCGCGGCTCTTGTAGGCACAGCGCACATGGTAGCCGCGTCCCAGGTCCGTTATCAGTTTCAGATGCGGCTGCAGCACAATCGTATTGAAGAACTCAATGCCGCCATCGTCCTGAAAACGGAATGAAAATTTGTGTGAGAAATGTGCTTAAAATGCGAATTCAGAAAGTAATTATGGAAATTTATTGATTATTTCAGAAATAAATACTATGAAGATTTGTATTTAATTTTATAATTAAAATATACTTGATTTGAAATATAATTTTATTTATAAACATTAAAATACTTATAATTTGTATTATACATTAACTGCGCGATTTTTATAAAATATTTAAAATATCTAAATTATGAAATAAACAAACATATTCATAAAGATTAAAACACGATTGTAATTTATTTCCACAACTTGTAAAAGAAACCCTAGAAATAAGTGGAAAATGTAAAGCAAATTTTCTTTATCAAGCAGCTGCAGCTCTTCACAATTACGTACAGCAAACAAAAGACTTGGGCAACAAACTTGCCACAGCGGACATCGCCTTCTACCTTTGGTGCTAAATTCCTTAAATCAAATAGCAAATCGCATGCTTGCAGCTGCTAATGCTAATGCCCAAAGAAGCCATATTAGCGATTCAGTCAGTAGAAACCTGCTAGACAGCTCTCTTAGCCAGGGCAACGATATGTGCTTGGAGTAGACAATGTAGTCAATCTTTTGTACTTCCAGTCCCTCATTATGCATAGAGATTCACGCTTCGATGCAGCTGAAAATTGCTAGCAAGAAATTTGATGTGTGACTTGGTCTTCAACTCGTCTTTAGATCACGAGCACTTCCTCATGTTTTTTTTTTCTATGATGTTTTTTTTTATTTTTTCCATAGAATGGTGCTGATGCCGTGCAGCGGAGTGTGAAGTCTGCTGTTTTCTATATATCCGCAAGAAATTAGCAATGTTTGCGTAATGAATTTTATTTTTAGTCGTTATTTACATACAGAAACTGAAATGGAAATTTGCAAACGGCTCTTTGGACTTCCGTCGATTACATCATCATCATCAGCAGCAGCAGCAGCAGCAGCAGCAGCCAGCCAAGTTGAATCTTTAAAGCAGCAAAGCTATATTCCCTAGACAATTTGTTACCATTGCACGCAGCCTGAGCATTTACTTTTCTTTCTGCCACATTCTACTGCCACATAACGGTGCTCTGGTGCTTGTGCTAATTTTGTATCGAGCACTCGACTCAAAACTCAATTGCTGGCGTGGTCTCTGGGTAATTGTAATGGGCCAAGACGCGTACGTATTATTGTTGTATTTTTTATATTTTTTTTGCTGTAATTGGGTTTGCCGCATTCTCTTTTTGGGCACGGAAATGCTTTATTTAAGTGGCAGCGTTATCGTCACCCGCAGGGGCATTCTTAATTGCATTTGTTTAGCCTGATGCGGCTTATGGAAGCGAGTAATAAACGAAGCTAGAGACTTTGAGTTGTTTCCGTCTTGGACTTTAAGCCAGGTCTAGAACTTGAACGTGTCTCTCCGCTATTGTTGTTGACAGTTATGTTTTATGGGTGTGTGTGTGTGTGTGAGAGAGATGAGCAGCACTTCCCAGCTGCCGCAGCATCAGCCAATGGCAGACAGTGGGCTAATAAAAGACATAATAAAATGACATTTAAGATTTGAGGCACAACACAGGCACATAACGGTAGAAGTAGACAGCTATTATGTCATTATGACACTTCTGTGCGTTCGCTTACTTATCTAGCAGCATTAAAGTTCTTTCAGCAGCGGCTGCTTTCAAGAAATGTGTAAATGGAAATGGAGAAATGTAAATTTAGTATTTTATCTGTGCGCTTAACTCATCGACTTTTGTAGCATTCATAAATGTCAACGCGACTCATAAGTAATGTGAGTATAAGTATATAGAAGAACATATATATTAAGCTGCAGTTGCGTGGGTGACGTTCAACACTAGTCGGCCTTCAGGCCAGTCAAACAACAGCTATTAAATGGAATATATCAATGACAATATGAAACACGTTTACATGTGTACACTTTTGGCATTTTCACGGTCACGGCGTCGGCCGTTGAACGCGTTCAGATGACCGCCAACGTTGAAGACGCTGCAGAACAAATCGATTTTCATATAAAGACCATGTTTGATCCCATAATTTGTGGCAAAAGAAAATGAAATAACGAAAGACTTAGGCAACACACGCAAACTGTCTGTCCAAGCATTTCTGATTTGTATTTCGTTTAAAAAATAATAAAACGAATTTTTATCCTATTCTTTGCCTTGAGCCTCAGTTCTAAATGTTTTCGATTCTGTATGCTGCTCATCAACTGCACAGCAATTATAAATTGATTAAAACGCTTTGCGCCCTTCAGGCCACGCACTTGTGGCTGTATCTAACTATATGTATCTATTGACCCTGTACGTAATGGTTAATGGAAAACAACAAAGCAAAACAACAACAACAACAAAAGTAAGCTACGTTTAGTCATAGCTACGCGACTTGGAAATGCCCTGCAAGCGTGAAATGTTTTTTAATTACATTTCGATTTACTATCTTAATCAGATACTAGCTGAATAGATAAGCATTAAATGGGGGCTTAATAGATGAGTGGGATGTAGTATACGCAGTTTGATAATAATTAAATATGATCGCTGATCTCTGCTGGCGAATATACCTTTTGCCCAGGGGAAAATTGAACATTAAATATTAAAAAAAAAAACAAGTTTTTAGCACACTTAATTGTGTTTGGCATGCACAGCAGCAAGCAGCAAGCAGCAACAACAATAACAAAAAACTTGCTAAACAAAAACAACAACAACAATAATAGCAACAGGGTCGTAGTGGAGACTCAGTTGGGAGTCAATGGCGTGGCAACTTTTTGCGGCAGTTGACACGCGACTTTTTACATAAAACTGTTGCTGCTATAAATAGGCATGGTTAATTAGAGACACACACAAACAACATTACATAAGTGTGAGTGTGTGTGTGTGTGTGCATTTTAATTGTATGCAAATGTGCATTCACTGAGCTCATCTTAAAAGCTGACGTAACCTCAGCATCCTGCCCTGACAACAGCTTCATGGTCACAAGCAGATGACATCAACTGCAGCTCCATGAAAACGTCATTAACAATAAAAATGACAACAACAAAATACAGTCACGTAACCTCACTTGGCTTATTGATTTTTCCATTATTGGCGCTGGCTAAACAATCATTTTAGCCATCAACTTTAACTTAACGCGTTAAGTGCATGGGTCAGCGTCAACAGGAGGAGACACAAAGTGGCCGGCACTCAACACAAAAGACTGAGGCAACAAACTCGTCAGTGTTCTGGCAGCAGATACACCTGTTCGTATACATGTATGTACACAGCACATACATATCTATGTAAGCATGGAACGTTAAGCGATGCTTGCCATAAGAGCAATTATAATTTGCAATTTGAAAAATGTATGTCAGACCAATCGAAGCGAAAGGAAATACCAACAAAATTACAAAACAGTTTGCCCCAATAAATGCTGAGAAATTACACTGCATACGAGAAATTTATATCACAATGACGACATATAAGCGCCTATTCGTGCGTGTGTGTGTGTGTGCGAGTGTGTGTTGACCATAATAATGTCCATGCGTGAGTTGAGATCGCCGTTTAGCTGGATGGGTGCTAATTGAGATTTCAAAATACATCGGAGCTCTACGCGGTTGTAAGCGATCGTAAATCGCTGCTATGAGCCAATAAATAAGCCACGCCATATAAGCCAACTATCTAGCCAATTTATCTATGCCATGTCCAATATAAACTCCAAACAACAATTTATTTATGACTATTTGTTAGCCATTTCGATTAAGGCTTGTCTTTCATTCATCGTTCATTCGGATCATTCGATATAATGAACTTGGGCTCAACTGCAAATATTGCTAATAAATTGAATAAATATTTTCGGTTTGATTTAGTTATTAGCAATAAACAATGTTTTTTTTTGGTGAATTGCATTTTGTTTTTGATTCTGTTTTCATGCTTATACATTATATGAAAAATATTCAGTATTCTATTTAGGTAACATTTTGTTTTTCTAATCTGCTTCGTGCGGTATTCGTAAATATTTTGAAGACCATCTCCTAATAGGTACAAGTTGATGATATATATTTAAAATTCTAAAGATACACACGTGTAATTTAAATAGATTAGTCGGCTAAGTCCCTTGCGTAGAATGTTATATTTTTAACGTCTTTTTCTTTCTTTCTTTCTCGCTGAGAATATTTCATTATGTAAACACATCTTTGTTTAATCATCTTGCTTACAACATCAGCATGGAAGGCGGCTTTCAAATTTTCTCACACCTTCAACTCAAGTTGACTATAATTATAACTCTCCGTCTTCGGGCAATCTGCCTTTCAATCAGCTAGTTAATGATGTAGTTAGTAAGCTGCCATTCATTGAATGCCAAACAGCCACAACTGCAACTAAATTGATTTCGTGTGCGTTTCGTGAGTCAATTTCAAGCCAAGTTCGCAGCGCGATGAGCAAATGGCTAATCATTATGGCATATGGATTTTACCTTGTATCCAATTCATCTCGATTGATGCTGGAGATGCTGCTACTGGCCATATACGCGTTAAGCTAAAACTCAATTAGCATGGCAAAAAGGCAGAACAACTTTTAAGCTACACAGCATAAAACTGAGCTAATAGTATTTAAACTCTTGGCATGTGGGATGCTCAACTTGAATACTTTTGTATGCATTTAATTGAATTCTCAACTTGACTTACCGTTTCCTTGGGCATTGTGTTGCAGCTACGCAGCGGCAACTTATATCGGAGTGGACCAATGTGATCTCTGCGAAAGGAACGCAAGAAAAAAAACGAAAACAATTTATGATTATGGCTGATTGCTCAACTAATATCTAAATTGCAATCTGGCACTAACCTGTACTCGCTGAGGCATGTGGAATTCTTGGAGAGGCCTTTCGGATAGATCATGCCACTGAAGAGGCCCGTCTCATGATTGGGTGGCGCATCTTTAATCGTGATCAGCATTGAGCCGGACAAACATTTCACTCGCACACTCGGTTCCACCGTTGACGGTTTGTTGTTGCTGGTCGTGGGCGTGGCTGCTTCCGCCTCCGCCTCGGCCGCTGCAATGGCAGCGCTCAACGAGTCAGGCGCATCCTCTGCAAGAAGCGGGCGTATAAAGTTATGTCATAAAATCTCTGTGCATCTACAGTTAAAACAACAGTTAGCCAACAACAATACAAAGTTAAAGCTCGAACTATAGCTGAGGATGCCATTTGCATAAATCATCAGCGATATACGAATCTTCAAATAAAGCAAGCAAGAGCGCCACAGGCGAAGGTGTCACAACTACCAAATATCCTGTATACAAAGAAAGATATTTAAGATCTTCCCTAAGATTCATATAATGTTCAAAGTGATTCCCAAAATGACTTATGTGCTGATTAGTTTTTCATTAAACAATTTCTTAAGTATTGTGTCGATAAAGAAAAATATTTAAGATCTGTTAATACTCTACTAGAATTAACTTAATTAATGTAGTTGTGCTAGCTTTCTAATCATTTATAAATTGCTCATAATGTGGGGATCGTAAGCACAATTTTATCGAGTGAGGATGTAATATCTATCTATGGTATTCTCGTATCTATAATACCTTCCATAATATCCCTTTTAACAAAATTTGATTACAGGGTATACGCAGCAAAAAGACACTCGCACTGCGGGGCCAAACACAATGGCTGGAAAGATGCCCCTCTGGGAGCAACTACAGCTGCAGCTGCAGCTGGCAACAAAACTGCGGAAACAAACGCGGCGACAAACATGCAACCGACCAAGTTAATGACATTGAAAATGCATTCAAAGAGTGCAGCAGCATTGTTGCCATTAGAAAGATGCAAGTTCCTTGAACTTGCCATCCGAACAAGAAAAGCAAGCCAGAAAGAACCTTTAAGCTTCAAGTCTGCGCATGCGGTTTGGCACCAAAGCCGCAAAAGAACTCGCTTCTAGGGCTATATATATATATATATATACATCTGTATATATAGAAATATATATATTTATATGTATATATATCGCATATGCAGCACAACACCTCGCGTGCGATTCGCCATTCCAGCGAGATTCTCGATTCGTTTTTGCACTTCTTTTGTTGGTCCGGACAAACGGCGTGTGCTTGGCTCACAACCTGGCTAAAGTGGAGTTGGCTCTAAAGATGGCGATGGCGATGACGATGGCTTTGGCTTTGGCGATGCTTCGGTTTAGTTCAACGAACCTTCCAGCCATTTCGCATCAGTTAACTTGGTTTCTATTCCTATTCTACAGCATATGCGGCTGGGCAAAGTAATTGCATGCAACTCTCAGAGCCGGTTTTTGTTCCTTAGTTTTGGCCCAAAGCTCAGACCCCAAGCCAACAAGTCGTTATTGTTTGCTGTTGCTGGCATATTAAATATTTAATGACTTTCTATTATGTATAATTTTGAAAAAAATGCATAACTGCATAATCAAATAGGGAGGGTCTCAAAACAAAAACAGCTCCAGCGACTAAACAAAGATCTATTTTAGGTAACCGACGGAAGACTAATATACATTTTTACACCACAATACTCTAAACGTATTGTTCTTTTCTTAAGTTATTATGGAAGATATTTCATTTGGCATCAAATTAAATCAGAATTCTCTGCTGACATGTGATTATTGTATGTAGATGTGATTGTGGCAAGGGCATTCTTAACTGTTACTGCTTCAACTGCCTAAACGGCTATAGGAACTGTATATATACATATGTTGTAAAGTGTTCATTTAGTTGTGTTTTTTATACCCATCGACTCTTATTTAACTTTATTACTAATTTTTTAATTATTCAAAATATACAGTAATAAATCGCAACACTCTGGAGCCCTTGGCAATATTCAATCGAAAGTTGTGTTCCCATATCAAAAAACATTTTTGCTTTTTGAAAATATATAGACCAATCTTATAATATTCTAGAATGCCATTATTTTTGAGAAAAATGAATATCGGTATACTAAATTCTATAGCTTCCATATACATTATGCTAAATTTATCTAAATGAATCTACATTATGGCATTTAATCTTCCGCTACCCGAAGAAAGCTGGCTTATTGATTTATTTTTATAATAACACTTTCTCAGACAATTTGAAAATTATCAGGCAAGTGAAACGTTAAACTTCGATCAACAGATAAACTGACTATATTTACATATCCGAAACCAATTCCAGCAAATACAGCTGCTCATAGATGATGAAGGTGAAGAAAGCGACTCAGACACAAACTATGAATTTCGATGGCAAAAAGATAGATAAAAAATGGTTTATCATTCTTCAATCATTTGACAGACTTTGGGATGAGCTGGATGCAGCTGCCTGATTGACAGTATTGATACAAGTGGGGATAAAAGTGGGATGAGAGGAACAGTTGCCATCCAGATCTCCAATTGGTGGAAAGCTGCCCCAGTTGCCCCGAACTTAGCAGTTGGGATGTGTGTGGGGTGGCAGGTTGTACAGCCATCTATGCGTGCTGTGAGTAAATTTAATTTCAAAGGTAGCCAGCTGAAAAAACCAGTGCTATCCGCAAGTCAGCTGATTAAAAGACACCACAGGCATTCGACATCATCTACGCTTGGAGCTCCCGCAGCTTTATAGCTTGTCGAAGTTTCTGTGCATTGTCCAGCTGATGAATGCCGCATGGACCACGCTGGATACAAACAAGAGTGAGAATGAGGCTTTTACCATGCAGCCCGATATGGTCAACGAAGAGTTGGCCACCTTTGACTTTCTATGCCTCTCACACATCAATCGCTTTTCCTGACCATCGTCTGCTCGCTGGAGTTCGCGGAGATGGGCAATAGCTTTGTTTGCCGTCTGCTCAGCAGCCACAATTTGAGTGTTAAAAGTGAGATTGAGGCTCCAAATTATTGACTGCTTACAGCTTCCATTTTTTATTCAGCTTTGCCTTGGCTCAATCAAAACTGGCCCAACCGTCAGATGCATGAGTCCAAACTGATGAACTGGGTAGCGTTTGGTTTTAAAACTGGGAACATAGCACCAGTCGGATGCACTAACAGAGCCTCTATGCAAGAGTTGAGATCTCTTTATTTCCCCTTGAAGAAGGCATGAAGACAGTCTTCAACTTTTATTTTGACTAACTTCTGTCCAGCTTTGTTGCGGAGATGTTTTAGGAGGAACCTACAGCAGGGTTTACTCTTGGCCGTTGCCCGATTACGTGGTGATCGTGTCATTGTCGATGGCCCTATGATAAGTAGCGTCCCTGTCATAATTTGCAGTCAGCGTCAGATTTTCACCTATGAGCAGTTACTGGCCTATCTGGAGAGCCTCCAAGAGACCGGTCCCAACTACTGGCTCAATCTGAACTATATAATCAAAGCCATCAACTGCTGTCCACGCTCATTGGCAGCTTAGTCATAGATTGCCTAACAGTCGACACACTCAAACACACACACAGACACAAAGGAAGTGTGCTGCAATATTTGGCGAGGCTTTCAATAGAGGAGTCATCGCTTTTTAATAAGACAGTTAAATGCTGCATGAATTGACTTTTGCTTGCCACGGCGGCGTTTATGTGATTACCGACCAAAATGTGTGTTTCGTGTGTTGTTTGTGTGTGTTTGGCAACGGTAAATGACAGACACATATTAATATATATATAGCTGGAGACACCTTCACTTTTCCGTTGCATTTGCGAGCAATTCTGCACAGAAGGGATTAAGTCCGAAAAAACGTTGAATAACTTTAAAAATCGAAATTTAAGCAAGGCTTTGCAACAATTATTAACAAAATTAACGAAACCATTATTTAAAGCTATCTAAAGAACACTTGCCTATTTTAGGTTGAGTTTCTTATTAGGGCATTTGATTTTCTCAGTGTACTCAAAATTCATATAAAAAGGCATTTTATTACTTTTGTCGATTGATTTTAGCTATATGTAAGTATTATTTGTATTTGAACTACTTGAAATATTTAACTCAAGAGCACAGTTTGTGCATTAGATTAGTATAAAAAATAATATACTATTAATAATCAAAATAATTTGCTTAGCAACTAAGTATGACTGGTAAATGAGCACCAACCGGGAATCCCGTAAGCATCGTATTCTATAGCCTATGTCGTCCCAAGACGACTCCTTAGCATTTTATATGCTTATTACCAATGTAAAGGAAATTAGAAACTTTAAATCTACTAAAGTGAAATTCAGTATAGCCTGCTTAAAATATGTTGCAAGATTAATGTACTTACTTGCCGACGTTGTTATCTGTGCGCCGTGTGTCGTTAATGCTGCAATTGTCTGCAAAGAAAGTGGATGGTTGAGAAGTGGTCATTAGAAGCGTTATGCTATGCGAACAGAGTTGATGCCAGGGCCGTGGCGATGCCCGTAAAGCTGTGGACATAAATCACGATCGAGCTGACATTAATGCCCCGACTAATCTATGCAAGACTGCCGACAAGCTAAGCTCCTTTAATTAAAATGGAAATGCAAAGAAAATGCGCAAAGATTTTGGTTTCGTTCGTGCTGGCTTATAAGCAGAGAGAAGATATTGGAGAATTCGTTATTCTCTCACGATTCTAAGGCCGAAGAAATGAAAACTTTCGCCAGCAGCTCGCGCCAGGTTAGAGTTGAAACGGAGGCTGAAGCTGACACTAAAACTGAATCTGAGGCCGAGGCCAAGCGCCTTAGAATCTAAGCATGCAGCTTGTTGCTTGCGATTTGCGATTTGCTGTTTGCTGCTTGCTGCTTGCCGCTTGTAGTTGTGCCACTTTTGGCAACTTGGCACAACACGAATCGATTTTAGCATACTGGGGGGAAAGGTGCGGGAGTGTGTGCGGTAAGTAAACATGCCCGACAGTGTTTGCGCTTATGCTTGTTTGCCGGGTCTCATATTTAGGTTAATCGCCTGGCCGTGCAATTGTCATTCACGGCCTAGTCTCGACCTGGAGCTGTCTCTGATTCTGAGCTGATTGATATGTTTTAGCATTGGCCAATTTTTCATTTCACTGCGCCCAGGAATGAGGCTAAAAACGGATTTTCATGACCCTTCCACAGAAATGTAGAACGAAACGTCTGCGACACCATAAGATATATCAAATCTGAGCCATCATCAATAGCCAAGATCATGTTTGCTGGTTGATGTGTCTTAGACGGTATTGGCCAATTTTTCATTTCACTGGCTAATATTGAGGCAACAAGCAAGTTTTTGACATCCTTCTACATTCAGAATCGTGTTCGACCCCATAATGTATAAGTAATCCAGATCATCATTAATAGTCAAGATCATATAGATCTGATCGTCTGTCGCTCAAATTTATGGCTTTGACAATAAGACTTTGATAAATCGGAACCCAATATAATACAGCTGCCATTGGAATAATCTGTCGAACGTAAGTAACCAGCTAAAATTATAATAAATCTAACTATCTATTGTAAGATATTTTTCGATTTTCAAACGAGTTACATCAGTTTTATCAGGCAGTAGGGAATTAAATCGTCGGCATGCCGAAGATATCAATTATTTCCTGGTTTGTTTCAATAATACTTACGATTAAGTGCAGCGCCGTGCAAAGAATTCGAGTGCTTGACTTCATTGTGTTAGCTGCAAAAAAGGAAAAGAGATAAAAGAGAGAATTAGAGAATTGGAGAAATGAGAAGTGTGAAATTCAGTGATTAATATAAGAAAACCAACACGTTGCAAACCGGTTGGGTACTCGACAGAAATCCGTTTACATTATGCAAAAATAATACAAGCCACATAAAATGTTTAATGAATTTTTGATGTGTGCATGTTTTCGCCCAAGCTACGAAAAAGGCCCCGAGCGAAACTTTCAACCGACACAGCCCTGACAAATTGGGTCAGCACAAGATTTGTGGATGAGGCCAACATGGAGCGAACTTGGAGCGAAGTTTGCGTGCCAACAAAATGGGTTAAAATCAGCATAAAAACCAAGTAAGCCAGCAAGCAAGCAAAGGAAGCTGCCCCAGCATAACCGTAAAGGCGCAACGACAGGGCTCAATTGTGAGTGAGGTGAAACAGCAAAACTCTTAACGAACTTCCGTCAACAGATGCTACATGACATGCAACAACAACAGCAAACAGGCAACCTCAGTTGAGGCAAGTCTGAAAACGGGTATTAAACAGATATCAATAACCAAATGGAGCACGTGATAAGCAGTTTTGCTTTGGAGTTTCCTGCAGAAAAGCATACAATGCAACTACTGTGAGAACATTGATAGCCAGTCACGGCCAGGAAGAGCTGTCCAACAGCAATTGCCCGATCATTATCTGTGGCCCGCTGTGACCAAATACCAAAAACAACAACAACAACAACATGCAGCTTACATAGATGGCCAAGCGCTTGATAAAAAGCCGCCAATGATTTCAGGTTGCTTAAAGTTGTTTTTTGTTTTCCTCCCCACTTTATGTTGTTTACTCTTTTGCCTGCCAACACATTTCATTCACATAGCGCCTTATGATGTCACAGGCATAGAGAGATGGACAGACGGACAGCCAAACTCACCCATTGTAATTTGATTTCAGTTGAGGTAGTTGTTCGTCTATTATCCGAGTGCTATAATCTGAATAGGATTTTTGTTATTATTGAAATTGTTTGATCTAAAATTGGGTCAGCTGATATCGCCAGCGTGCGTTGATAAATGACTGACATTATGCGGCGTCTATAATGCCAGCAAACAACATTTGTCAATGCCTGAGACCCACACAATCCAGGTAGAGAGACAGGGTGGGAGATTATGTGTTTATATAGATTCAGATCGCAGCTAACCGTGTTGCTTCACTCACAACTGTGAACTGAATGCCGCCCAAATGCAAATCGCCAACAAACAACACTAACAAATACAACAAAGTCGCTAGACAATACTCGTAGTGCAATAAATTAGCTAAAATTAGCCGCATGACGTAAGTGGGCATAGCGCAAAAATGTCACTAACTCGGCTCCGCTCCACTCGGACACCCATGTCGCAAAAACAACTACAACAATAATAAAAAACAATTAAACAGCTGCTCGAAACTGAAAGCGCAGCTCATGCAAGCAAAAGCAAAAAAAAAACACAGAAAACTATATATATTTATCTATGACAATGGTGAAAATCGAATACTCTTGCAAAATGGCTATGATTTAGTTGTGCAGCCATTTGATCTAGGCGAGAATCTTGTGAAAAGGATATTAGAAGCATTTTCCTTAAATATTGCAATCCTTAATTACATTTTAAAAACCATATCAATTGGAAATAGTTCGACTCTCTGATCATCCACACAACCTATACATTAATTTGCCAGACAACAGTATGCTCTACCTTCCCATTTGAATGCCGATATAACTAATCAATCCAAAGTTAAGCAATAAATTTCTTAATGTACAAATCTCCATTTTTATAACGATAAATAAAAACTGTTAATGTATTGTTAAATACTTTAAAGATTGTTCCCCCAGTTACAAATTTTAAATAAAGAAATAAGAACAAAGAAATTGGGGATATTGCTAACTTTATAAATAAATACATATTTTTTCTTAAGTATTCAATTTTCAAGATCGTTTTTTGATCCCTTGTTGTTGCTTCTGTTCAAAATCTTCAAATTCCTATTTCTTATTATTTTAATAGTATTATTATTACTATTAATAAAATTGTTATTACTAATATATGTATGTCTCGATACGTTACACTATTCACGACAAATCCAAAAATGCCCTGCGAACGCATAAAACTGAAATAAACTTTGAATAAAAATTGGTGCGCATTGCGCTCAACGGAAATGATGAATAATGAACTCTGATTGGCATCTGCTCTCGTTACCCAGTTTCGAGAGTTCGTACAAAAAGTAAATCGAAAACATTTGCAAAAACCCAATGAAATGGGAGCGAGTGACCTTCCATTGGTAGACAGTACTCTGATAAGCGGGAAATTGCACGTAATTCGTAATGCCTGAATTGTTGTGGTCGATTTAGCTGCATACAATTACTTATAGGAAAGGTTTTTGTTGTTACAAAATGAAATTGAGTATTGCCTAATAAGCTTAAGCGTTTTTTTTTTTCAAATTAAATGCATTTCTTATGTTATATTGTCATTGTCTGATTAAGGAATTGAGATTTTAGAGATCTCGTAAAGTATGCCATGACTGATTCTTCATTATAGAGGCAACCTAAACAAAACTTCGTATTAAAATGTGCAAAGAAGCATATGTTAATAATGGGTTCAATGCACAAGAATTTATAGATTAAGGGAATCATACAGATAAGTACGTATTTAGTTACGTATATGGTTATTTTCGTGACTGTGTCTACTAGTATTAACATTGAGTTTTCATCATGAAATCATTGAAGTGATCATCATCGACAGCGTGCGCTCAGCTGTAACGGATTGTTTTATGTGTGGCTGTCAAGTGTCGAGTTGTCGTTTGACACACATTCCGTAACAGCGACGACAATAACAACAACAACAACAACAACATAAGCGACAACAAAAACCTTTAAATCCAAATAAATACGAGTAGAAAAGCCGACAAATGGGCCGTGCAACTGAATAAATTAAGCAAGTTGCGTGTGCACGACGAGGCAGCAAAGTAAAACACAAGCAAAACAAATACAAATAGTTGCAAGCAGACAGAACAACAAAAACGTTAACAGCAATAGGCAAACATACTGTTTGTTTAAACAATTGCATTTTCATTTATGACTATGTATGCACAATGTGGCGACTAAATGACCTCGCGTGTTTCATATAATGTATTTCTGAAAAGCCTCAGCTCATAAGCAAATGCAAAAAAAAAGGCGTTTTATAGTTTATTTAATTATTTTATGTTAGTTGTTTAATTTTTACAGCTTTCTGCATGAGCAATGCGTAAAGGTACCAACTGTACAAAATGTGATCGTGTGCCGCGTAACTGGGCGTAAAATTTGTTTAATTTACAACAAATTTCACGTGCTAATTGAGCAGAAAATGGGAACATTATTTGGGATAGCAAGAGGAGAGAGGGAGAAAGAGAGGGGGGGGGGCAGGAACACTAGATTGCCTTGGAGATTGTGCTGGTTCCACAGTAATCAAAGTGTAATCTTGTTTGCGGCATCTGAGGCACTTCATTGAACAAATTATGTTGCTCCACACAAAACGCACGCATCAATCACAGACGAAAGACTTCAGGCACAAACTTGCCCGCCAATGACTGAAGACACAAACTTGGGCGCTCGATTAAAATCAAGGCAAAAAACCAACAAAAAAATAACAGTAACAACAAAAAACCAAAACTTGATTGGAATGAGCGTCGCACACAATTAGAATATCACACGCTAACAATCTGGAAGCCGGCCATGCAAAATGCCAAAGGCAATACTAAATAAAAAAATCTGTGTTAAGCACAAACACAAATAGCACACACACACACACACACACACACACACATGGCGAGGGCCTAACCACAATGCGAGCCAGTTTGACCTATTTGGAATGGGCATCGACAGTGAAGAAAATAAAAAACAAAAACAAAATAAAAAAAAGAATGAGCATTGCAAAGACTTTCTGACCAAGAGTATTCTAACAGCTAACAACTTTCGGTTGTGGTTATGACCAAGTGCCATCAAAATGAGAAATCTCCGACTCAAACGATATTATGGTCAATCAGTATAACGCACAGCTAATTTTGCTGCAATTTCGCTGCTGCTGCTGTTGCTGCTGCTGCATCATAGAAAGTAAGTTTTTGGTTTTTTTTATCAAGTATCTAACCAGTATCTTTACCAATAAAACGCAGCTGCATTTTGGCCCGCATTGTGTTCTTAATTATGGTAATTAACGTGATAGTAAAGAAAAGGGTCAATACGAGGAAAGCCCATAATATATAGTCTTCTTTTCTTTACAGTTTTGTGGCTAAACAATGTTGTTGTTGTTCACTTTTTTGTTTTTTTTTTGGGGTCAGGCATGGCTTTAATTTGCTGGTTTTGTCTTAGCTTTTACTTTTACTTTGCGGGCAGTGAGAACGCATGTGTGCTCAAGTGCTAATCAAAAGCGTTAGAGATCATGATCAAACTCAATTGAAGATATTCGACTTCGGACTTTCACCTGCTTAGCTATGCAAATAAGTACGAGCGCTTGAACAGCAATCATCAAATTAGAATTTCAAATTTGTTGTAGAATATATATTGTATAGGTATACAAATATCAAATATATATGCATTTTTGAATACCAGGTAGCTGCCAAAGAAACGATGAGCTCGGCTATTAAGTGTCGATTGAGTGCCAGCTGAAACTAACATGCTTTGGTGTTGGGAGGGGGGTGTGTGTGGGGGGGATTTGAGGAGATCAAAGCAAACGCAGTCAACGAATCGGAACGAGTGCTTTTTTTTTTGTTTTTATTTTTATGGCTTGGCGATTGCGGCAAGGTCATTGCAATTGCCAGACGTCGTCGCAAGTGAACTAACAATGCCTCCAAATTGCCATTAGCCGGACGGGCAGCAACTGCAAAAACAACAAGTGCCAATGCAATCGCAATAAACGCCAACATCAATTTACCATTGTGTTGTTTAATTTTCTTCACCATTTTCTAAATGGCATTAAATTTGATTTAGTGGCTGCAATTTACACTTAACAATTAACACCAAGTGCAAAGTTAATGTGGCAGCTTAAGAGACGCACGAACTGAATTATCGAATGTCTTAAGCCACAAACTTCTGTTGCAACAGTGGACAAGTGGTCTTTGTGCAACTTTTGTTGGTCCATTTGTTAGCTGCTTATTTATATTGGCCAAAGCTAGTTTTAGCCATTTTGGCGGCAGAGCAGCACCAAAATTGGAAAGGCAGCTGCTCATTTAGTTGTCCTTGTGCAATTGATTATAGCCCAAGACTATAAAAGGGTATATTGAACTGAGGCAGACTAAAATGAAAGTTTTCTATGCTCCAAATTTAAGCTGATTTCAGCTCAACTGCTCAGTCGATAAAAATCAATGCTTTAGGAAAACTTTAAAGAACTCAATACTAATATATTTAAAGCAACTATTACAGGGCATCTTTTAGTCGCATTCTGACTACTTTGCTGTATATTTAGAGATTAGGCAAGACACAGAAAATGCGTCAATATTTTGGAGTTGGCTTGCAGGTTTTGAAGTCTGTCATCAGTTTAAACGGCTGGCAAGTCCGTCAGCTCAATTGCAAAAGCCCGCCCGCATTTGGCCAAGTGCGTTAAATTGGAGCGTTCACAAGTTGCCACATCTTTCGGGGGCTGTGGCTTGAGAAGAAACCAAAAAAACACACATGAAAAAAAAACGCAAAACGCTTTTGCTTTATTTATTTTACTTCTGCTTTTGTTTCTTTTTTTTTTCTTCACGCAGTTACGTAAATTTTCTACAAATTGTTTTTGTTGTCGTCGTTGATTTGTCAAGATGTCCAATTTAACTATGACAGTGTCTCAAATAAATGTTTGAAAAAAATAAGAAAAAACGCTCATTGAACACCTACAGCTTAACCACAAAGTCGCGCCCAAAGGCAATACGACTATTTTTACAGCTATTTGTGATGCCTAATTTTTATTTTCTTCGTTTTTTTTCGGCTCAGCCAAAATAGAAACACGCAGCAGAAATTCGCATTGAACGTGACTTGAGCTCAGCTTTTTTAGCCGTAGGACTTGAATATGTTTCGATTTTTATCAGCCGCACAACTACAACAACATTTTCAGTCGCCAGACGCTTACTTAAAGCTGGCTTCTGTTGTTGTTGTTGTTGTTATTTGGCTTTGGCCCGGCGCCCATTGTCTGAATTTTTTGTTGCTTGACTGCTGGCTACCTGGGGCCGGGGCAAACAGACAACAGAAAACAAAAAACCAAAAAACAAGTTTGCCAATCGCTTAACAGTTCCGTTTTCTGCTGACTCTAATGATTTCAGTTTTCAGCATTGTTGAAGCTTGAATTAAGCCTAGAAGTACCTTCAGCGACAGAGGCTACCGCTGCTGTTGGTCGGGTCAATAATGATCTGGGCCATTTTAATCGAATTAGTAATTGATACCCGAAATTAATAGAACTACCAAAAAAAAAACATGACTTAAGCACTTTTACGACTATGACGTAATTCACGAAATGTCAATTTAGAAATTATATATGTTCAGGAAGTATATCTTATTAATAAAGAAAATTAAGCTCCAACTCTTGCGACTTAAACTAAATTTATTGCCAGTTGCCAAATTTAAGCAAATTTCAATTCACAATGAGCAAAAATGCTCTCGTCGACTAACAGATACATTTCTCAAATATTAACATGGCAGAAAGCCAGAAAATTTCGGAAGAACACTTTTAAATTTGTATTCATCTCTTCTCAACATTTTATGTTTAAATCGCTGCTATTATAAACTAATTCTTATGGCTAATCCCTTGATTTTTATTGATTTCGAAATCTGGTCATGCTCGTTTATGTTCGGTCTATAAGGTATCGAAATAATCCGTTTTCTGCAAAACCAAGCGACCTGGTTCAAAAGTCATGCACTGGTTTTTTTTCTGAATTTGTTTTTTTTTTTTGCATGTCAGTCGACCACACCCACGCCCCGTTTGGCTTGGATTTGAAAGTGTTTTGGCGAACGTTTGTACAATTACGAATAACATTGTTGGGCCAGACTTACCCACGCAAAGGCTGTTTGTATTACAACTGTATTTTTGTTTTATTTTTTTACCTTTGAGGTAAAAGGCTGCATTTAAGTCGACTGGGAATTGGGCACGTTGCAGCATTGGCTGCACAGAATCTAGCCAGACTACTTTTCATTTAAAAGCAAACACCACAACTGGCGTTTAATATAAACCAACTTCAGCTGAGTGACTCACAAGCGCCAATGCAAAAATGTCTGGGCACGCCCCTTAGCAAGATAAATAAATGACAAAAAAACAATAACTGCAAAAATTCAGATTTGCATAATTAGAGAGGGAGAGAGAGAGAGAAAGAGGAACTGGTAGCTGGTAGCTCAAGATCTTGAGTAATGCTGTCGCTGTTAGCGAGAGAGCACTGTTAAGTAGCAAGCTTGTTGCCTAAGTCTTTCGTTTTGATTTCCGTTAGCTGCTCGTTACCTCAACTGTAAATCAATATTGATTGCCAAAAAAAATGTAAAAAAGAGCCAAGCGGAATTTAACATTGTAAGTTCTTTGGCAGGTTGAATGAACTTTTTTGGCTGTTGCGCTTTCTTTGCGTGTTCTTCAAGCTCCTCATAAGCTGTGGCAACATGAGGCAAGGTGATTATAAATCAATTATTAAGTTCATGAACCCACCAAGCAGTCAATCAAGTTTTTTGTTTCAGTCAGCAATGCGTCATCATTTTTATATTATATATTATAATTTCTTATGAAGATTACTCAATGAAAATGGATCACATGTGAATGATAAGAGTGGTCAGTTTTCCCACCAATGATGCCACAAATGTTGCACCACAACTCACTCCTCAAGTATCACACAATGAAGTAACATGCCAAAAAAAAGCAGAGTACAACATTGAAGCGCTGCAAACAAAATAAAATAACACAAAAACAACAACAGACAAAAAAGAAAAACAATTTATATATTTTTTCGACGCATTTTTGTGGGGCCGCGTTTTGTCTCAAGGTCACTTGAGCAGCTCGCATTGTGCTTGTTATATAAACAAGTTAAGTTCATTATGGCCAAGAAGTGCCGTATAAATTGTGCGAGCATATCAAAACTGGTCTCAGCCCGCAACTGGCTTTTGTTGCCTTTTAATTATTGAAATCATTTTTATTTTGTTTTTGTCTGATTGTTGCTTTTAAGCTGCGTTGGCGCTCGTTAGCCATAATTCCAATGTGGTAGCTACCCACACCAGAGTGAAAGAACTCTGAGCCAGTATGGGATTCTATTAGCTCAGTTTGCCCGCAATTATTCACAACAATAGGTGTTGTAGCCAACACACAGTCCCATGAAAATATTTTGAGAGTTAACAACCACAAATTAACCAATTAATATGCAATGCATCAAAGCGAAAGGCGGCCCCCCCAAAAGAAAAAAAAGATTTTCATTCATTTCTCAATGTTGATGATGCAAGTTTTTCAACTCCAACCTCCCTGCGAACCGCTCTTCTCAGCCAGCTATCAATCAATCAAATTTTCTAATTGCTTCTTTAGACGCCAACACAGCAACAATAACATCAACAAAAATCCAAAATGAAACGCAGAGTCATAATTATGGCTAAGGCCTTTCCGTTGGAAGTGCTAAAAGTTTAGACAAGCTCTTTGTGTGTTTGTGTGTGTGTGGCTCCTCTGCAATTGTAGCCAATATTTAACAACAGCCTTAGACGCAATGCTGGTCTCACCCATGATTAATGTTATTCAAGAAAATATACGTTCAAAAACTCTTTTGAAATGCTTGCCAGTCAATTAGCAATAGATTCTAGCACTTAAGCGTCATGTGGGCTGCAACAAGTAAACGTAAGTGCTTTAAATATTGTTTTTCTTGTCTGGAAACTAGGCATGGAAATGTCTGAGCACGCCTACTCATTAGCGAACTTAATAATAATAAAACCTTCGCCTTAAGCTATAAAAGTTATTTCTTTTCTTTTTGCAAGTAGTTAATATTTCTGAAGAAGACTAAGTAAGTAATCAGTCAATTAAATCAAAAGATAAAAATATAAATTTGGGAAGAATCTGTAAATAAACAGAATTGGTTAATAATATTTTTCCGTTTTGATGAAGATTATTATTCCATTGTAAGTTAAGTACTTATGAAACTTCTCAGATCTTTTCCATATATTTAATTCGTATTCCTTTCTTTATCTACGGCTATATATATACAAATCAGAGTTACTAACGATATGAGTAAATAATCTCGGCCAGTCAAGAATTTTCTTCTCACACATTTCCACTAGGTCTACTAGTCTTACAATTGGTTGCAAGTTAAATGTGTGATATTCTTCATCTAATGGTTTTCCTCAGTAATGAGTCTTTTCCTTGCCTTAACTAAGAATGCAACGTTTTCAAATTTGAAAATTTTCTCAGTTTTTCCGGTGACGCTGACACATTAAAATTAAACATGCCGGACATGCAACAGGCGGCAAGCGGATGTCCGTGACGTGGCTATTACTATGTGTACATAATATATAATATATGGGTATATATCTGCGTTGTGGCGTGCCCCATCGTGGTATGCCTCGTCATGCAAGCTAATAAGACCAGTCGTATTGTCGCATCTCCATGTTTGTGGAGATGATGTAACTGTATGGCTAAAACAGCGAACTTGGCAGCATGTGACAGCCAATTTCGGACGCGCTCTAACCTTGAGAAACAGGTTCAATGCACAGATCACAAAACTCTTAAGGAGAGGAAAACGCAACTAAACTAAAAATAATATTGCAATACATTGAATTTTGCGTACAACAAATTTTTCTTGTCATATATACATATATGTGTGTATATGTCTACGAATATGTGCGAGAGCGAAGTGAAGGCAGAGCGAACCGGTTTCAATGATGAGGAACGCCTCAAACGATTTATGAAGTCATCTTTTGTGGCTTTCCGCTGACTTAGCGTGCAATTTTGCACGGCTAAACATCAAAAAAATTAAAACCCAGCGCCATATTGAATATGTTGACTATATGTATCTTGTCGGAATGGACATAATATGGACAATTATGCACCATAGTATAGGTCTCTAACTCAAGCAGTTCATTTGGCCAAAAATAAAACTTACCTTATGACAACGGTCGTCCCGTTTTTAATGTTTTGCGTAATCCAATTCGTTATGTGGCCTTTGTTTTGCAAGTGTTATATGTATTTTAATTTTCTTGATTAGTTTGTTGTTTGCAAACTTTGCGTTGTGGCCGAATATGTGGAAAGACTTTTGTTTTAAACTTTTTACAATTAATCATGCTCCATGTAGGTGTTAATTTTCTTTCACAGGCATAATTTGTGTTTTTTCTCTATTTCTTTTGGGGTTTTGCAAATTATTTTGTCTGGTCAAATTGTATTAATTTAGTTTTATTAACTTCCTCTTTGCTTGGCATTCACTCGTTTTACATATACATAGGTGTGCAGGCTGTTGAAAATAAAGCGAAATTGCGATAAAAACTATAGTTGACGACCAAAAAACTGCAAACAATCGAAAGAGCGCGAGGCGTCTTAAGAGCTTAAAAACTCCGACAGAGAGAGAGACAGCGAGATAGAGAGAGAGAGAGAGAGAGAGAGAGAGACGATATATATGATTGCTCTTTTGCGTATGGGAATATATATACGGGCTGATTTTCTGGTTGGTTTTTGGCCGAAACAATAAAAGACTTAGGCAACAAACTTGCGGTCAATTTACACAAGTACGATTATTTTTTTTATTTCCAAGATATCGTGATGAAGACACAAAATTAGCTCTTAGTTAAACCACCCGCTGTGCAACCAACAACTTGATGGCCCGCCAAGGGCAACAACAATCAAAAGCAAACAGCGAATAAACTGGCAAACAATGCAACAATTTCTATCTACAAATATTTCTCTTTAGCAGCGTCACAAATGCGCTTGCACGAAACAGCCAAGAACCAAATTAGAACGAATTCATGGTGTCGATTCACTCTCTAAATTATAATAAGAAACACGTACATCGCTCGTTTTTTACAATAATTGCGATCCGACAAAAACAACAAAACGGCGACGACTACGATGACAACAACTTGAAAATGAACGCGCGACGCGACGAGAACGCGCTTGATATTTGCTGTTGATGTGTCTCGCACACCGACCTGGCCAAGACTGAAGCGCACAGACGCTACACTCTCAAGTCAAGACCCACAACAGTCAGCTCAGCAACCGGTCTGGCCAAGTTTTCGGAGTCGCAGTCGGAGTAATTGGCAAAGTCAGCTCTTATTGGCGCCGCCGCTCTTTTCTTAACGCGTTGCAGTCTGTTGTTGGCTGTCTGTTGCCTGTTTTTTATCTGCAACTGCAACTGGCCCACACCGGTTGCACTTGTGCCCCCGTATTCCACGCTCCGCTGACGCTCCCTTCTCACCTCTCGGTCAGAGATTTTGTTATGTTTTTCTTTCTAATGAGTGCGCGACTGGCACATAATTAGAGCTGCTGCCTCTCATAGATCCCTTTGTGGCCCGAATCACGACACGCTTGGCCAATGCAGCTAACTAAGCCGTATTCTCCGCATTCACTCACAGATCCGTCAAGTTCAGCTCAAAACTTGGCGATGTGCTAAGTGCCGTCGAGAGAGCAGCAAATAGATTTGATGTGTGGGCTGACACCAGAATACCTTGATGACGGCACATTTACCTACATATATATACACAGAAAAATAATCAAGACACCAGCTCTTGAGACATTGAGTTCACAGGACGAAGAACATACTTGATTTAAGCCTTAATTTATTAAACCAAGAATTCTGAGCTTTTAACTAAATTAGTTTATAATACGGCTAAATATCCTCATTTGTTGTTTCCTACTGACTTTAAGTCTAATTTCTTCATCTTCTTGTCAATTTCTTTACTTTAGAAAATTATATGTACTTAATATAAGACTATTTGTTATCTATTATTAATAATTAAGTTAAGAACTTTTAAAATGTAAGACTGCAAAACGTTGAGTTTCAGTTTAGTCGGATTTCTACCAAGCATATCATAAATGTGCCTAATGTAAGCATCAAATTTGGTTCAAACAAAATTGTCTTAGCTGCAGCCTAAACTAGCTGAAAATATATATATTTTAATTACTGTTCCCTCATTTAAAAAATAAAATGTGTACTAAACTAATTATTTTAATTAATTAATTATTTTAATCATTTTTTTTCTATAAATTTTATGCAGTTTTCAATATTTTCCTGCACAAAAATTGTTCTATTAAATTGTTCAACATTCAGCATAATTTATAGGTGTCATATTTTTTTCCGTGTACTGTGTACACTTACAGATATGTACAACAATGAGTTGTTAAAGATAAATAAATCTTGGACTTGCATTTACATTTTTCATACTACAACACAGGTAGGTAGGCATACAAAGAACCTTTACGTTTACATTTACTTTTGCTGTTGCCTGTTTGGCTGTTAGCCTTGTTCGAGGTCGCCGCTCAGTTGCCGTTTGTTGGCGTTTCCTATTAACTTGACGTTTCTATTTATATTTTTTAGTTACATACCAATATTTATGATTTTTATGCGTGCTTCTCCCGCTCATCTGCTCAATGTCAAAAACATCGTGCTGGAATGTTCAGAGTGGACTGTACGTGATCCCAAATGCATAGGAATTAAACTACTTTTCTTTAACCGTCAAATCTATAACATGAATAAATTAAGAAATCCCTCTCAGAATTATAGTACCAATTTATTTGGGGCAGAATTTAATCGTGAAGTTTTCAAAATATATCTACAGATCCAAACATTCACAAAATGGTATCGGTTTTGTTTTGAACAAGTTATATAAATTAACAAAATAAAATAAATAGAAAAATACAAATAGTAGGGTTAGCCATTTCAAGAATTTAATAAGCTGAATCACTAGTTTCGTAGTCAAACCAGATAGACATTTAAGTGGGCGGGAATTCGCTTGGCAACGATTCAATTGCAATTACATCACAAAATTCTGAAGAGCTTCAACATCTGCATATAAATCATTAAGTGGAGAGACCCACGCTGTGCGTTGATCTTTTGCGTGAATTTGGCAAAATACAAACACAGACATACACACACACACGCTCATAGAAACAGGAACGCCCACACTTCAAGCCAAGTTCATAAAGCCAAGCTGACAGGTTCATAAATTCACAAGTCGTTGGCCTTAACAATAGCAACAGTCATAATAAAAACAGAAAACAAATTAAAAAGCAAAACGAAATCAACCCCAGCGGAAAGGACTGACATGTCCTTCTCCCCGGAGGTACAGGTAGCCAATGGTTACATTAACACCTACTACATGTTTATTTATGTACTTCGTTTATTTCGGCCGGGTGTTCCAAATCAAAGCAACATTGTGTGAATTACTTTTAAATTAAGGCAAGCTCCGAGCGGAGAGGCCAATCAAATAATTGTTTTGTATAAAATTTCTTGTTGGAAAAAAGTGTTCGTCGGACTAAAAGCACTTTCGCTAATTGAAAGCAAAAGCAACTCACATAAATTTAACGGCAATATGACCGAAATCTTGTCACGTGAAAAGGAACTCTTCCAAATTAACCAGGAGCTCAACCTGATGTCGTTGAGCACATCCGCTGAGGATGGCAATCCTGTGGCCAACCAATCTCGCTACGGCACCTATCTCAAACAGAAGGGTCCCAGCACTCTACTAAAAAAGAAGCTCAATGTCGAGGTGCTAACCAACAACAACACTAACAACAACAGAACAACTGGTCGAGGCCAGAATTTCAACAGAGGATCGAAATCGCCCAATAAGATTGGTGGACCAACATCAACTCCGACGACACCCAGTGCCTCTCCACCGCTAACAACTCCCCGTGGCAAATCCACCTGGACACAGTTGACCAAGTCAAAGATGGCCAAGGCGCCACAATGCAAACTGGGCGCCAGTGCACCAATCTCCGGACGAATGGATGCCACCTTTACTCGCCGGGCAAGCCATAAAACTGCCACTTATGTTAAGTATCGCAATCCGAATTTTAAGCAGAGTCCATCACTGGATCTGCTTCTACGTCATAGCGATAGTGCCGATGCGCACGAGCCAGTGATGGAGCTGGAGGTGCAACAGACCCGCGAGAGCACAACGGTGGTCAATGGACAGGCCAAGAAGCAGCTGACGCAGGATAACTTTATTAGGTGCCTAAGCAACTGACTGACAACAACATTCCACTAATGACTACTATTCAATTCCATAGATTTCTAAAAGCCAAGGTCGCAATTTTGGAGGAGGATCATGGCCAGCTCACGCTGGACATGGCCAATCAAAAGGAGCGACTGGAGGAGACACTCGAGTCGTTGCGGAAGACGGAACATCAACGAGATCAAGCCGTCAACTCGAATTTAAAGCTCACCGAGCAGCTGCATCGCACTGAGCTGCAGGCGGAGGACTCGAGTCGCTGCCAAAAGGACCGACAACTGGAGCACAACAAACAGAAGCAAGAGCTGGAGCTGCTTAGACGCGATGCAAAAATACTCAAGCAGACCAATGCGAATCTGGAAAAGCGTCTCTTACGCGCCAATGATGAGGCGGAAGCGGCACGCCAGTTAGTGGGAAAACAGGCGGGACAGCAGCGCGATGAGCTGGATCACAATCACAAGGAGCTCAAGTTGCGTGACAATCGAATTAAGGCACTGAAACGCCAGCGCGCCGATCTCTTGAATGCCTACAAGAAGCAACTGTTCCTGATTGACAATCTAAAGCGTCAGAATAGCTGTGTGGAGCAGGCGGTGGCCATCGGATTTGGGGAAAAGGAGTTCAACAAGGTGCTCGAATGGAATACGGCCAGCAAGCCAGTATATTAAACAAATTAAATATTAATTTCGGATCTCGTGCTTGTACTCAATTAAAAATATATATGTAGTATATCAATTAAATGCTAGGACGCCCTAAAATCCCCAGAAGCAATTTTCTTTTCAATTATCTCGCATCTAAGTCAATTAGCCAGGCGGACACGAGCAGCAGCAGCATCAGGATATTGGGGTTGCAACCGCAGCGTAACTATAAAAGCTCTTGTCCATCCAGTCACAAATCACACTCACTTCAACGTTCTCAAGACAGCAGCAGGACCTCAAGCAAACAGCCAACTCCAACGCACACTGTCCACACCGAATAAGGATTGCAAAATGGCCGCACTGAGATGTACTCTAACTTTGCTGTTGGTCACCATTATTGTGGCTGCCATCTTGCTGCATGGCAGCGAGGCAGCCTACAGGAAGCCACCATTCAATGGCAGCATCTTTGGCAAGCGCAACGCCTTGGGTAAGCTCAAACAATGTTCTGTTATAACTGATAAGCTTAGTTTATACCCATACCCATATAGACTACGATAATGCCAAGGCAATGGGAGCTGCTTGCGAGGTGGCCTTGGAGGCGTGTCAGAGCTGGTTTCCCCAGAACGATAGCAAATAGGAGCAAGCCTTGAGAGCGCACATTTTGGGACTGATCTTAAACTTACGCATTATGAAGCACACTAGCTCTAGTTCTAGTTCTAGATGCTGCAACTGCCTAATCACAACCACCGACTAAATCCAACAACAACAACAACAAAATTAAGCATGTATAAAATGTATTAGTTAAGTCGTCCATATACATAAACTTACAAAACTTATATAGAACATACATATACTCAATAAACTTACGAGCAATGCACATGATAATGCTTTCGAAAAACTTGTTTATAGTTAACAGATACATTCTTGAGATAAAATTGCACACATATAGTTAAATTATCATTACGTTTAATAGAATACATTTAAAATATGCTGCATGAACTTCATATATACGATATAATTATCGTTGTTTGTACAGAACAGTTGCAGATTCAACGCCGACGCCGCTTTCGCAGCTCATTTATGTGCTTGCGCAGGTATTTCATATAATCGACCATGGTCGAGGTGAGTGCCTGCAAAATAAGTAGAGGATTACAAAAGAAATTCAGATATATATATTCGGCACACTTACAGCATCCAATACGTAGCGCGGTATATAGCCCTTCAGATCAAGACACAGCAACCACTCCAGTATACAGCAATCAGACTTGCCAATAATCTCTCGAAACGCAAAGCCCGAGACAATATTCTCTCCTCTGGCAAAGCATACAACATATTCAGCATTAATATTTATATATTTTAATTACATGATTTTAACACACCTTGTATATTTTGTGGTGATCGGCACAGCTGCATATTCCACACTAATCGCGGCACTCATCCACACTTTGTTGTTAGTTTTGCCAACCGAGCCTTCTGGCAAAGGTTGTGTACTTTTCTCAGAGATCCGCTGCACATCATCAACGTTATCCTTGGCATCCTCGAACGCATCATCCAGTGGCGGTGGCTCAACATTAAAAGACAATGCAGCACCCAAACCCTTGGCGCCAAGACTTTTGCTTAGTGTGTCGTAAGGTGTCGTTGCCGATGTACCATCCGCTGGTGGCAACGAAGAGTGACCGAGAAAACTGCCGGCCTGTGGTGTCTGTGATTCATTGTCCGATAATGTGGTCACACTGCCCTCACACGATCGGTTTAGAGAGTTATCGTCTTCATCATCGCTGCTCAACTTGGCAGCTTCATCGTCATTACAGATTTTGCCATTATAAATTAAACGGCACGAACGCAGATTGACAAAATCGCGACTTTTAACCATGCCACCACCACCACCAATTGAAACTTGGTAGGTTATGTCAGTATAGGAGTTGATTTTCTAATTAGATAAGATAGTATATAACATTAGTCATAGTTCAGTTTGTATAAATTAATGCAGTGCTTCATTATTTTATTTATTTATATAAATAGTTTAAAATACTTTTTTCTATTGTGGCACTTGGCAGTCTTGACTTACGCGCACTATTTTCGACTCCAAGAGCGTTGGTGTCCATTTGGGCGCATCCTCGATGCGATAAAACAGCTCCTCCATTAGTGCCTTGGCAGGATATTTAAGACGCCCCTAAAACCAATCCAACAATCAATTAAAATCAGCTTAATGAAGTGCAACAGTTAACGCACCGTCAATTTGTAAATCTTGCCGGTTTTATCCCTCTGTGTACTGTGTATTGTGTCACCCTTGGGTGTTACCTTCTCCATCTTCCAGTCGGTGGACTCGATGAGCTCATATGCCTTGAGCAGGCAATCCAAGCCCATTTGATCGTACTCCTCGTCCTGCAGGACAAATAAATAGAATATGAATGTATAAAAATTTTCAACAGTTAAGTTTCGCATCAATAACTACCACCAACATTGTAAATGTACCTAAGAAACTGATTGACAGCATCTTTTATAGACGTGTGAAAGTGAAATTGTTTTATTCAAGGCCTTTTAGATATGCGCATGCATAAACACTTCGCTTACCTCTTCACCTTCCTCGTCAGACTGATGTGCCGTTTCCAGGGGTGAATAGAAATCAGTAACACTTTGGGGTGGACGTTCACGTTCAGACAAAATCGTTGGCTGCGTCAATGTTGTGCGATCATTTGTGTTTGCCGCTGCCCACAAAAATGAAATATGTGAATAGCCACATAAAAATATAAATATATATAAATATAAATATAAATATAAAGTACAATGAAACTTACCTAGGAAATAACGACGTGCATGTCGCTCCTGGGGTATAACCCGGCAGTCTAAGAACCAAGCCTCGCCCCAGGCCAGAATAAATGACATTAGGATTATTATAACATCGAATACTTGCTGCTTGGATTGAACCCACTAAAAATAAAAAATGAAAACAATATTATAAAGAAATATGTGTTCAATATGCATTCACTTACGTCATAGAAAAACACTTTGGTGATAAGAAACAAACATGATGCACTTGTAGACAGCTGGAAGGAGTTAGTCACAGTTAAAGATATTACAAAATCAATGTAAACAGTCGCTTACCGCTATAATGGACCAGTGATTTATATACAGAATGGCATAAAAGAAGATTAAGATTACAAACCGGCAAATTGCCGTGCCAACAATATCAAAGAGCGATGTATAAATGGTATAATTAATGATTTGTTTCTGGAAGGCCTGGAATATATTGTCGCCACCAATCTGTAAAATAAAAGAAGAAAATTAGCATATATCTTCGGCACGGAAACTTCAAGCAGTATACATACAACTATGCAAATGAGCCAAAGCAGCGACACGAAAACCAAATCGAATGTGACAAACAGGCAGAAGAACCGTCGCACCACCGACATGCGCCCATCCTGCGAATAGCCACCGAGGAACTCCTCAGTTAGCCAATTTATGGAATGCGGTTGCGCTGTGTGTGTATTGAAAATAAACAAAATATTATCAGCTGTAATAATGGATGGAAGTGCAGCTACTTACACATACTGTATGGCATAGGCATATATGGATTTGCACCATACCGGGCATTCGTGATCAGCATCTGAGCGGTGCTGCGTACGTCGTCAGAATCCGACTGGGACATGGCTGAGAGTCTTGGCTTAGTCTCAATGGCTTAGTTCATTTTACCAAGAAAAAAACATTAACTGCAAATCAAATACAACACATGGCAATTATTGGTTTTATCTCATTTATTATCGAACAAAGCAAGTGCAACGATAAGCATGCCCGAATCCAATGTTATTTATAATATATATATATGTACGATTCGGCATTTAGCATGACTAACACCATACCGAAGAAGAACTTCCTCGACGTTTGCATGCTGATAAGAAACTAAATAAATATATGTACAGAATGCGTATATATGCACTATGTAAACATTCAAAAATCACTTGACACAGTTTAACCCACACTTTGCAGATTTGTTTAGATTAGAGCGCAGTAATTCAAGGATTTCGGATAAGCTTCAATACTTTTTCTTTGTTTTTCAATAATAAAGAAATTTGTAGCAAATTCATCGCTTGAGTAAAAACATAAAGAACTTGCTCTGCTGCACTTATTTACCTTAGCACACTCTATGCACATGCACTTTTTATGGTTTCTTCAGAATATTATTATCAATATAGCACCAAACAAATGATTAGTTAATTACTAATTTGTTAGGAATTAGTTCGAGCAGTGGGATTATCCGGGGAGACACTTTGGTGGAAAAAATTCATAAACAGCTGTTTAATGTGACCATGCTGCAAGCGAGGCGAAAATACCATAGGTAGCCACCTAACTGGTATCATTATCTGCAGATAGATGGCGCAATAAATATTCAAAATAGATGAAAAAAATCAAACCATTTATTTTTGCTACTTTTTTCTTAATTACTTAAATGAATGGAAATAATCTTAATGTCATCATATGGTTTGTCAGTTTTGGGATTTGCCTTAGCATTGCATATGTTGAGAACGACTTCCATGCCACGGTACACGCGACCAAATACCGTGTGTTTGTTGTCCAACCATGGCTGTAAATTATATTTTATTAATTTAATAAGAATTTATTAAAATTAGATAATAAGATCTTACTGTAGGCAACACGGTGATGAAGAATTGACTACCATTTGTATTGGGACCGGCATTCGCCATGCTCACAGTATAAGGACGATCATGCTTCAAGCTTGGCACAAATTCGTCCTTAAAATCGTTACCCCAGATGGACTTTCCTCCAGTGCCCGTGCCAGTCGGGTCGCCAGTTTGCACCATAAATCCTTTGATCACACGATGGAATATGTGTCCATTGTAGTAGCTAAAATAATTTTTTTTATATTTGATGTATGCATTTATGTGTAATAGATGTATCGAGTCAAAGTTTTACCCATTTTTGGCATGAACACAAAAGTTTTCCACAGATTTGGGCACCTCCTTGAAGAACAGTTTCATATGAATGTCACCTTTAGTGGTGTGGAGCACCACATTTTCATAGATGCGTTGAATAACTAAAAAGGATTTACAAAAACTCATAGATATTATACTTATAAGTAGAGGATAAACAAATAAAGGAAACCTTCATCTGATCAAATGTAAGCGTGTAAAAGATAATACACATTTGTTAGCCAAGATTAAGACAACAATTATGTTTACGACGTGCAAATACCTTGAGCCTCGGGCACTGCGATAATATCTTCCTTCGATGGCTTTTCATTGAATATGTCACGATCGACGTCCTGCAGATCCGATGGCAGACGCCTACTATATATGTAAAAACGATTCTTTCTATTGGAAGAAAAGATAATGGGTTAAACATAATCATTAATTTAATTTAATATTCATTCCACTCACTTGTAAGCTGTGCAGAAGGCTGTCGGATCATTGAGTAGATTTTGCAATGCAGGATTCTCGCTGGCCTCCTGCTCCAGCGTAATGGCCGCCTTTTGTCGCTTGATTCTGCCCTGAAACAGGGCTATTTGCAATGGCCGAATATTATCGGTTTTACCCAGAATGGTGACACAACGATTTGTGGCCACATTAATCACTTTAATGCCCAACATTGTGGGATACAGCAGAAAATGGCCGGTACTATCGAACAGTATGTTGAGCGTCGTATTTTGCGCTGTCTTCTCCAAATCACGTTCAGCAGCCATTCTACGGCCAAACTCCATATTGGGCAACGCATGCGGTGTCTGCTGCATTTGTGTGTAGGTGGTGAGCGCTTCATCGAATACCCGCAACAGTTTTCCCGTATTAAATTGAAAGACTCGCACTTTACGATCCATCGAAATGGCAGCAAAACGTTTGCCATCCGGCGTTGCTGCTAAGCCAGTTACCAGCGTCTTGTTCTTGGCAAATTCAAAAAGACCTGCAAATTAACTTAATTTTAACATTTGTTTAACCTTAGTTTTTGTCAAGCGACTTACTCGTGTCCAATTTAGATTCAAAGTTGACTAAGCGCTGTGGGAATTTGTAGTCATGTTTGGAATTCTGCCAATACTCCAGGATGCCATTGCGATCCACAGAAATTACTGTTTCCATAGCCACATTAAAGCACATTGAAACTACTGGAGACGAATGCAATTTGTCCAGCGTGTGCAAGACTTCACCTCCACTCTGGCCATCATAAATATGGATGCAGTTGCTCTCCGAATCAGTGCTGTGAATATATAATTAACATAAATATATGTGTATCAGAGATACGCCAAACAGACTTACATTGCCAGACCCTGTACTGCATCACCGGGTGAATTTACCCACTCGCTACACAGCGGCGTGTAACCCAAACGTATAATATTAATCATATCAAAGTTGACCACATCGAAAACCTTTGCCGTTTCGTCGGTTGCTGCTGAGCATAATAGAGTGCCGCTGCTGTTGGTTGAGAGTGATTTTATGGGCACCAAATGGCTGCGAAAATGCTTTACAAAATCAATGCCCAGATCCATTTTTTTCCAAAATTTTATGTGGCCATCTATGCTGGCGGTGACAACAAATTCTGTTTTTGTGCTCACTAAATGCGTGATAACGTCGCGATGCATGTAACTGCGCTCGTAGCTTTCCGCATTGGGCAGATTTTCCAAAAAGATGTGCTCATACGGTAAAACTGTATATGAAGAACAACAATTCGAGATAAGTTGGGTATCATAATTTAAATTGGATTTGGCGTGTTTACCTTTCTTTTTTTTAGCCGGCACTGCGTCGCTTTGCTCCGATGGCAGTGGTCCAATCCAGCCATCATCTTCACCCTCTGCCTCCGCTTCCTGTGCATCATCGTGTTCAGACTCAGCCGCATCTTCCGTCGCGTTGCGCTTTAAGTCTTCCTTTTTATTTTCCTCGCTCATTTTCTGCCAATATACGTAATAAACAAACTAAAACAAACAAAACGTGAGCCAAAAGTGCAGTCAAAAGTCTTTACAGCACAGCTGTGGGCACCCTAACAGTTTAACATTTCCTTAGATGTTATTAGCAGTGCGCGCCAATTTTTCCAGCAGCTTTCAGTTTTTAATCATTAATTTAGTTGACGCAGCTTTATGCGAAATATTCATAGTATCGATTAATATAATTAAAATTGATTTAGACACAGTTTAAGTTTAGAGACACTCGAAATTAAATTGAACAAATTTTAGCTGACAGAACCATTGCAGAACATCTGTTGATTAACCTACCTATCGATTGTTTCACGCTGTTATCAAAATTCTCAAACAGCTGTCCGACATCGTTGTGAATTGTCAATCTGCGCTGTCGCAATTCACACAAATTGAAAACATAACAAGCCACAGATTTAAAACAAACTAAAATCTGTATATATACCGGAATTGTAAATAAAGTATGCAAAAGACCAGTGAAGAAGATAAGACGCATACTAGCCAGATTGCGTCCAAGCCAAGAAAGGATGTGGACGACGGTGGTGGCGGCGTCGGAGCCGTCAATCGCATCGTTGTTAAGGCAGTGCTTGGAGCAACCGAGACACGCATACGAATCAATAAATGGCGCGTACGCGAGGGCCAAAATGTTTCGGCGGCGCAAATTCTGTTCTTGTACCAGCAGCTCGGCGACGATGGCAAGCCCGTCAAGAAGGACGATACCGCTGTCCTAAAATACAAATCAAATCTAGCTGGTGTGGTTAAAAAGCGACTGCGAAAGGAAGGCGAAACAGTGATAAAAGGGTGAGTTTTTTCTCTGCTTCTTCTTGTGTTTGTGTTTGTATGCGAATCGAATCGAAAAGCGGGTTGGCTCGTGTAGGCGGGCGGGCGAGCGGGTGGCAGTGGGTGGAATGCAATTATGCACACACCGCAGCAGCCCCACTAGATGAGCGTATACATAAAATGTGAGCTGAGCTTTTCATGTTGTTGATTTTCCTGTTCTCTCTGCCGCGCAGGGATGCGCTTTTAGAGTTATCCGAATGCATACACACAACGGTTATCAAGGACATGTGCGCAGATTGCGGCGCGGATTTACGGCAAAACGATAATGTAAGTGCAACAACATATCAAAAATAAAGATTTATTTTTAATTTATTGAAATTTTGTAAAAAAAAATTTTATGGAATATAGGGACAAACATCGGAGGCCTCAGTGCCGATGGTGCACACAATGCCCGACTTGAAAGTTACTCAGAAGTTGGCCCAAAAACTGGGACACGATGACACGCGCCGCCTGCTGGCCGATCGCAAGCTCGTCCTATTGGTGGATCTCGATCAGACCGTCATACACACAACCAACGACACGGTGCCGGACAACATCAAGGGCATCTATCATTTTCAGCTGTACGGCCCACAATCGCACTGGTATCATACGCGCCTGCGACCGGGCACCGCTGAGTTCCTCGAGCGCATATCTCAGCTGTATGAGCTGCATATTTGTACATTTGGCGCTCGCAACTATGCGCACATGATTGCACAACTGCTCGATCCGGATGGAAAGTTCTTTTCTCATCGAATCCTGTCGCGCGATGAGTGCTTCAATGCCACCAGCAAGACGGATAACCTCAAGTAAGTACTTGGCATGCTTCAGATGCTTTTTAGACTGTTGTACATAAAGTAGCCATTTCCGATTCGACAAAGCAGATTTATCTTATCATGTGCAGAACCACAGGCTTAATCTTTATAGCCACGTCCCATTATCTTTTTGCTTAAATCCAAAGTGGTATCTGTTTTGCAGACATAACAGGTGGTCGAATCTGATAACTAAATGTATATATATGGACATATATATATATAATAATTCATAAATATATGTCAGCAAATAAAACAATTATTTGTATTTTCACATAGAGCGCTTTTTCCGAATGGTGATTCCATGGTTTGCATTATCGATGATCGTGAAGATGTTTGGAGTATGGCCTCCAACTTGATACAAGTGAAGCCGTATCACTTCTTTCAACACACCGGCGACATAAATGCGCCGCCAGGCCTGTCTAAACACGAGCTAGATGGAGAAGGTGTTGATTTCAAAGGTGAGCAGCTCTTCTCAATTGTCATAAGCACAATTTATAACAATTATTTTCCACTTGTAGAAATTGATAAAATAACAGAAAAAAAATTGGAGGGCGATAAGTCAGCGCCGAGTACGGATAAGGAGTCGGATAAAAATGAAGACACTGATGCCGACAAGGGCGACAATACAGTTTCAAGCACAAGCAAAGATGAGGAGGAGTCTGTGGATGTATCTGTGCTGGAAGGCGATGCAAAACATGCGGAGGCAAGCACGATCACCGCCACCACAACCACAGAATCAAATGACGCCTGCGTAAACAATGTTGACAAGCTGAATGGCAAAGCGCCAGCTGAAGAGGTCATGGTTGCAGACAAGATTTCATCGGATTCGCCGGAACCAGAAGCATCGATCAGCGCCAAACAAGACAGCGATTGCGATGATATCGTTGTTATTGACGATGTGCCCACCTCGGAAAGTTCAAACAATGCCGAGAAATTGCAGCCGGCTAAAAAAGAGGATGACGAAAGCATCGCGTCGTCAACGAGTGGCGAGGATAAGCCGGGACAAGACCAGTGCAACAATGAGATGGGTAAAAGATTAAGCGCTGATGATGATGTGGCCACCACATCGCAAAGTACATGTCCAAATGTCAAAATCTCCAGCGATGGGCAGAAACAAATCGAAATCGAGGATCCCGATGACTACTTACTGTATCTGGAGGTGATTTTGCGCAACATACACAAGCGCTTCTATGCGATCTACGATGAGACTACAGAAATACCCGATCTGAAGATTGTTGTGCCGAAAATCCGGAGCGAAGTTTTGCGTGGACAGAATCTAGTCTTTTCCGGCTTGGTGCCGACCCAAATGAAAATGGAGCAGTCGCGCGCCTATTTCATAGCCAAGAGCCTGGGCGCCGAGGTTAAATCGAACATTAACCAGGATATCACACATCTGGTGGCAGTCAATGCTGGCACTTACAAAGTCAACGCCGCCAAAAAGGAGGCAAACATTCGAGTTGTCAACGCCAATTGGTTGTGGGCATGCGCCGAACGCTGGGAGCATGTAGATGAGCGTCTATTTCCGCTGGATCGCAAGGTGCGCAACAAAGGCCGTCAGCCGCCGGCACATTGCCACAGTCCGGAGCATGTAGTCAACTACAATGAGAGATCAGAGATTTCGCCATCGAGCAGCATGCAACAGGAGCAGGGTGGGAATTTTCGTGAAACGCTAAATCCGCTGCTGGTTTTCACCAATGCAGACATTGAGTCCATGAACAAAGACTACGACACCTTCTTCGAGTCGGAGTCATCGTCCAGCGACGAAGGTCCAGTTAATTTCGGTAACTAAACGACAACAAATCAAACAAAAATTCGTATTTAAATTTTGGTTGCTTTCAGAAAATCCTCCCATGGACAAAAAGTTGCTGAAGCGCAAGCGTGAGGATGAAAGCTCAAATCGTGCCCACGATTTCTTTACACGCAACGAGGATATCATGTTAAGTGCGCCCGGCACCATTGCCGATTTCGACAAGAGCTCCAACGAGGGCGATGAGAATGATGACGAGGAGGAGAACGACGAAGATGATGACGAGATACCAAGTGCCAAATTCCGACGAGGTAAGCTTTCGTTGTATAATAATCTTTTATATATCATATTAAATCATTACATTTGCAGGGGAGGAATTGCCATCGGATTTGGAAATGGGATCTGATTCGAACAGCGAAAACAATCAGGAGGATGAGGATGATGGCGAATGGAATATGATGGGCGCTGCTTTGGAGCGTGAATTCCTTGGACTAGAGGAGGACTAATCATTCGAACTTGATCTGAATATGTAAATCAATGGCCGACCGGTGGCCACTTGGCCTGGCCATAGAAGACTCGATGCTGGAGAGCAAAGTGAGACATTTCAAATGTACCTACTCTTCAAGGACACACACAAAAACAAAACAGCAACAACAAAAAAATTATATGTAATAACGCAAATTATGCAGCATGCGAAGTAATAATTCGTAATGCTACATATGTATGTAGAAAGTTGATCTTAACGCTTGTAAAAAACGAGTACTAGATTTTGAAATAAGAATCAGATGCGCACTGTATGTATTAGTAGTTAATATGTATCTACTTTTAAAACGCACACGCACCAACACTAAACTAATTTAAGTGATTTTGCGCATTCATTTGCATACACACACACAAACACACCAACACATACATACATCCTACACACACATACATGATCTGTGCGTCCTGTGGAACATAAAGCTGAAGCCTAAGCTGCAGCTGCTCCCATCTTCCACAGGAGCATCGTTTGAGTTGACAAACCATTTAAAGTGTAAAATCAAAAAATATCTCATTGTAAGTAAATGTAAATGTTTTAAAAATAAATTCCGTTGAAGCGGACTAGTAACTAGTGTTTAATTGAATATTAACACAACTCGAGTTGTTTAATATTCACTCTATATGTGTGTGTGTGTGTTGGTATATTTGAAAACAAGAAGTTGCAGCTAAAAGTAATTTGTTTGTATATATATTCATGATTTCATTTTTACACACTAATAAATAAATGTACATATCTCACACATGAGTAGACTCCACTACTCGTTATGTCTTGCTCATGGAACGCTGTTCCTTGAAGCGGCTAATGCGCTTCTTTGGCGTATGTGTATCAATGTATTTGCCCACGGGCAGCGGCTCTGGTGCCGTCGCCGGCTCCTTCTCGACCAGATCATGCATGACCTTCTGATAGGCGCTCATGTCGCGCAGCTCATCATCGATGGTGCGTTCCTTTTTCTTTCGGTTTTTGTTCCTTTTATTGGAGGACCGCTTGTTGTTGTCCGGCAAATCTGGAGTTGGCTCCTCTGGCTCGATGATAGCATGAGTTTCAGCTTCCACAGCGGACTTATTGCGCAATATGGATTTGGTTTCCGGCTTAGAAAACTATGAACAAGAAATTGGCAATTAATTTGATGGTGAAGAGGCTAATCCAGACCCTACAAGATAATATTCAAACATATATATTTTTGATCATATTACTGCTGCGTCCCTATAACGTACACATAATAAATATATATATATATATTATTACCCTTAATCCAATTCTCTCTCCAGTTAACTCTGTCTTTCTCTCTCAGATCTGGTTAGAGATCTTTCATTCCATGCACTCACTCTCCTTATTATTACTCACCTCAGCTCGTGGATCAACGTAGGCCGTCTCTCGCTCCTCCTCCTTTAGTATGGGCACCTTTAGCCTCTCTTCACCCGCAAAACTGTTGACATAAATGGGAAACGAATTCCCTGTCTGCTCCTCCGCCAGTGCCAACTTGTACAGCTGATAAAAGTGTGATGGATTGCCGGGAATTGAGCTTTTATCGAAATCTTCAAGTGCTGCGTTCGCTTCGGAATGATTGAAATTAATTTGCAGTGTAGCGATTCGACCTGTAGAGGCTTCCAGTATTTGATTGACCAGGTCAAAGTCCTGCACACTTTGATTTTCCTTGAAAAATTCCAGATTTTTTTCCACTTTTTGCATAATTTGTGGACGTTGTTCGACTTTGGCTGGCTCCTCTTTGTTGACTGGCTGCTGCTTCACTAACTGCTCTGGTGCATCTAGAGAAATCACTTCACGTTTGTGTTGCATGCCCTTGGGCAACATGTCGGCAACTGATTCGTTCTTTCTGAACACCAGCTGCTCATCGGTTTTGGCAAATGAGATGCGTCGCTTTTTGTTATCAGTGGGTTCAGTTAGTGATTCGGTGTCTTCAGAGCTGGCATCTTCGGATTGCTCGAACAACAACTCCTGCAGAACATCCTCCAGAATGACGGTCACATTCATCAGATGTGTCAGCTCATCACTGATGAAGGATTTCTTTTGCACCTGACGCATTTTAGCCTTTATAATTTGCAATTGTGTATTTAAAAACTGCACGTGTTCCTCTATTGGTAAAAGAGCCATTTGCTCTCTAATTAATTTGACTTCCTCTGGCTGATGGGATTCCTCATCCTCATCTCCATTTTCCATTTCATCTTCATCACTGATTTCTTCCGCTTTTTGATCCTTTTTTTCTTCAACCACTTCAGTAACTAGTTCTTCATTTAAGTCGCTTGGCTTCTCCACGCTACTCTTCTCCATGCCAATGCGTTCCTTTGTGCTCTTGAGTGCTGATTGACTCTTCATTAGGTTGCGCACCATTTCTTGAGTGTCTTGCAGATTTTGGTCCGCATCTGTGTCGATTTGGGATATCTCATTCTGCTCCAGCAATTCTAGTTTGTCAAACACATCAAAGGGTTCACCTAGTTCCTCCATTAATACGTGCTCCTCCAGCGTTTTGAATTCATCAACTCCGTCTGTAGCACGTGCCTCACGTTCCTTGCGTTCCTCTTGCTTCTCCTTTCGCATGCGCTCTTTGTGCTTCTTCAGCCAATTTTGGTGTTCCTCCTCTTTGTACTCTTCCACGATTTCAACTTCGCCAGCAGTGGGCACAGCGCCTTCCAACACTGGCGTTGCCAATTTGTTTCTGTAATAAACAAATGTATATTCAGTTGCAAATACTTTGAATATGCTCAGTTTACTAACTGCCAGAGATCTGCTTCGGTTTGCAGTTTCTTGATGTGCTCATTGGCCTGTTGCAGCCGGTGCTGGCATATCTCTTTGGCCTTGTGAGCCGAGCAGGCGGAGAAATAACTCTGATAGTGGCCCACCAGCAATTCGTTTGTGTGTATCAATTCTCCCGGCATAAGCGCCTTCCTGCCAATTGGCACCATAACCTCGACGGTGAGCTTTTTGGAAAACATCTCGAGATTCCACATTGCGGCCTCAATGTCCTCCTTATAGACTTGCCAACGATCTGTCTCATAAGCATTCTTGTCGAGTGCCTAAAAATTAACTCCATGTTTCATTTATACTCAATGGACTATTTAAATCAGTTAGCCTACCTGTCTGAGCACATCCTCGCGCCGCTCCATCGTTGTATATTCTTCGAATGAACCGATAACTTATTGCTTATCGATAAGCTTAGAGGCTGTGTGACCAAATACCACAAAATACTAAATACCAGTGCTGCCACTACTGCTGACTGTAGATTTGGTAATTCCAATAATTAACGGTTTGTAATTCGCTTATTGAGTTTATGGTAAAGATAATACACAACTTATATGCACTCTACTCCAAATTGGTTGTTAATAACTGTCTGTATAAACAGTCAAATTTATCAGCGACAAAATGGTCCAAAGAGATAAGATATGACCAACAATTATGCTAATTAAGTTCTTATCAGACAACCTACTCACTTTTATTTACAACAGTTAAACGAACTTGTGATAAGCAATTAGAAATAATCAATACAAATAGTTTTAATTGCAATTAGATTGTTTTGCACTTTATTCAGAATTATTTACTTTACACACAAGCTCACTCGGTAAGACTTAAAAAAAGAAAGAAAACAAAAACGGCATGCAGGGGGCAGATGTTAATAACGAAACGTTTCAAACGTTTTAGATGCAACAGCGTAATTTTATGGGGCCTAATTATATAAAGAATACATACATTTAAGCTACTTTCACATAAAAGAGTTCATTTTCTGTGTACATTGATTTTTGCTTTTGTTTTTGTTCTTTTTGCTTTTGTTTACAGTGGGCTCGCGAGCTACAACCGATTAAATTAATTACATACATACAAAAAGCATTGCTTAGCAATTAATCGTTGTTGTTCATGATTATTGTTGTTGTTGTTCATGATTATTGTTGTTGTTGTTCATGATTATTATTGTTGTTGTTCATAATTGTTATTGTTGTTGATTATTTATGTTGCGCATTCTTGGCTGCCGCATTGGGCCCATTGTTTAGGCCTGCTTTGCCAAGTGTGGGAAAGCTCTTTGTAAGCATATGCGATTCCTCATGGCTGCCAACATCGCTGGGCGCAACGACTTGCTTGCAACAGCTGCACACCTCTAACCGGGGCACCGATACGAGCAGTGCCGGCGTCAGTGAATTGACATATTGCTTATGCACCAGATACAGTTCCTAAAAATACCAAAAATAACAATTGGTTACATATACAGAATGGTAAGCAGCTTAATTTGGTTTGCAGCTGTTGGCGATGAATGCACCTGTTGTTTGCCAATGTCCGGCAGCATTACTAAGAGTTCCGGAAACAAGATGTGAAAATTGCTCGACATCGCGGATTTGCAGTGATCGTAGTACGCTTGGCCGGAGCAGGTGCCTTCCCGAAATCTCGACGAGAGCAAACGAAATTCCGTAAAAGCCTCGGGTGTTTTAAGCATCTCGCGCAGCTGATCCACCAAGTTCTAAAAAAATGCAAATCTAACTAACAAAATTCGATTAACTAATATTTGTTGTGGCTCACTTGATTTCTATTTGTAGTGTCAGGCGGATCCGTGTAGCTACTGGCAGTGGGCACAATGCTGTAATTTTCGCCCATCGAGCTGGTGAAGGTCAGATTATTGGGTAGCTTTGCCACCGAGTTGACGGTGACGTTGGACATGAAGCCAGGCGGTGGCTTAACCGTTGGTGCAGCGGCAGAGCTTATACCAGGCGGTACACGCGGATTGCTCGATAAATTGCCATTGGAGTTGGATAACTGCTGCTTGTCATCACTGCTGTTGATGTTGTTGTTATTATTGCTCTTTGTATTATTGTTGTTCTTCTCCTTTTGCTTATTGGCTTTGGGCTGAGCTTCCTGATTGGGTTTCTTATCTTTTGATTTCTTATCCTTCTTACTTGACGATTCCTGATTGTTACCGTTGCTCTTATTGCTGCTGTTGCTATTCAGCGTTTTGGTGCTGCCCATGGGACTGGGCAATAATGGTGCTGGCGCCACTTTCGATTTGCGATTATCCAAATCCTTTTGCTTCTTCTCCGAGACGGGCTTGGACCAGTTTAGGTTGCCGCTATTGGGCTTAGCACCCAATGAAGCTGCTCCTGCTACTGCTTTGGTGCTGCTCGGACCCAGCGTGGGAAATTCGAGGGCTGTCAATTTTGGCGCACTCTTCTTGAGCGCCTCCATGCGCGCCTTAGCCTCGGACTCTTCTTTTTGTACCATTTGCAACTTTTGATGGGTGCTCGGATGCGCCACTGAAACGTAGTCATCCACCAGTGATCGATGTTTGGCTGACAAATTTGTCATGGGCAGCGCCGAGCCACTCGGCAGCATGTCCTCTTCCAGATTGCGTGCCAGTTTCTTGCCTTTGCCGCCGGGCAACGCTGGAAAGTCCATGTCCGGTGTGGATTTCTTGCTCCCGCTGGCAGCACCAGCTCCACCCGCAGGTCTATTCGAGACATGCAACAGCATGCCATTAGCTGGAGCATTGGCACGTGCCACAACGCCCCCGCCAGCAGCGCCAGCTGCAGCATGCGCCGACTTCTTGAAGGATGCCGCAGCGGGCTGTGGAAACTGAGCGGCTCGGGCATTGGCATAGGTGCCACTAATTGTGGATATGCTGCCACCAGCCGCCGCGCCCAAAGCCGGAAAATTCTCTTTGGTGCGTGCCAGACCCGAGGAGCCACTTATATTACGCATGGACGGCGGCGGTGCCCTGACCAGAGACACATTCGGACCCGGCGTAATGCCAGCGAGCACGGGAAACTCCTCCTCGTTGCCAGCATCAATCGTAACCGGATTACCGCGCTGCGCGCTGCTCGTGGGCAACTCATCAAAATAGTCCTGCTGATTATCATCATTGCTGTGCGTAGGAAATTATTTGAAATTTAACAATTAATAAAAGTAATTTTTGTGGTTGAGAGACTTATAAATATTTCTTCTTTCCTTAAATTAAATTGTAATATTAAATTTTACTTTTAATTTAATTTATTAAATAATCAAACTGGTTTTACGGGAATTCACAGATCAAGCAAACCTATCTTAAATATCTGCTGCTCCCATTCGCAATGATTACTCACCGTGATCTCGTGTTGGACATGTTTTGTTCGCGACGGCCGCGTGGTCCCAGCGTAATCTCTAGTTGCAATGTGCGCGTTTGTTTCACCTGCTGCTTGTTGAGCGTCTTCCCATGGACACTGGCCACATGCGCTTTGTACTCGATCTCGTTGCGAAAGGCGCCCGTAAACTCCTCTGTGGCGCATTTGCCCTCCTCGCACAGAAAGTGCTCCTTGCGAAAGTGATCCGCCAAGTCCGCATAGACGCTGCAAACACAAATTAATCAGCTGACTTGGCGCAAAAGTTTGTGCAATTAATGGTTTACTTGTAGAAATCATTGCCTCCATCCGCATCGCAAAAGTGACAGAAGTAATGATTGCGTCGCAAATGGCGAAAGAGTTCATCGCGATCCACGTAGCGCTCATTGCAATACTCGCACAATGGATGCCCGCGATGCGATGTGTTTTCCGGATCACCCTTGGCATTGTGTGTGATCAGTTCCGCTTGTGTGTAGCAGCGTCGCTCGAACGTGAAGATCTTCAGCGTCTCCACGCACAGATCGCAGAAGTACATGTGATGCTCGCGCAGGACATGGTTGCGCAGTGCATCAAAGGTGCGATATGGAGGAGCATCGCAGCTATAGATTAAGAACCAATTAAAAAACAACCCCAACACAGAGCAAAAGAAAACTCACATGGGACATGGATGATTGAGTAGCTCATAGAATTTCTGTTGGATTTCAGCGCTGCAGAAGCCAATGCGATATTTTTTGCTATAGAAATCGCAGCGATTGTTCGCCTCCAGTTCCCGGTACGGCAGCTTCTCCAGCGTAAACAAAACCTGCAACACGATAGTTGATAGATAGTTGACATATGTTACATGCTCAATTAGCCGATATATGTAAGCAATCAGTACCTTGGAGAGAACATGACGACAAATCGGGCACTCGTTTTGCTGGCAGAGCACCCTCATGCGTGTGGAGCACTCGTAGCAAACGGGATGATCGCAATCCCCGATCGAGTAAATATCAAAGTTTTTGAAGCAAACGACGCAAGCGTTATCATCGTTGCCCGATTGACTTGCAGCGTTGGCCTCGTGGTCGACTTTCGTGCTGGATTCACTCGATTTGGCATTGACTGTTGAAGGGGCCGCTGGCCGACGATGTGGCCTATACGATGAGCCTCTAGATCTTGAATTCTGCATGACGAATACGGGGGAAGGCAATTTCTACTTGTTGCCAAGGGCAGTTGCAGCAAATGTTGTTGTTGTTGATTTCGTTGCACGTTGCACCACTGTATGCTGTGTATTTTGGATGATTGGCAGTATTTCGCTGCAAATTCAACTCTGCACTTGCGTTTTTAAATATGCCAAGTTGCAATTTTTATCAGAAAAGACAAAGCGACGACTTCTAATTTCACTGAATTTTGTCAGCGTGGAGAATGTTACAACTAGTACTATTCGACTACCAGCTCAGGGCTGTCGATTTTTGTATATTGTTATCGCACATATATGCGGTCTCACTGTGGCGAAATACCATTTAATATGTACATATGCAAATTGTTAATAGATTTTTGATTTAAAGTAATATTGATATGTGTGATTCTTTTTTTAAAAAATAACTAGCTGACAAAAATAGCTTACAGCTTCTATCAATAAATTCTAACTGAGCGCAGTTTGTTATAATTGCAGTATTTTCTTAGGGATTTTGTAGCTAGTAAGTCTGGCAACGCTGGCGCAGCAGAATGTTGGCTGAAATTACAAGGAGTGTAAATACTGCTTTCTCACGTGTATTGAGTAGACGATTGTCCCGGCCGACTAACGCAGCGTCCGCAAAAACAGTTACAACCAGTTATAGACAGACTCAACAACAAAGCTTACGGACAACTAAATTAGACATGCCGCTGTACGAAACCGTTGCGAAAGGCGCTAAAAACTCGCCCAACTACAGCCTCTATTTCAGTAAGTATGCTAATTAATCTATCGTATGATTTATCAATGAATGTTATACTTAAAAACGAGAGAGTTTTTTTGCATATAAAATATTGATTTAGACAATTATGCAACAAGTTGTATGCTTTATTAAAAAACAGCTTTATCAGCACATTTTACAGTCGCCGGCAGGGCTAGTTTTTAATATATATGTATGTGTGCGCGTGTTTGTGTGTGTCTGACACTGGACAAGGTGAATCAATCGGAAGCCGATTGTGGACTTGAGTTGATGACTGTTTATTAATTGATATCTTTTTATATATGCCATATATACCAATTGCTCTTTAATCAGTTTGCTTTTGCTAGAATTAAAGTTAGACTTTCGTTTTTTGTTTTTTTTTTCTTACAAATGCAATTATTCAAATTGGTTGCGTGTTAAGTTTTTGGTGTGGCACATTAATTAAAACGCTTCATAATTTAGAAAACAACTGCGGCAATGTCATTTCGCCAATGCACGACATTCCACTGTTTGCCAACAAGGAGAAGACCGTCTACAACATGGTTGTCGAGGTGCCACGTTGGACAAACGCCAAAATGGAGGTAAAATTGATATTGACGACGACGTCAATTTATCAGTAAAATTCTTTCATTTATCATTTTAATTTTGATAAAAAAAACCCCATCGCGTGCGAATTAGATTAGCCTGAAGACACCGATGAATCCCATTAAACAGGACATTAAAAAGGGCAAGCTGCGGTATGTGGCCAATTGTTTCCCCCACAAGGGTTACATTTGGAATTATGGCGCATTGCCCCAGACCTGGGAGAATCCCAGTCACATTGAACCATCGACGGGCTGCAAGGGCGACAATGATCCCATCGATGTCATCGAGATTGGCTATCGTGTGGCCAAACGTGGCGATGTGATGCAGGTCAAGGTTCTGGGCACAATTGCGCTGATTGATGAGGGTGAAACCGATTGGAAGATCATTGCCATCGATGTGAACGATCCGCTGGCATCGAAGGTCAACGATGTCTCCGATGTGGATCAATATTTTCCGGGTCTGTTGCGTGCCACAGTCGAATGGTTCAAGGTAAGCAGCACAAACTGTTATATATATGTGCTACATATTTGATATATATATTTTATATATATGCACAGATCTACAAGATACCCGATGGCAAGCCGGAGAATCAATTTGCGTTCAATGGCGATGCGAAGAGTGCGGAATTTGCCACCTCGATTATTGCGGAGACGCACAAATTTTGGCAATCGCTGATCAATCAGACCAATGTGGCCACGCCGGCAATCGCTTGGTTTGTCCTCTAATCCCTATATATAAGGGATTTATATATGTATACATATAATATAAAAGTCTAATATCTAATATGTTTCTCCATTTAAATTGTAGCCAGAACCTTACCAATGCCAACTCGGAATACGTTGTGGGCAAGGATGTGGCTGCCAAATTTCTGAATGATGCCTCCGATGGTGGCGAGGTCGAGGAATTGGTCGACACAGGTAAGGTTTTCTATGTTTCCGCCAAGCTTTGAAATAAAAACACACGCCACAAACCAAAACAAGCTGCACACAAGTTGGATACAAAATTCTAAACCCGCATGCTTCTATAACCAATAACCAAAATCCAAGAAATTAGAAAACCCTATTGTAAATAATGCTTAGTCACTAAACTGAAACCAAAATTCACTTTTTAAGTTGCTTTCTTTCCGATTTCTGTTTGGTTAATTGTTATTTATTGTTCAAATAAATATTTATGATGCCGTTTAAAATCTGTTTAAATCTCTCTGTTTTGCAGTCGACACTTGGCACTTCATCCATCTGAAGTGAGTTGAATAATTGATTGATCGATTGATGATTGTCAATATACATGTAAAATCTAAATAATGATATATATATAATATATGCACCATATATCAATAAAAGATAATAATAAAGAAAATTTCAGCAGCTGGAAAAATGTGAAATGAAATCCGACTTGCCTCCACTTGAAATATACAGTTTTTATTTATATTTTACGACTAGATCCAAACAAGTTTAAATTAATAAGGGTACATATTATGTAATATCGAAATATGCTGTGGGCTGGTTATCTATGTATGTGTTGTGTGTGTGTGTTTGTGTGTAGATTTTCTTATTTTTTTTTTCGTTTTTCGGTTAGAATTAGAACGTAAACGTAACAAAGTAACTTAATTGCTTAAAGGATACACAAAAAATGTACAAAATATATTCATATGTGTTAAGTATATATATATATATATATATATAGATATATACCTCTTGTATGTATGCAAAGAAAAAAACTAAAAATTAGAATTATTTACATCAGACATTTTTGAATTTTTCGTTTTTTGTTTCTTTTACTTTTAGCTCGGTTTTTCCTTTTTTGTCCTTTGCTTGAACTAAAAATTAACATACGTACATACATACATCATTATTCATATCGAGTTGAAAACTAAACTTAAATTGTGGGGGGTTGAGGGAGTTGTGGGAGGAGGGTTGGGGCCCTTAACGACGAAAAACAATTGTACAAAATGTCTATAAAAGAATAATACGAGAAGTGTGCGCGAAAAAAAACATATTTGTAGCTGAATACGTTTTATTATATATATGTATATGTTGTATGTAGTAGTAGTAGTAATTTATATGGATATTCTTTTTTTATCATTTCCTTTCTTTCACTTAATCATAAAAGTATTATGCGAATTTGTCGCTGTGATAATTTTCTTGTGTGTGCCTTTTGTATGTATGTGTGTGTGTTTATAATATATATAATTGTATATTTGTTGTGTATATATATATATATATGTATAAGTTGTATATAAGTAGTACTCGTATTATGCGTTTTCTGCTATAGCTCTTTGCTCCTCGTTCGTTTTGCCCGTCCGTTCGTTCGTCCGTCCGTGTTTACTTGCGTCCCAGGGTATCGCGATATTCATTGTACTTGTCCATCTCCTCGTGCAGCTGCAGTGCCTCGACGCAGGCGTTGAAGAACACCGATCCGAAGCAGTCTTGCCTGTTTTGGGGGAGGGGGAAACACATTAGAACTTCATCACAAAAGTATCGAAAAGTATCGGTTTCAGGCATTGCTCTCTCACACTAAAAAAATGTGCGTGGAGCGTAAAAATGCAAAAAATTTGATTTGTGCCTATTAAAAAAATATGGTTGTTTCGTCAGCCAAGTGCAAAAACAGTCAAAAATTGCACTTGACAATCAAAAAAGACAAAAAACAAAATCAATAAATATAAAGGAAAAATTTTTGAACTGAAAACGTACCACAAAATAAAAACGGTAAGCGCGCGTTTTTAGTCGCGCCGGAAACGCGCCAAACATCGTTGACAGCTTGCTGGCCGCACTTGTAGCTTTCACTCTCTCTTTGTGTTTTTCTGTCTGTCTGTGTGCTTTGCGCTTGTTGTGTTGCTCTCTTTGTCACTCTCTCTCTCTCCCTGGTCAGTGTCGCATTCTAATTTCATTTATCACAATTTTGGATGCCCTCAAATAGCCAGCGATTGTTCATTAATTTTACATACAATATTCATAATTGTGTTCATTGTTCTTTTTTTTTTTTTTTTTGCTACATTTTTAATGCATTTTTTTTTTATTAATTCCGGTTTTTTTTTTGTTATTTTACCAAAGGGGTTTTTATTTTGTTTGTGTTTTGCACAAATTGCGTTCTAGACTAAAATATTTGTATGTACTCGTGGGTATATAATTTGTTTTCTCTTTTTGCCAACAAATTTTACGCTAATTACGGTTTAATTCTTTACAAAATAGCACAAAAATGTAATACATATGCAAAATACTTTCGGTCTTGTTTGTGGGTGCGATTAAGTGTGTGTTTAGGTGTAGGTGTGTATGTGTGTGTGTATGTTTTTGTGTGCATCTGTGAGAATGTATTTTTGTGGTACTTTTTTTTTTCCTTTTTTTCATGCCCTTTGATGTATGTAAAAATGTAAATGCTGCTTGGAATACGCGGTACTTTTTTTGTTTTTGTTTTCTTTCTTTTTGCTTCTTTGTTTTACGTACAATACAATACAAAAAAAAAAATTATACATTAAATAAGTATATTAAAAACAATGTTTCTTTTATTTTACATAGATAACGCAATAATAAACAAGCTAAGAATACTTAGAAATAAATACTTCTTCGGCTTCGGGGTCTGTCTGTTTGTCGATACTAACTGGGAAGAAATCCCCAAACCGATGTATATATATATTCCCCTTTATGTGTATGTGTGTGTGTCCCACTGTTCCCAAGTGTGTGTGTGTGTGTGTGTGTGTTAACCCCCTGTTTGCCGTTGCCCGTTGCCCTCGCTTAGAACAAACGCTTAATGTTTCAATAAATAAATTAAAATAATTCGTTTTTAAAAAAACACATAGTATAGTTAATAACTGTAAAGCATACAGTAATAAATAAGTACGAATTAAATTTGGGCGTTAAATATTTAATTATTTAATTTGTTCTCTTCTGCTCGTTGTAGTTGCTATTGTTGTTATTGTTGTTGCTGTTCAGATTCTTCAGGTGTGTGTTTGTGTGTGTTTTATACACTTTCCTCTTGAATTTCTCAGTATGTGTGTGGGTGTTTTGGGTGTGTGTGTGTGTGTTGATGTTCGTTGGTGTTTTGGTAACCCAAGCAAGCACTTTTAGAGTTATGTAACCGGCGCCATGTTGAATGATATGGGCGAGCCATTTACTACTTTTATGAAATGCTGTAAATTCGATATTTCTTCTGTGGGTGTTAATAGCACTTTAACGCATTCGCCAAACCATTTGGAATCAAAGCAGTCTTTCCTAAAAAAAACAAACAACACACAAAAAGGAAAACGAAAATCATACAAGAAATCAAGATTTCAATCAAAAATAATCAGAAAAACTAATATATATGTAAATCAAATGAAGATAGAGTATAGAGATTAATATATAGAGCAGAGAAGTGTGTGTTTAGTATTTGAAAACGACTTGTGGCTTGTGAAAGGGATAGGGTGAGCCATTGATAACTTTGAGATAATGCTGCAGTTGGACAATCTCCTCATCATCGATGAGCAACACTTTAAGGCATTCTCCGAAGGTTTGATGGGCGAAACAATTAGCCCTGCAGCAAATAGATAAGAAGAATATACGACTAGACATACATAGATAAGATAGATAACAGCTAGATAAAAGTCAACTCAACAAAATACTCAGAAGAAAGCAAATAAAAAGAGACAGACAGAAAATAGCTTGTTTCGAGAAATCTTTATTAAATGTGTCAGATATGTGTGTAGTTTATAATAAGTATGCGGAAAGTTTCCTTAGTTTTCTTTATAACCATGTCAGGGTCAGATTTCAAACATGACCATGGTAAAAATAATTCTCTTCTGGTTTTCATCTTTTTTTTCTTCTTTTTTTTTTGTGCGCCACAATTTGCGACTTTTTTGACGCTTTTTTGAACTGCTGTCAAATTGGGGGCTGTGGACACTCTGATGAGGTTGAGGACGCAATTGGGAAATGGAGATAGAAGTGGAAAGGGGTGCGGGGTGTTGGAAAATGGGTTGTCTCAATTTGTTTGCTAGACAAATTTCGATTGATTAGTGTAGACGGTGTGTTGGATTTTGTGTCTGTTTTAGATATATAATTAGAGCAACTTACTTGCATAGTCGATGTATACTCGTCTCGCGGAACAATTGATAGCAATCCTCACAGATGCGGTCCAGGCGGAAGAACATGGTCTTGTTGAAGATGCCCTTGCACTCCAGATCGAAGAAATTGCTGCGTTTCGATAGATTGTGACTGTGTGGCAACGCTGTGAATATGGGTATCAAGACAAGAAACAGCACCACCGAGATCTTTATGTTGCGGGAACACATCTGGAACAGAACGAAAAAATATATAAATATCGCATAAATAAAGAGAGAGAGAGAGAGAGCGAGAAAGTGTTGCCATAACTAAATTTAATTTTATATGTTAGATAATGGAAATTTTAAAATCCCACGATTAGATTAAGGGATATAAAGTTCCAAAATAATCTTATAATAAATTCAAATAAATTATGTAGTATTTCCTATTAATAAGATAGGAATCTAAATATACTAGAGATATATTTTAAAACGAAACCAATATTCTGTTTTTTTCGCTCAGTGCATCGCTGTGATATGATAATGCTTAGGTACCGGAAATAGTTTAAAAATAGCACAATTTACTGTGTGGCTGGTCTATTTTTAGACCAGTCACCAGTCGCCAGGTACAATTAAGTTCTTCTTTAGTTGGCGCTGCGAAAACCGCTTACTGGGTAAGTGGATATGGGCCAAGCTGAACCTTGAAACCGCAACAACAACAACAAAATAAAAAAGGCGCAGGCAACTGCAGATGCAGAAGCAGAGGCAGAGGCACAACGGGTGGTCGTCGGCCCAAGCAACAATCGCAGACTCAATCAAAAAGCGAAGTGCAAAGAGAGCGAGGAAGAGAGAGGGAGATACTAACTCAAGGCAAAGTGCAAAGAGTACTTGTTAATCGCAAATCGTAAATCGTCTAGCATAGTCTAAAAATAGCGACTGTCTGCAACTGCAACTACAAAGTGTGTGCTATAAATAAATTAAATGCATTTCATGTGTGTGTGTTGATCTTGCAAAACTATGTGTGTGTGTATCTGCAGGCATCATCTGCATTCGGCATCTTCCTTCATAAAGGTGTACTTTGAGTGCTAACAGCGACAAGAGTTGTTTCGCATCTGCCTTCTATAAATAGATGCGGGCGCAATTTCAATGTTTATTGCATTATATGCAAATCTGTCTGCCCGTCTGCCAGTCTGTCTCTCGACTTGGCTAATTTACGAGTCCAAGTACAAAACTTACAACTGGGCTCAAAGAGCGAGCCGCCTCGGCAAAGCAGAAGAAAAACGACAACAAATTTACACATATAAAAAAAAGAAAGAGCAGCAAACAAATAAATAAAAATACAAATACATATACATTTACATATACACATACATATATATTTGTATTTGTGCTGCTTTTGTGTGCGTAGTCAGACAGGCCCCCAAAAAAATAATAACAATAACAATAACAACAAAACAATTCATTTAAATACAACTTCGTATTTGCATATTTTTATCAATTTGCGTGGTTTCGTTTTCGGTTTCAATTACGTTCGGCGTCGACATACATTCCGCAACTATTGAATAATTTGATTAAAATTGCAAATTTTTCCATTGCTCTGCTTCTTCATGGTGCCAATTGATTGTACTGTTACTTAAAAAAGCGGCGTGTGCGAAAATGTTCGTATCGGTGTGTGTTTTTGTGTGAAAAATGAATGAAAATTCAAAGCAGACACAGCGTCGCGCTTTCGAACAACAACAGAAATAAAAGCAACATGGCATGCAAACAATTTGTCGAATTATTTCTTCGAATTTTCGACTCTGCGTCTTTTCTATTGAGCATCTCGCTTAGCACCCACCCCGCACCGCCCGCACCAATTCCATTCCTCGATCGTTTCGTGCCATATTTATACATCTGAGTATGTGTAGATTCTTAGTCAATGTGTTAGTGTTTATTTAAATTGATTTTTTATTGGCTTGTTGATGCTTTCAATTAAGTTGAGCGCATTTTTCTTGTCGTCGCTTTTTGATTTATGGCCAAATGGCATGTAGAAAATGCTGAAAAGATCATCAATCAGTTTGCCAAATGTTGAACCCAAATTCAAATAAAGTTTTTGCTTTTCGCGTATGTAAGTGTGTGTGTATATTTCTTTGGGTGTATAATTAGCAGCTATTGCGAGGCACGTGAGTGCCATCTAACTAAAGTACATGTAAACACAATAAACGTAACACAACATTCAAAAAGTATTAGATTTACTTAAGTTGATGGCGCCACTTAAATACATATATGCTCCTACGTATGTGTACATATGATATGAGCAGCAGCAGTTAACAGCAGCAGCAGCTGCTGCTGCTGCCATCTCGCATTACTCACACGACGACCTCTGCGCAGCGGCGACCGCTGCTTCACACTAATTGGATTCGAATTGCACGATTTATTGCCATCGAGCGAGAGTTCGAGAACGAGTTCGAGTTCGACTACGAATGTGTGTGTGTGTGCGCATATTTATATTTTACACTTTTGCCGGCCGCATAAAATTGCATAATCGATACGATGGGCGTAAAGTAACAGAGTAGGCTTTAACCCGTAGCTGTAAATATATACTCTCTTCTACTTCTGCTGCTGCTGATGGCGTCATCATTGACCAAGGAGCCAACGAACGCATACAGATTGTGTATAAGATCGATCGATCAATCGAGATCGTTACAATTCGCGATCGTCATCATCATCAGCGTCATCGTCATCGTCGTACAGAGCTTGTGCTGGCAATTTGTTTGCATTGTGCTTTGATTAGCTGCCAATTGATTTCATTTGTTTGTCGGCCTGCCGCTTTGTATCAATTTAAATAACTGTCTGCCTGTCTGTCATGCATACAAGCGGTCGCATTATAAGCCGAATAAGCATTGCACTCTATTCAAATGTGATGTGTGTGCTGAATACCCTGTATTCGTATGCAAACGTACTCTTATATTATCTCTTATACGGTTATGGCTTTGTTATAAGATACCGAATTTTCAAAAAGTTTTAAGCTTCCGCACTCGTTAATTTATCCCCTTCTCATCCACTTTTAATGGGCACATTCTATTTATTCCGTTTCTATATATAAATAACTGATTCATAGGCACGAGTCGCGCATGCCACAAATTGAAGGGCCATGTTTCATGTCCACGGCGATTTGCCTGATTTTAAACTACTCAACTTTGATTTTAATTGCTTTTTGCTTGTATGTGTGTGTGTGTGTGTGTGTGTCAGCGTGTGCGTGTGCCTGCTGTCAAGCGACATTGAATGAAGTCATGAGCCAAAAATAATGACAAAAATTATAACGAATTTTCGAATTCTTTCGTGCGCAATAGTTTCTAAGAATTTCGCACCCCCAACAGAATGTACATGTATATGAAAATACATATAGACACACATATGCATATATTTAACTCCAGCACTGTTATCGATGCTATCGCTGTGAATAAATCTGTTATTTTTTCGCTTTTTACTGCGAATGCGCTAATGGTTGACAATGAAATTCCTGCAAACTGCGACCAAACAAACAAGCGTGTCTATTGTACCAGTATATCTAAAAGGGAATTATGTACGAAATTGCAAAAAAAAAAAATAATACAGACAAACATATATTTCTGCTATAAACAACTTTTAACGCTTGGCTACGCAAGCATGGCAAAGCTAAGCTGCAAAAGCAACTCATATTTTGTGTCATTCACAGCGCACACTGCTGTTAACATTGCTGTTAAGCGCATTTGACATTTGCTGCTGGCAATTTGTACCAATATTTATGTGAGCCAAAACAAAATCATAACAATATCAATATACAACTGTTGTTAAGCTTGCAACTGGAATATGTCAGTCAAATAAAATTTAAACAGCCATTGCAGAAACTGTTTAAACTGCCCACTTGAGTTAGTTGAAACGGCTAACGAGACTGCATGGTACCATGGCCACAAAGAAAAACAATAACAACAACAACACAACAACAGCGACATGGCGAGACTGCTTGGTACCAAATTATCTGGCACAGTGATTGTTGCTAGTTGTTGCTGTTGTTGTTGGCAGTTGCTGTTGTTGCTGGCCGTTGCGGCTGCGTTAAACGGTGCTGTTAATTTACCAGACATGTGGCATTTTGCATTTTTGGTTGCAACTGGAACTGGACTCTCGCCACTTGTGCGGCACGCGCACTTTTAATCTGCAACTTAATATGCATTAAATTCTATGGCATCAAATTAATAGCGCTGCAAGCAGAGCGGCGCAGCAGGCAGAGCAGCGCAGCGAGTCATTTGCAAAATGGCGGCAGGTGGTGTCGGCGTCTGTTTGTGAATATTAACAGCACCGGGAATAGGATGAGCATACATATATATCCCATATATTTCATGTACATGTGTGTGTGTGTATTAATTTCGCTCACTTTGGCCACCGCCTGCTGCTTTTGATGAGGCATTCTATGGCTTCCAGCAGCGCCGTCGCTGCGTCGTTCATAAAGTTGCATGGCGCGAGTCAATTGGCTGCTGCGGCTGCTGCTGTTGTTGTTGTTGTTGTTTTCCTGATCTCTCTGCTGGATTGATCGTGTGTGCCTCGTGCGGCAATTAGTATTATTAAGATTAATGGTAGTTAGTTGCACGTTTCGTAATCGATTGTAAATATATCTGGCAATTCAAAACCAAATAGTTATGGCACAATTATTTGCTTTTCACTCTTGTTTGTTTATTTGTTTTGCTTTGTTTGGTGCGCGCTTTCAAAATGTTTTTTAAGCAATGACAATAATAATAATAATAATAATAATAACATTTATAATGGGCGCTTCTAGTGAAACAAAAATCACCCGCGCAAGCAATCACCTTTGTTGGCAACACAAAATAAAACTGAAGATCGCAAAACTGCTGTTGACGTCTGCCAGCCTCGTCTCAGACAACAACAGACAACTGCTGCTGCTGCTGTTGTTGCTGCTATTGTTGTTGCTGCTGCTGTTGTCTTTTTCTTATCAGCTCACACACACACTTACATAAGCCATGGCATTTGTGAGAGGCAGCGACGACAGCGAGTCTGGCGTTGTTGAGGAGGCAAACGCAGCCAGCGTCAACCAACCGAACCCAAACGAACCGAACCGAACCGAACCGAACCCGTCAGCCAGCCAGCCAGCCAAGTTATGCATGCAAGTACGTGTGGGTGTTATTGTGTGTGTGTGTGTGTGCATACGTGTTTGTGTTTGTATACTCTTGATCGACAAACACTAACATCTCGCATACATTATAGATGCAGAGTGGAACACCCAGGCGTATACGTGATATGCATATATATTTAAAATAAGTGACGCGACTTGACGCGACTCGCCTCGACTTGGCTTGGCTTGGCTTGACTTGGTTTGGCTTATCATTTGAGAGCCGCGTGGACTCCATTAATGACCAGGTTTCTTTCTTGGGTCCTGCTTGCTGGCGGTTAACATAAAATAAGAAAAAGAAAGAAAGAAACATTTACGTTTATCGCATATGAATATGCAATTATGTGGATCAATTACGGATCGAAGCCAGGCAGGCATCAACTAGTCAAGACTTAAACAAAAAAAAAACAAGAGCAGCATCATTTTTTTTTATGCGGAAAGTTTAACAGAATTTACGGCATATCTCTTACCAATTTAGGCTAGCTTTATTGTTTTAATAGTTTCGAGTTAACACTAAGCTCAGAATGAAATTCTTGAACAATCTCAGATCTTTAGATTTGAATCTTATTTATTTAATGTCGTCTAATATTTTGATTTAATATATGCATATATATAAATGAATATAATATATATAATACTCATTAACTAACTACTAGTTTTAAAAGTGACAAGTTGTTATTTGTTTATTGTCAAAAAATACAAATATAAAACATATATTAGTTGCAATTCGAATCCCTTTTATTTGAAATAAAAACAACTGTATAAAAAAGTTAATTTTTCAATTTATTTGGCATCTATTACTCATACGCCGCGTCGACTTTGAAATGGCATGATTTGATGGTTCAAATAGATTGGTTTCTATTAGATCGGTTTGATAATAGACAAGTCTAGCATTTAAACGAGAAATTTACCTGGCCGATTTGCCAGCCAGTTGGGCGACCATTCGACACACACACAGTAACACACACACGCACACTCACATACACAATTGCAATACAACAACAATTGGCATTTTATTAGTTTAATTGAAAGCAAAACAATTTAACATGCATGGAGAACCGAAAACTGGTTTCGACTCGTTTTTCAAATGTCCCGCAAAAATAATTCGACGAATGCGAATCGTAATGAATACTAATACAACAAGTTTTCAGTAGTTTTTGCACAGGTTTCACTGTATATATATATGCATATATATATATATATATATATATATATTTATATATATATATTTATATATGTATATAAATTAAACAAGTCCATTGAGGAAATTATTCAAGTATTTAAAGCTTCGCGTGCTGACTGTGCCAATTTTGAATAAAACACATAATTAAGTTTTCGAATGCGATTCAACATTAATAAATTTAGCAAGCCGCAAACGTTAAGCGTTAATCGTTAAGCATTCTATATAGGCCCATTAGGCGCAGCTGTTGGCTCCCACCCACCTTCACCCACCTTCACCCACCCAGCCAAGCGAATACGGTTTATTTTTGGTCATACGGAATAATGCACGTAAGCCGATTATCGAAATGTGAAATCAATGCAAATTTAATTGCTATCAAGCCAACCAGCAGCTGATTATTTAAAAGTCTGCTAAGTTCTGTACTTAAACATGTTTCATTAACAGTTGATTAACAGTATGTAAATGTAAGGTTAAACAGACAGACAGACAGTCAGACAGACAAACGATCAGTTCATATACTCTGCCTGCGAATGTGGAAGAGTATATGGGATCTGTGCGTCTCTCCGTCTCAGCTGCATTTGCTTATATATCACTTCAAAGAAAGTATTATCGATAACATCGGTAAATATACATAATAATAGAGTCAGCATTTTTTATTAACAGTTGATTAACAGTATGTAAATGTAAGGTTTACCAGACAGACAGACAGTCAGACAGACAAACGATCAGTTCTTATACTCTGCCAGCGAAGGTGAAAGTGTATATGGGATCTGTGTGTCTCTCCGTCTCAGCTGCTTTTGCTTATATACTTCTTATATATGTATAATCATCTATAATCAAAAAAAGTATTATCGATAACTTCGATAAAAGTACATAATGATCGAGTCAGCAAATTTGCTGTTGCCTGTCTTCAAAGATCGGCATAAACATAAACCAGCCAAGACCAGCTATTATCAGCTGCGAGTTGGCTACTCATCAAAAGTGTTCTTGCTTTGATCCAAAATGAAAACAAAATAGAAAACAATTGGCAACAACAAAAAATGAAAAAAAAAAATTGCGACCTATATTCGCAAATTGCAAATAGAAATTGCCACAAATACTTTATGTCAATTAATACATTTACGCGCCACAAATGCACATTAAATATTTGTGTTGTCCAGAAACGGAAATGGAAATGAGTCACGGACAACAAAGTGCAAAACCGGGCAGCAATTATTACACATACACATGTACATATATATGTACATATATGTGTATATATATATAAATATATATGTATAATAAACGGCCATTGAACGTGTGAACAAGTTGAATTAACAAGAAACAAACAAAATACAAACACGCCAAATGCACGAGATTTGTGTGTATTCTAAGAATGCGAGAAATTCCACACACTAACACACACACATACACACACACACACACACACTCGACACACACTCGCACACACAGTTGAAATCCATTCACATTTCGATTGATGCAATAAACGATTCGTGTGAATTTTTTTATTTTTTTTTTATTTTTTTAATTCTTTTTTTTATGGTGGTCGCTGACGCCAAAGTCTTTGGCCCCATTAGGAGTTACGAGCTGTGAGTGTATAACCTCAAATTGCAACAGAACAGAAGAGATCATGAATATATATATATATATATATATATTTATATATCTGATGGGATTTTTTTCTTAATCTAGGAAAGACAGCAGACATTATGAAAAAAGATAACATTTTGAAGTAATCAACTTTTATTATCCAGTTTGCAAATTACTGTTAATTAAATTAAACTCAAGGAAAAAATGTTGAGAAATCTAAAACTCAAGTTTTAAATGCGTTTTGAAATACACTTTTGGGATAAAAGTGTTAAGCATGCGTTGATCAATTCAGTTTCCATGTGGAAGGTCTTTTAGACATGTCCGTTCCCAAAGGCTATGGACAATCTTGATAGGTATTAACGGCTTAGTTTATATAGCATCATCTTCCGTCAGTTTCAATGCGAACTAGTCTCTCAGTCTTGATGAGACTTAGTTTTCAAGGGTAAGTTCGTTCACTCTTGTTTCTAAAACTAATTTCCAAAAATTAATGTTTTGTCGGAGATTTTGTTGGTTTAATTAAACAATTAATTAACACATTAAGCATTTATTTCGATTTATATATATATAATTTAAAAAATAATTCTATTTATATTAATTTATGTATTAATATATTAATCAGTATATCTATCTGGTTATAAGGTTAGCTTAGTCCGACAACATTCCGTAACATTGAAATTACAATTTATAAGGTTTTTTTTTTTTAGAAAATTTGATTCCGACTTTTTCGGTTGGGAACCCTGATAAAAACTCAATATTTGTGTGTTTAATGTGCGTTTATATCTTTGACTACTCTAATCTCAAACTTATGCACTTACTAAAATAATTAATACTTTTAAATAGCATAGTTTTGGGCACTTGCCCTGTATTTAGTGTAATATTCGAAGAACCAGTCAGAAAAAAATAGTTGTAGAATGAAATTAGGTGAATACCTGTGGAGGAATATCTCTGAAAAAATAGCTCTGAAAGAGTATCTCTAGAAATTTACCTGTTAAAGAATATCTCTGGAGGAATACTTCTGAAAGATTATCTCTACCAGAATACCTCTGGAGGAATATCGCTGGAAGAATACTTCTGACAGAATATCTCTACAATAATACGCCTGGAAGATTACGTTAGGAAGAATATCTCTGAAAGAATATCTTTTGAAAGAATACCCCTCCAAGAATATCTCTGGGTAATTTCGTCTGTAGCATACCTCTCTCCATTTAGTTACAGGGTATTCAAACAACTAACAATTGTTGACAACATTATTGGAAACTGTTGTTATTGTTTATGCCAAACGGCCAAGGACGGAAGAAATGTGTGACGCTGAAGCTAAGCCGTCAAGTGCGGCTAACACTTAATGAGGCAGTGGGAGCAGGTACAGGGTAGGGGAGGGGAGACGGTGCTGGGCGCGCAATGAGCGAGTTGCGGCAAGCGCTTGACGTCAATTAAAGTTGAAAAATGACGGCAAACTGCAAAACTGCAAAGCTGCAAACTGGAAACTAGTTTGCCAGCGATTACGTGACATAAAATCAATCATTAACATTTGTAAATTGAGTGCGACTTATTTGGTAACTTGTTGTTGTTGTTGTTTAGCTGCTTTTTGTTTATCAGCAAAAAGTAGCTGTTCATATTTTTACGGCTTGTTTGTTTTTAGAGACGGGCCCCCGTTTTCTTCTCTTTTTCATATTTATATTTGCTTTAATGATTTGATGGCTTTTTGTGGCTCCGTTTGGCAAGTTTTAATGGCAACATTTCTATTAATTGATGGCTTTTATTGGCTTATTACAACATGTAATTTGTTCAGTAAAACAATTCACTTTTACGATCGGAACAGCAGCAGCAGAACCAATAACGATCATAATAATAATTAAAATATTGATGCCACAAATAAAAATCGCTTAATTGCCACACACTACACTGCAGCATAAATGCAATATGGATATCTATGGATAATTATATGGACATGTGTTTTTGTAGTTATTTTATGGCCATTAAAGGCCAATTTAATGCGCAGACAGACAGACGCACACACACGCCATAAAAATCATGTGCTGCTGGCAATGGCATAAGCAGCAAAAAAAAAACAGCTATAAAAAAAATATAGTAATAAATACTCGTGGAGCAAAGCAAGAAACTGTTGCATCAGCCAATTTCGAAAATTGATTTCGATCTGGCCATGATAACAATTAAATGATTATTAGGAATTCGCCAACCGCCCCCAACGGCCCCTTGTTGCAGCACCATAATTGACTCATGCATTGGATAAAGTCGTCAAGATCGAAAGATATCTTTTGATTAGCGGCTAAATAAACAGCTTCATTTCGAATCATTTTTGATTTAAAAACACGCTAATTCCATTTTCGACTATTTTTTAGTGTGAATTCAAATATATTAAAAAATAAAAAATATATAATGCTAATTTTTTAAATAAAATTCTACGAATAATACAAAGAAATTTCTAAATCAAATCTATTTTATATATTTTAACTGTCTTTTTTTGGAAACATGTTTAAATTGAAAACTTAATTTTTACTGTGAATACAAATTTAATAAATTTCTTTTTCTATTACAATTATAAAATAATTAAGAATAAGAATATAAATAAAAAGCTAGTTTTATAGCGATATTATAATATATTTTAACTGATTCTTACATAAATAAATTCAATACTCTATGTTGCTTATAATTATATAGCTGTGATTGAGAAATATACTTTACAAATTTCAGGCATTGATGGGGAAATAATTGCTTTATTGGCAACTCTTTTTGGGCTAGTTACACACTCAACTTTCAGTTAGCATTATTCTATTTAAGACTTCAATTATTTAGTAACGACTTATGGATACTCTGTCAACTGTTAGCTATGCCACTTAATAATTATAATTATTAATTATATTGTAGTTACAGTCCAATGTCAATTAATGGAAAGCAGGCAAAACTTAGTGGCGGATTATTGGGGCATTGAACTGTAAAATCAGTCAGCTATGGGCTGTCTCAGAGTCTGCATCTGGCAGATGTTATATGTGGATACGCACACACACACACAGAGTAATATATATGGGATTGCAGTACTTATAACAATATGGAAAACATATGCAAATGTGTCTTTGATATATGGCATTGCTGGCCATTTCTCAATTGGCAACATCAAAGCGTGGCAAGGCGCATTTGTATCTTTAGCTGTATCTTTTTTGCCACACATTAACCTCAAAGTGCGGTTCGCTGCTGCTGTTGCTGCTAACAATCAGAGTCCACTTGATTGCCGCCGGCTTTTTTTTTGTTGTGAGACCAGAGCGAGCGACCGCAACTTCATTATCATGTTGCCAACAACAACAACAGCAAGAAGAAGAAGAAGAGGAAGATCGCTTAAGCGCCTCGAGTCATTTGAGTGCGGCCCAATTGCCTTTCAATTAGGCGAGGCAAACGCGTGCCCAAATAACAATGTCGGCATCGTGATATAGTCGAAGAAGAAGAAGAAGCAGATGAAGAGGAAGATTTATCGCCACATTCAAAGCTATTCCAGAACAACAAAAAGAAAACATTGGCTACATTAAACTCAAAGAGCCAATGTGCAAGGTCAGCTGCAGTTAAACTTACAACTTACAAATAACTGATAATATTTTTATGGCAATAGAAATACGATCTTTATTCCAGCCTGGAAAGTACTTATGGAAACTATTTACTTATCGATATACAGGTATCGTTAGCTAATGCAGTCTTAGAACTGTAGCAGTATCGATAACAAGTGGAAATCGACTTGTAATGCTCGATTGGCACAAGTAGCTGGAAATACTTTCTCAACTAGATGGTTCTTTTATAGTGCAGCATAATTGTGCCTTTTTAGAGTCGCAAATTACAAAATAAGGAAAGTGACTGATTAATTTGTGTGCGCAAGTGTCTTAAATCAATTGATTCGTTTCATTGCTGTGCATTGCACTTTAATTTTCTGTCAGTTCGATTTCCATTTTCATTTCAATTTCGATTTCAATCAGCAGCAGCCATCAAGTGCAACTTCATCATTATCATGGCCTTTTCAAGTTCATTAACATGCCACACAGAATCGGAACCAGAGACGAAGAGCGACCGACATCCAGATCGAGAACGAAATCGAGATCGAGATCGAGATCGAGTGCTACCCAATGCCGTTTCATATATATATATGTATATAGAAAGAGTCTCTTAATTCTGTTTCGGTTTCTGTTTCTGGTTCTCTCCACTCTCTGAACTTGAAAATTGCTTTTCCCATATTTATATATATATGTATATGTATATATATATATATATATGTATCTTTGTATTTCTGTACATACTGCATATATATTTTAAGATGCTGGAGTTCTTGGAACGGCATATTGTTCAAATTAACCTCCCCTTGGAATATTGGAATTGATACTCACAGTTAGTGACAGCTTCTTCATAGCGATCGTTTTGTTTGCTGTTTTTTGTTTGTTTTTTTTTTTTTTTGTCACGTTTTACAGTAAAACGTTTCGCAAATTTGTTTGGTTGTAATTAGTTGTTTAAGTACTTGGGTTTGCTGTTTGTTTTAAGTACTCGTTTGACAAACAGTTTTTGTTTATGATTATTTGTTATGTTCCTTTTTGGTTTAATTTATTATTATTGGCTGTTTTATTAAGTTGATTTGCCGCAGCTTAGATTTACTTGAAGGCTTACAACCTTTTCTAAAAATAAATGCACACTATTAATAACATGATTTCTCGTTGTTGTTGCTATTATTATTGTTGCTGTCAAATGCTGCTTATTCGCTGATTAAGTGCTTAGATTTCTAGTTTTTACTATGCATAAAAGTGAAATGTTCAACTGATTCCACTAAGCAGCTTTCGCCTGCTCTCTTTGAATGGAATCCGTGTTGAGAGTGCGTGTGGAATGCGTTTGTTTGCCCTTCTATTGCGCATTCCAAACACTCCACACATTTCTTGCAGCTCATGCGATCGTTGTCAATTATTATTATTGTGTGTGTGTGTGACGTCGACTTCAACGTCAACGCCATTGATTAAAATCATTTATATGCAGCGCTTTAACGGCCAAACTGCAGCAGCAGTTCACAAAGAGAGCGCCGAAGAGTAATTGAGAGAAGGAGAGAGAAGAGAGAGAGAGAGGGCTGGCTGGGCTGAATGCACATGGCTGATTTTTGCTCTTTGACTGCTGTTCCCTCCGCAGCTGGTGCTGCTGCTGCTGTTGTTGTTGTTGTTATTGTTGGTTATTGCTGCTGATGTTGATTTATTTAGCCGGTCTGATCGCTTCACTCGTTGCATTTAAAATGTCGGAAGTGTTTGCGTGCAAAAAATAAATACAAATGCAAATGTGTGTGCTGTGTTTGCTTAAGCATAATATATATATATATATATTTCCTGTTGCAAGCGCTCAATTGTGTGTGGCAACAACAACCACAACATTGGTCATGGAACACATTTTCGTTTCGATTTCTAGGAATCGCCGCTTGCATAAAAAAAAAAAAAAAGTCATCGAATGCCATAATTCCAAACATTCCAGTCATTCCAATCGTCTGTGTGTGTGTGTCGTTGTCCCTATGAGCGGTTTGCCTGCTTCTTCCCTGTTTTTTGTTTATTCCAGTCGCTCTTCACTTCCACCATGCACCAATAAGAACTTATGACATCATCGCAAGCAACAATAAAAAAAACACAAATATCAACGAAAGTTTTCTTGACTCTGTGTGTGTGTGTGTGTTGTTGGCGCACCCTCTGCTCATGACAACAGAACCAAAAGAAAAGAAACAATGTCAAAAATGTACAACAACAGCGTACTGGAAAACGTGGCTCAAAGTGCTGTTCATCTGTGTGGCCTGTGTTTGTGGCTGCATTTGGATGTGTGAGCTGCTGCTGCAAGGTGGCAGCATAATGCGAAAAGGCAACAACAAAGGGCACACACACACAAATGCACAAGCACACGCACACATGCAGACAAAGAGAGCATTTGTGCCGGTTGCCGCATTGATTTGGTTATGGAGATCGATATAAGACTGATGACGATGACGACACACTGACAAGATGCTGAGTGTTGCCGAACTGCTTTAGGCGCAGGCGCAGAGCCAAAAAAAAACAAAACACACACAAGCATACACACACACAGCAGGTAGTCCCCCTTTTATTTTAAGTGCACTGTGCGACCTGCGCGCAGAGATTACAAACGATCGCGATAAGCAGCAATTGGTATTTGGTACAGTGGCCACTTACAAAATTGGAAAATGCTCAACAATCGAAATGGAAATGGATTTATTTTCAAATATTTGCTACTCTTCTTCGATTAATCTTATTATTGAAAATTACTAGAAATGTTGCATAATTAAATTTAAATATTATCCCAAAGCAGTAAATCATTGTAATAATAAATATTTAAATTGTTTTTCAAATCTCAAGAAAAGAATTACAATAACAATAAATAATTAATGTTAATCAATATTAAACTTGCTTTTCAAAACCAGAAATTTACATGCGCATAAAATTCAATTGCTAATTAATCAATTGCAAACTTCCAATTTGCGTGTGATCACTGTAACGTTTTTGGCAGTTGGTAAGCTGAATTTGGTATTTGGAATATGCCACAATCAATAAATTGTTGCAGTTCCGGTCTCTCAAAAGCCTGTTGCGCTTTATTGCATTATCCAACAACAACAATATTAACAATTGCAATTATAATAATTATAAAACAAAAACAACAACATAAAACTTTCAGCACTGTATTTTTCCACAATTCACACAATTCGAAAAAGATAATAACAATTTTATTTTTTTGGGTTTTTTACGACTTATTTAAATTTGTTGTTGTAATTTCAAAATTGAAAGCTGCGTTGAGTTTATTATTCCTTTTTTTTTGTATTTAAGATATTTATTAAAGTTGAAAAATTTCCTACATATTTTAAATCACCTTTGAAAGATTGCACTGGATATATTTAAACAATATTGAACATTTGCATTTAATATACGTATGTATTTATTTAAAAAATATAAATTGGCACTTTTGGGTTTTGCACTGGTTTTCGTTTCTTTTTTTATTTATTTATGATTTTTTGTTTATTCTTTTTTCCTTAATTGTTGATTCAACTTGTTGCTGCGGGGGCTTATATGATCTTTGAAATGTGTAAAGAAAATATGTCGATATTTATGCTATAAGGCTGTCTCTCGGAAAACGACCTGCTCGCCACGCTGTTCAGATTGAAACTGTTGCACTCGGGAATCCGGTTTTGGTTTTTTATACTGAATTTTTGTAAGAAACTCTGAGAGCGACCCTCTTACCTCTGCAACATTGTACGGCTCTTGGGTGTCGACTGAATCGCAATCTGTTATGATTAATTTCATGCATGTTAACTTAACATACCAAAATCCATTTCATTATTGATTTCGTTTCGCCCATAATATATGCGTTGTTGTGCAACAAATGTTGTTCACATGCTGTCACATGTTCAGACACATGTTGCGCCGCTTTTGGTTTGTGCAAAATGTTGCCGAGCAAAGAGCGTTCTGTTAATCTACTGTTATGCTCTCTTCCATAAATGCGCTCTTGCTCTTGTTTTTCGTATGCGTGTGCGTTTTCCTCTCTTTTGGGCCACTTGTTGCTAGCGGCATAAACTGTAACTGTAATTGCTGTCTCTCTGTCGCTCTCACTCTTTCTGAGGATCTCTGTTAAACTGAATGCTGCTGCTGCTTTTGGATTTCCCCCAAGTATTTTGTAAATTTTTCTGACGCAAGTAATTATTAATCAATGCAATAATTGCAACATATAATTGCCATAGAACAACAATCACTTTGTTTCCGCAAAATTCCATTGTTATAACCAGTTAAAGCATTTAAGGGCATTGCTCAACCTGTTAATTTAGTAAATCCACAAAAATTTCCCCTTAATGTCCCTTTGCGTCAAATAGGCAATTTCTTACTCCGTACATATCCTTACCGTTATGAATGTTAGCCTTTTTCCCGGTCATGGAATGTGAGCGACCTTTGGGAATTCTCAAGTAACTATGCATTTATTATATCTTATTGTTATACCTCATGATTAAGTCTTATCGCATCTTATCTTTCTTAATCTGCCTACATCTTTACTTTCTATAATTTCTTTTAAATTACTACTGCATACTATCAGGCTGAGACGGATGGCGAGCAGAGTGTTGTCAGTTCTATTAAAGAATTTAATTACAGGGTATCCAATTAGTCAATTCAACTGCCAGTTGCAGTATTGAATATTTTATTATTTTCACTCGCCTGCCAGCTACATTACAATTCAATACCAAGCAAGGGAAAAATTCGGTGTGAATACAATAGAAAAGATTCCACGTTGGAAATTGCCAGTTGAATGTTTTCAATTCCAGTCGATGATGACTGTACTACTGGAACTGTTTCTGTTTACGCATTCGCCAGCATATTGTAGTCACTGTGTGAATTTCTGGTTAACTAGACCAAAAATGGGACTAAAATTATATATGAAACATTATAAATTATATTTAACCTGAGTCAGATTGTTACTAAATCATCATTCCTCGAAATTGTTATTATTATTTTTGTGAATAAGTAAACCGAAATCAATTGGTGCTCGAAAACAATATGGTCACCAATTAATTTGGATTTTTTTTCTAATTAACCCGACGATAGATATACATATTGCCAAACATCAAAACACACAGAAAACAAATCGCCATTAAATGAGAATTGCTCTGAAAACTAGAAAATTTGCTTGTTTCTAGAAAGAAAATCTAAGCTGACGAAGAAAGGAGTCTTTTCTATTTGGGCTTAGATATAAAATTATATGAATTAAAAATATGATGTATAATCTGATTAGTATTTTCAGGTTTGTTTAATGATAATGAAAAGTGTTAAATAAATACAAAAAATAAAATTAATGTTATATTTCTGATTACGCATGTCAAATCTGAGTACAAATGTAAATTTTAGAAAAATGTACCGTAGGATTAAGAAAAGAAAAACCCACTTTCTGAATAATAAGATGACTTAAACATCTTTTTGAAAAGTCAAGTCGATTTTTGTGAGTGTATGGATTTAGAAGCTTGTTAAGAGGGTCAAGTTCCCGTGAAACTGTAAAAAATAAAAATCTCGAAATCACAGCTGAATTGTTTTAATAAAAATGTTCCCATGCCTCCATAAATTGAATACAATGAAACATTTCACACACACACAAACGCGCATACTTGCAAAACGGAACCGGAAATTGAAGCAAACAGCACTTCTCGTATGCGTGTGAGTGAGTGCGTGCTTGCATTCGTGTATGAGAGTAAGAGATGCTCGAGAAAAAAGTTTAACTCAAATGAATTTAAATATAATAAATATATATATTTATGTATAAGTTTGTATGTATTACAACAGACCCACGGGCATATACCGTAAATATTTTATATATATATACATATTCACGCTCAGCAAACAAATGACCTTGTAACAATTTCTTCACAACAAAAATAATAATAATAATAAATGGAAAGTGTTGAATTTTTGATGATTTGTGGAGAGTGGAGACTTGAAGGAAGCTGCTACGAATTGAATTCAATGTTAATAACCTCAAACTGGGCCACAAAGCAAACAACAACAAACAAGCAAACAAACAACAAAGTTGAACTTGCGCTGTGTGTGTTTGTCTGTGTGTGAGATAAATGTAAACAAACACAGACTAGCAGACAATATGCAAATATGCATAAGCAATAAAAAAATACGAATCAAAGATCGGATTTGGAGGAACGGAACGCTTACCTTAGGCGCTTGTTTCGAGTTGAATGCGAGCTTTTCTCCGTTTTTTTTCCCTGTTTGTATTTGTTTTTTTGTTGTATCTTTTGCGGCCACACAAGTCGTTTTGGGCGCTTATCGCCTATCGGCCGACGCTCTTTGCTGCTGCTGCTGCTGTTGCTGCGGCTGCCTCTGATGCTATTGGGCCTTTGGCAAAGTTTCGTTTCATAAAAATTTGTTCGACTTTTTGTTTAGTTTTTTTTTGTTGCTTGATATCTTGTTTTTGTTGTTGTTTTCTAAACTTGTCGCTTGGGCGTTTCTCTGGCGCTTGAGTTTATCGCCATTTTGTGTGGATTTTGGTTAGATCTTTGTGTGCGTTGCGCTGATGCGGCCTAGGCATCGGCATCGGTGGGCGTGGCCAGACCAAAATGTCAATTGACCAAAGAAATCAAACAAAACACTGCCCCTGCGCACTTCTCTCTCGCTCTCTTTCTCTATTTCAATTGAGAGCACAAAAATTCTTATATCTGTGTGCTTTTTATTTATTTTTTGGATTGTTTTTCTTTTTTTTTTGTTTTTTTTTCTACACCTCGTTTCACTCCCACTGCACTTCTTCTTGCTCCGTTGGTGGATGCTCTCTTTTCGCTCTCTGCTTGTTTGTTTGTTTGGACGTGCTGCCGATTTACGCTCTGCACACGCATACAATCACGCACGATCGCTCTCTCTGGCACACACACACATACACTCGTAACAGGCGCGCTGACGAAGACGTAGGAGACGGAAGATGGTGGCGGGGTATTTCGCACGCAATGCGAGTGGTTGGCGCGTTTAGTGACATTCAGTGCCAGGGCATCGGAATTGCTTTACATATGCACGCACGCACACACACAGCCACGCACATAGACACATACTTATTAACACATATGCACATACAAACAAGTGTATGTATCTTTGTAAATATATTTCCACATAATTGATCCGCTGCGTATATCGAAAGTGTCGCCCCTGACAAGGGCCGCACAATTCTCACGTTGTCACTGTAATTCACAATTGACTGTGCACCACATACAGCTGTAATTTTACATACATACATACACACGCATATATATATATATATTTATATATATAGTTAATATTTTGGGATAGCCCAAAAATTGAACTGCATCGCTCGAGAATAAAAACTTTTTGCTGGCATACATATAAAATCGGATTTACATATAGCTAGCTTTATGCCAAGGCGACGTGTCTCGTCGAAAATTAAGAAAAAAAAACACACACTAAAAGAATATTCTTCATATATATTTTTTTATATTTCTTGTTGAAAAATGTCAAGCCGCCTGAGCAACAAAAGCAGACTAAATGCAAAAAAATGAATTGACAAAATGTTGCGACCGCCTGTTGGGGGAAATGATCACTGAGAACTGAGCACTGGAACACGGACGATCGTTGCCATACACCCACACACACACACACGCAGACACACACTGTTACTTATATGTTGCTCGAGTTTGAGTGTCTGTCTGTCAACCAAGGCGGCCCCATTACTGCGTCGGTCCCCCTCCAGATTTTTTGTATAGATAATTGGATGTGTGTGTGTGTCTCATTTTTTGTCATTGCATTGCGTCTCTAATGTCAACTTGAGGCAGACAACGACTTTCCACTTCTGAAGGCAGACCCCTGCCAGCGACGCCACTGCTCGAGTAACTCACTCACACACACACTTATGCGCGAGTTAAAATTGAAATTGTAGCATGTAACTGTAATTCGCTGGCACTCACCAAAATAAAGCGAGTCGCGAGCATAAATGAGCAAAGAACATTTTGGTATTAGCTATGCACGACTATCAGCTACCCTGGGCCCAACAAGTTCATATATATCAGCTTGTGCTCTGCTGATCAGTTTAGTATCTCAATTAAAATTAATTTATTTTCTACTCTGAATAACTTCCGCATACTGAAGGAAATCGAATTATCGCCTATCGATAACTAATAGAGCCTAAAAGTTTTGGTACTGTGAAGAATAAGTATAAATATAATTTCTTAGTATTTCATTTAAAATGTGTTATTTTTTTGGACATTTATTGCGAAAATTTAATTATCGCTTATCGATAACAAGTAAATCCTAAAAGTATGCACTGAAAAATGTTTGTGCTATGCAAAAACATATAAAACGAATAATTTTTTATGTCTTTGCTAAAGTAATTCCCTTTTTACCAGGGTATGCAAAACTAAAACAATGCCTTTGATTTCCTCTACTGTGTGATATACACAGATATGTGTGTTTGGGTGTGTGTGTAAAGTGTCTTTCCCGGCAGTTCTTGGAGCACCTCCACCTCCGAGTTGACGACATCGCGTACCATGTAAAAAGCGTGTAAAATGTAAAACGCTTTCAGCTGCGTCGCAAATTATTAGCCATTTCCGTTTTGGGGCGGCAACGCCACAGCCCCCGGACTTGAATATGATCGTATATAATTCCCAACCAAAGTCATATATATGGCTATATATATGTATATATATGTATATAAATTATACGCCCGGTTACAATTACAATGTACGACTTTGTCCGTTTGGCCTGCGGCTCGTATATTCCGTCTGTAACGCATGTAAATAATAAATAATAATATATTTTTGTGTGCACCTCTCTCTAACCTCCATATCAACTATCTGTATATCTGTATATCTGTATATAGTATATAATCACATTACGTATACGTCAGAGTGTCAACAAACTTATAATGTGGCACAAGTATGATTCAATAAGCTCACAAACATCAGACGTGTTGTCTGGGCGTGTGTTGTTGTTTGACACACACAGACACACACACACTCACTCACACACATAATTGCCAACTAGTCGTTGCAAATGTTGCAATAGAAATACAATACATAAATGCGCAGTGATCGCCACAAAATTAAACAGCTTAGGTTTCATTTTAAAAATGTAAACAATTCTTATAGTGCAAGCCACATTTGCATAATACATAAATAAATATTTAATTTGATCCGATAACCTTTAAATAATTATTTTTTTATTAATTTTTTCACTTGTACATTGTAAATAATTACATATACGAACAATTTGAATATAATTTTCGTTACTTTAATTTTAAACTTTAATTTAATTTTAAACATTAAATAAATAAATAAATATTCTCAGTTTCCTCACTTTGATAACAATCGATTACCGATAGCCATAAAAACCACCATTCTAATCTTGTATTAAAGCGCGTTTTTGATGGATTATAGGTAAAGAATTGGTCTCTTAATGGGTATATTATAAATCAATTCGAAGGCTATACTTTTACAATTGTTTTATTCATTGCTGTCGGAAATCGATTTGTAGTTATCTATAAATCAAAAGTAACATACGCAGCGTAGGGTATACAAGAACTTTCATTCCAATTAAGTCTACAGCTTTTATATAGATTGCCTTGTCTCATACAGACAGACAGACAAGCAGAATAAGCTTAATCGATTGGGCTCTTGATTCTGATCAGGAATATATATATATATATATATATACATACCTCCTTCTGCCTATTAAATTCTATTAATTTTGCACAACTTCATAATTAATAAATAATATAAATGTTCTCAACAATTGTTTTATATGTTCTTTTTGCTGCCGCCAAGTCGACGTTCTCGTTAGCAAGTGACTACTGTATAAAGATATTGTTTATGCATTTGCCATTAGTTTAAGACATTTACAAATGATTCAATGCTCGAGTAACGGTAACAATGCGATTGAATTCATTGCGCAATTAGCTAGCTAAGTAGCTAAAGAGGTGGTCGAGTGGTGGGGTGGTGGTGTGGTTTTGGTGGTTGGGTGGGCAAGGGTAGCTAGCGTTGGCGTCTGTGTGACAGTTAATTACTAGTACTTGGTGGAGATATATGGACGAGAGACATACGTATGTGCAAAAGTTGACTAAATTAGCGGCGCACACGCAAATTATAAATACTTAGCTGGCACATTGTAAGGAAATGCCAAACACATGCCACAAAAATAAAAAACTCAAATTCGCTGGCACTTTCACAGCAAAAGACACACGCTGGGACGAGGGAGGTTTGGCAGTGATAGACCCCAGCAAAGGTCAGAACTATATCATCTGCAGTATATATATATATATGTATATATATATCAATGTCTAAATTCGTGACTATGACTCGAGCAGAGCAGCTAGCCAGATAACCAGATTAAGCTGCTGCCATTTAAGAAATTCACATTCTTAGTTAGTAATTAACTGCATGAATATGGAAAGATACATTTATAATTTAAACAAATTTGCAAAGCATATTATCAACAATCAAATCTAGCCAAGTAACTGTTTGTATTAACTATTTTTATATTGATTGATTGATTGCATAAGTGACAATAAAACATGTATTTTGAGCAGCCTCTCAGCGAATTCTATTTGCAATTTCATTTCGATTGCAATTATAGATTGTTGTTGTTGGCATTCAGCTAATCAAACACGTTTTGTGTGCTGTAATTGAAACTGCATCTAAAAATAGCCAACGAGCCAAAAGATTGCCCAAGTGTCGATCGTGGTCTATTTTAATATACCCTGTAGCCATTAGAACAGATGGCAACATTGACGACATATATATATGTATATATATAAGATATGTAAGATCAGCATTAATAGCTGAATTTATATAGCTATACTCCAACTGGAGACACCAAATTTGGATTATATAAGTTCTCGCTTGAAAAATTTATTTTATTTCTCCAAAAATCTACAAAAATCTGTTTTCAGCATAGGTTTTTTCAGATATCTTGAAGTTTATCAGAGCAAGAGACTGCAAATATAATATATATATATATATATATATATTTATGTATCACACACCGATCAATTTTATTTCACTTTTTGTATGCCTCCCTGGATCTATTACGAAATTGTATAGCAGATTTTAATACTTTTTGTATTATTATTTTTATTTACGATTTGGATTTTAAGATTTCATATAAGCAAACATATTAGATTCATTTCAATCTAAATCTAAATTTAATTTTAAGAAAACTTAAGCTTAACTAAACTTGTCTAACTTGTAGCCGAGAGTCAAAATTGTTATACTATTTTCAGAATTTAAAAAAAGAAGAAAGAAATTAAGTTCAGGAAAAAAATGGTTGCTAATTTTAAGAAATTGTTTTTCATATATTCAGAAATTATTATTTAGTTTTTAGATTGATTTTGTATGATTTTTTAAGTAAAGAGTTTTTGTGTATATTTTTGAGCTGGCTACAGGGTATCCTGTAGTCGAGAGCACTCTTACTTGCTAATTATTTATGTGGTTTTCAACAGATAGATTCGTACTCACCATTTTGTAGGCAATGATTTCAACTGTCCGACTGAATGTATGACTGACTGACTGACTGACTGACTGGGTGATAGACTGCGTGACTGTTGTTGGCTTAACTCGTTGACAAAACTCCGCTGGGCTCTGCAAACTGTGCCAAAATGTTTGCGAAACTTGGGACCAAGTGGCTTATATAGCCCCTTTTTAACATTGGCCAGGGGGGTGGGGCTGGGCGTGGAGTGTTGGCTTGTTGCGGTCTCCTTTTTGCATAATACTTCTGCTGCTGCTGCTGCTGCTTCAGTTGCTGTTGCTGATTACAAAGCGCCCCCGAGACAAATGTATAAATTAGATGTATGTGTGTGTGTGTGTGTGTGCGTGTGGTATGATTATGTTTATGATTATGATTATGTGGCACGTTGATGAGAATGCGCTCTTATCACTTGTTGCTGCTGTGAATTAATGTCTTCATCTTCATCTTCAATGCAATTGCTTGCCACAACTACAACGGCAATGGGACCTGTCAATTTGCCCACAAAGGATATCATTAGGCAGCAAGGACGATTCATTATATATATATATATATATATATAAATGGATATATATGTAAATGCACATCGATATGCGCTTATTGAAATACGTTACATATATCGGCCATTGTCATCCTTTCGCTTTCCGAACAGCGGGTTACCCGCCAGAGAGGCTGCCTTTAGCTTGAAACAAGCCAAAGTATAAATTGTTAATTGCTATTAAAACTACACAAATAAGTAACAACTTTTCAGTCTGATTCAGCTGAGAACAGAAATAGATTCGATTCTACATTTTTATTCAATGACATAATTTAATAGATATAATTTACAATAATCTGATTTGTAATTAGTTCATAATCCAAAACACTTTTCGTGTGCGAATTAATCTTTGCTGAAGTTAAAAAATAAAAATAAATAAATAATCAATGTATAATATTGCAACAATTAAACAGCAACAAGCACAATTCAAAAAAAAATTTTTATGTGTATATAATACACAAACATATGCATACATACATATATATTTAATACATAGATGTATAAGAAAAAATTATATAAATGACTTTCACTTTTGAAGATTGTAGCAAAAGTTAATAATTAAAAACACATAAAAAATAAAATAGAATAAAATGACACAACATAACTTAAAAACGCATGTTAAGAATGTATATACTATATATTAATAATAATAATAAAATTAATATGGTAAACTTTTCTTACTTAGATTTGCCCATCTCTTCTTATTGGGTTTTTCTGGTTTTTACGCAACACTTTTTTTTAAATAAATTTATTGATTTATTTATTTATTGTCAACTAAAATCATTCGACACCAAAAATTCAAAAAATAAGAAATTTAATTAAATTTAATTTAAAATAAAATTAAAATTATAAATAAGTTTTAAAATAAGCAATATTTTTAAGAATACAAAATTGCAATGAATGTTTAATTATCTCTTAATTAATTTATTTTTATTCTAACAAAATATTTTTCTTCATATTTATTTGAATCTAATTTGAACGCAGCATCATTTTAGAGCTCTAGAAAATTATTATAATTCGATTTTGAACATAATTTTATTTGTACATATTCCATAAATCATCAGTTGCTACTACGGCTGATGAAAACTACTTAAATTTACCAACAAATTTATTTTTGCCGTGATGTGCGTGTCCGTGTCCATGTCCATGACCATGACCATGACCATGACCACCATCTCCTCCCAAACCTCCGCCTCCTCCACCCCAACCTCCGCCTCCACCACCAACACCGCCGACAACTACTGGTTTGACGACAACAATGGGTTTGACTACGACGGGTTTGACAAACACCGGCTTGGATTTCGTAAATTTTGCGGGCAGGGAGTTCAGAAGCTTGGCAGAATTTTTCAGCTGTGTGGCTTTCTCCGAGAATTTGGCACGCAAAGCGCTCAAGAGCTGGGCGGGATTTGGCAGACTTAGGGGCTTCTCGATGTAGATCACACTTTCCTTGGATTTGCTGAGAGCAGTGGGCGTGGCCAGCACGCAGGCGGCGCTAATGGCCAGCAGCAGAATGCAACACTTGAGCAGATTCATGGCTTGTGTGGAGCAGCTCGAACTGGGACCGAGCTATTTATGCTTAAGCTACAGAAATTAATTTGCATGCAACAATTGTCGTCGATTTTCGCGCATTCTTTTATTTATTTTATTCTTTTTGTATCGTTCGAAACTCCACAGACATGTTGTTGTTGCTGAGAATTCCCCCACCAGTTGTAAGTGGAATTAGTAATGATTGTGATTCTGGTGCAGCATTATTCAATGATCGTCGCTGTCCAGTTGGCATTCAGTTGGCGATTCTCTAGATTCTCAAATCAGACATGACGCGTCTGTTGTTCTTTGTTAATCTATCGAAATCCGAAAGGAACACTTGACTCGCATTCCCAATGCGATCTTGATTTGATTTCTGTTTGTTTCACTTAACCCAATCATCATCATCATCATGCCTCCTCATCACAATTGCGGAAGTCAAATTGCATTTTCTACATATTTTCAAGGGAGAGTTCCAGATTAAAAGAGAATGTAAACAGAAAGGCAAATCTCTGTACAGTAAGATAAGCTTACCACATTATTGATGATAATCGCAATAAAAGAATGCATCATTTTATTTATTGAATTGTTTTATTCAAATGTGTTGTGTTATTTGTTACATTGTTATTTCTATATGTTATATGTTATTTTCGTATGTTCCGCTTCATTGGATCATATGTTCTCGAAGGCGGCTCATCATCCCAATTCTCCGAGCATTCTATCATATCGATTGTTGAGGGATCGGGCTCCTTAGGCAACAACACACCATCCGTAATTATATTTTGTTCAATAACAATGCGGCACTCGCACTCTTGAATATGCGACTAAAAACAAGTAGGATCTTATTATATTAGATTTTAGATGCCGATTATGGGGCAAACTTACCTCCATATCTGTTGCCTTCACCACATGGGTGATGTTAAATGGGCATCTTTTCATATTGCTATCGGGATGATTTTTAGCGCATTTTATTAGATGTGTGATCAGTCGGTTGGGCAACACTTTGTGATGTGGGTCGTAAGGACATGCGACCAACTCCATATTAGCCACAACGTTACTCTTCGGTTCGGTCTTCTATGGTAAATATATATATATTTAAAAAATTCAATTATTTGTCAGAAATATGATCTCACTTGGATTTTAAAAATTAGATTTTTTTTGTTTATTTCACTAAATTAAGAAAATAGATGATTTTTGAAAAGTCGAAATATTTAGCTCCGTTCTTACCAAATTGTAAAACAACAATGAAAGGCTTTGATTTTTTGTGATTCGATAAAATGACTCGAACTATCGATAATCAACAGATGACAAATCGACCAAAACAAGGCTAGAAAAGAAAAATATTAAGAAAAGGCTAAATTTAAACATTTAATGTTTAAAAATGCGAGGGATGTGTATGAATTTGTTGATAGAATCAGAGATTTTAGTCCAAGATCTGTATGCTCATTTTTCCTGCTAAATTATATTACAAAGTAACAGCTCTGTGCGTGAAAAGGTAGAAGTGGCAGCACTGGCTGTGTCAAAGTAACTAGTTCGTCGATTGTGCAGCCCTAGAACCATGAACACCAGCTAATGAACGAAAAAAGAATCATTTTCGGCTTTATTTATTGAAAAAGAAATGGACGAAAGCGTAATTGTAATTAACGATTCGATAATAACAGTTGAAAGCGATGCGGATGTGGAAGATGGCGAAGTCAAAGAAACCGACACTGAACACGTTAACATTGCCGCCAAATCCCGTCAATCACCCCCGCCCCCCGTCTCCACAAGGGAAACAAACAACGAAGTACAGTAAAGAGAAAAGTAACTAACATAACAAAATAATATTTATAAATTATCTTAGCTGGATGACAAGGTGATATTTGAAGTGCATTTTCGCGATCGCGACGGCTACGAGAGTCTGCACAAGCGTCTGCTCAACGTGTTGAATACAACATTTGCCGGAGATGAAATTGTGTTTAAATTAAGCGATTCGACGCCAAGCATTATTGCCCATGAAAAACCTGATGATGATCTCTTTTTGATTGATACGGCGCCAGCTGTACAATTAAATGCCGCTCAAGTGCCTTCATACAAGCGGTGCCACGGTGACATCCTCGACGAGGAGACGTCGGCGCGCAAGAGACAGAAAATCGAGGCGGTAAATAAATGCTTCCGGCCCAAGGTGCAAAGCTCGTGCTTCAACTGCGGCGACACGGATCATTCGCTGCGCGAGTGCACGCGACCCCGCAATCAAGCCCGAATTCAGCGGGCCCGCAAGCGTTCCAATTTCCGAGCGGAACGCTATCATGTGGACACGGAACAAAGATTCGCCCACATTCGACCCGGCAAGATTAGCAGTAAGACACGCCATGCGATAGGCTTCAGTCGCGGCGAGGTGCCATTCATGTTCTATCGCATGCGACTGCTGGGCTACCCACCTTCCTGGCTCGATGAGGCCAAAGTTCAGAGCTCGGGAATTGCTCTCTTCAATGCGGACGTGAGTATGCTTCAAACTATGCATATATATGGAATGTAGGCTAACTTCTTGGCAATTGCAGGGCACCGAAGTGCAGATACCGGAGCAGGAAGAGGGCGAAGCCGACAGCTTTAAGTATGATGTCAATAAAATTATTGATTTTCCTGGCTTCAATGTGGAGCCGGGCAACAAGTTCTATGATGTAAATATTGCATACAACCAAGCCAACTATAAATATACCCCTTGCAGAGGGCATTCTTGGGAGAACTTTGGCGAACCCATAGAATATTTATATACTCATTGCCGGCATCGAGTTTTTAAATGTTGCTGATTTCTGCAGGGGTATTTGAAATACTTGGGCAATCCGCAGATAATACTATCCAAACTCAAATCCATTTGCAGGACTATCAGCATCACAATGTGCCTCGGTTTCAGGAGCATCAGCTCAAGGCAAACTTCATAAAGTCGCTGGGTGAAAATGTGACAAAGGGTTACAAACGCAAGAAACTAATTGAGTTGCCTACGCCGCATGATGTGAGTCCCATGGCGATTGAACGCGGCTCCAACGTAGTCGAGCACGACATGGACGTCGTTGATGATGAGGATGAGACAGCTATGCAGCCACCCCTGCCCGAGGAGAGCATACAGGCAGCACCGCCACCAACGGAAGGAACAGCAAAACGAGCACCGTCTCCGACGCTGGAGGATCTGAGGGCGCAGCAGGCGCAATTGTTGCAGCAGCTCGAACCGAACACGTCACTAAACGCAAGTGAAGTCGGCACAAACGAGTTGACTGCGAACGATGAATCCACAACAGAAACAGCTCCTGCTCCAGCTCCATCTACAGCTGCTGCTGCTGCTGCAGAAGTCAGCAAAGCGACAATCTTTAATGGTCCATCGATTGAGGGCACGCCCCTATTGAAGTTCTCCATCTATGACAAGTTGCCAGTGGGCGATAATTTCAAGGTGGGCGTCAGCGATGTGATTAACTTTGAGAATCTGCCCGATTCCACCGGCAAATACGAACAAATGAAGATCGTGCTCAAAAATGTGCGCCAGCGAATGGAAAAGCTGCAAAATGATGACGACTAGGTTGAGATTGCAATCGATTTAGACATGCTTTTAATTTGTAAATACACAAAAATACATACCAGACTCGGTTTTTATCCAACACTCAAGCATAGAAGTTGTAGTTTCTCTATATTTTGGCCTTAGCCCAAGTTTATTTACCAATTTCTGTTGAGATTCCACACAGAAGAAATTATATGCCAAATATATATGAGTATATATAAATATACATATATATATGTGCACATATTTATATATATATATGTATTGCAGAAATTCAGTAGTAAGTTTGTACAAAATTTGATATTTAGTAAATGAGAGTTGTGGCAATTTATCTAATTGTAACACACACACACAAACACTAGATTAGTGCCGTTTTCATTTATGTATTTGCTGCCCATTTATTTGGCGAATATGTAGATACTTTAGATATATACATTTGCATCTATATACATATATATATATATATGTATATATTTGTATGCATATATGTGTATGTAGTTATAAACGGAAAGAAAAATGCAAGCTGTAGCACCACAATGAGCCCTCAATTGATGGCTGGCCGTGGCTGGTGCGGCGGTGGCGCACCATCTGGATTGTTATCCCGGCGACTGTTCTTGCTGTTGGTGGTAAACCGACTCCAGGTGCTCGGATTCACGATGTACATGAAAATGGCCAGCAGCAAGAAGGCGATGGCAATCCGAATGCTGTTGCCGCAAGAGTCGTCGGCGCCAGCCTGGCCCGTGACGCGTCCGCTCACTAAATGCAAGAGTTAGTTAATACAGCAGTTGGGTGCAGTATTCGCTCGCTAATTAGAATATTACGTTTATGGTATTAATTTTTAAGTCTTGGCAAAATGTGTAAAATTATTGATTACTGCTGAAAATTAATCCTACATTTTAAGACGTACAAAATTAATGAGCAATATTAAATTTTATATTTCAAGTCGTTAAAATAAATATATATGTTTGCATATGGAAAATAATTACTATTGCATATAACATTTATAGACTCAATTGAAGATGCAAATGCTACTTAGCGAGCGATCACTGTACTGGAGAGCACTTACCATCAATACACGCAGTATCGGAGCAAGCGTTCTGATTCTGGCGTATCTGTTGACATAGTTTGATTATTAATATTTTTACTTATAGTTGTGGCTAACAATTGAATTGGCAACTTACAAAATTAATGAGCCTCTGCATGGCCATTTCATGGGACCAAATGCATTCGCAGCCATCGAGTTCGTCACCCATCTTAGTTTGCAGTATTGTTTTATACGTCCGAGTTTAGCGGCTGTCTCTGCGAATATATTCAGAAGAATGGTTTGTTTTGATATATATATATATACGACACATATGGAGAGAATATTGAAAATTTCAACTGACGTGGCGCAAGTGAAGAGGAAAAAAAAACAGTTCAGCACACTGGCGAGGGAACAAAACACAAATGGCGAACAATAAATAAAAAAAAACAAGTGCTTTCAAACTGTAAATGTGCTCAACTGTAACGAACTGTGAAACGCAGTGATTAGAACTCGGAACTTATTGCTCTTAACTCTCCCAAAAACTCAGATAGAAACCCTATACTAGAATTTCGTGCTTTTATTTCCATTCTGATAAAGTCTGCTGGGAGCGAGCACCATTTTAAAAAGCTAAGCAATTTAATCTAACAGTGCAGATGTGGGTTCAATCTACACACACACATATATATATTAAGTGTATGTACATATATATATGGGTGTAGTACGCCGGATGATTCTCTTGAGGCCTTACTTCCAATACATTCAAGCGACCTTGGCAAATGCCTATAAGCGATTATAAACAAATGGCACACAATTGTAACACAACAAACAAAATAAAACTTGGATGCCAACCCACACACACACACATATATATATGTATATTTATATACATATTTTTCTAGTTTGTGTAACAAGTGTAGGCAATTGGACTTGTGTGCACACTTTCACATCAGAATGCAGCTGCTGGAACACACACACACATGCTTACATACGTAGTATGTAAGTCAAAGATTCTAACTTACGTATAAACAGACGTAAGAGCAATTAAATGTTACGCTATGCTGTCATACTGTTATTAATTATTCAAGTCAAACGGCAGGGTGACATTTTTCGAAAACATGAAGTCACTTTCTTATTGGATTGTTTTGCTTTCTGTATTTGGGTTTCTTCCAATGGAAATTAGGCAGCGAACGTAAACAAGTGCATTTGGATTTGTTGATGTGCAGCTAAAACCAATTGTAACTAAAAGCATTTCATTTAATGGTATGTCTATTATTTACATAATGGCTTTTTATTAGTAACTTACGATTGTTATGTGTGTTTTAAGCTGCGCTTATTTATTTTATATTACACTTATTTATTTCCTTACCAACTGAAAATGGAATGGGAGACTGGAACTCACATATGGTAGTGTTGTGCAACGACGACAACTGAAATGTACCAAAAAATGCCACTGCCAGCACTGTAATATTTATGGATAAGTACTTTTTGTAACGTTCTCAATTATTCAAATATCCTGCGATGATTTATTGCGATTTACGCGACTTAAGCCTAGGCGTCGAGTCTTATTTACGGGCGCATAGATCGGTGATAAAACATCTTCACTGCGCCGCTTGCCAACACGCGCTCTCGGCGCGCGTGGCGAATCCTGGGAACAGCTTCGATCTCTGACAATCCGCTGGGAATGTGAATCCCCTTTCATCTCTTCCTTGAGATGTGGAACGGGTGTGCTGGTCGATGCTGCCATTGGAGCAAAGCGCAGTCTGATCGGTGTCTGACTGGCATCCGTACTGCAATTCTCCGAATCTCTTTTGAGTTTACGTCGCTTATTCAGGGACAACAGATTGCGACGCGTGATTATTGAACTCTTTGTGGCGCGGTCCAGCGGCGAACGCTCCGTGAGCTGCGTCAGAGAGCATTCCATTTCTGGCGTGCACTTGGGCGTCTCAAACGGCACCTCCAACTTGGTTGCCTGAGGCTGATCTGGCGTCGCTGTCATTTGGTCATTTCTGTCATTTTGCCTAGTTACCAGTGCACTTGATGTCATCTGATTGTTGGCTTCACTGGGTGGCTCTGGGATTTCTGCTTCCACATCAGACAATACAATTTTAACCGTCTCTTCTGCTACTTCTTTGGTGACTTCGAAACATTCTGAGATGTTCTGCGTTGGGATTTGCTTTAATTGAATCTTATTCAATTGATTGCAGTTTGTTTCCAAATCAGCCATCAGCATTGCTGCCTTCTTGCGCATCTCCTCTGTTATTTCCATGGTTTTATTTGATGCTGTGCGGAACTCAATGTTTCCAGATATGTCTGAATGAGGATCCTCTCTTAGTTTCTGGCAATAGATTGCTTCTACATCAGGCATTATTTTAACTGCTGTCATTTGCTTTTCCTCTGAGATTTGAATTGTCTTATGTGAAACTGTGCGGAATTCAGCGGATTCTGTCGGATATTCCTTTAGCTGGATCTCATCCAACTGATTGCAGTTTGTTTCCAAATCAGCCATCAGCATTGCTGCCCTTTTGCGCATCTCCTCTGTTATTTCCATGGTTTTATTTGATGCTGTGCGGAACTCAATATTTCCAGATATGTCTGAATGAGGATCGCCATCAGTTCTTTCCTCTCTTAGTTTCTGGGAACAGCTTACTTCTACATCAGCCATTAATTTTGCAGCTTCTGCCAGTCTTTCTTGAGAAATGGCGATTGCCTTATTTGAGGCAGTGCGAAATGCAACTTCATCTGAATCACTCATGGGCTGCCATTCACTGAAAGGAATCATATCCAATTGATTACTTTCTGCATCTTCATGCTTTGAACTGTTTGGAATATCCATTGGCTGCCACTCGCTGAGGGGAATCCCCTCGAGCAATTCACAGTCAGAAGCATCCACTTCTCTTTTTAACTGATTGTTGATTTCCAAATCAGCCATTAGTTTTGCCGCTGATCTTTGCATCTGCTCCGTCACTTCAATGGTCTTGTTTGAAGCTGTGCGGAAGCCAGAATTTATATTTAACTGATGGCAATCTTTGTTAGCTTTTTGCGAATTTGCAGTGACAGTTTCCAAATCAGCCATTAATATTGCTGCCTTTATACGCATTTCCTCCGTTAGTTTTACAGTTTTATTTGATGCAGTGCGAAATTCGATGTTTTCTGAAAATTCAGAATGTGGATGTCTGTCACTTTTAGCTGCTTGTTGTTTCTGCGAAGGGCTTTCTATCAGATTAGCCATTAATTTCGCAGCATCTTGCTGCTTAACTTCTGAAACTTCTGTAGTCTTGATAGAGGCAGTCCGGAATTCGATGGCATCCGGAATATCCATGGGTTGCCATTCACTGAATGCAACCGTATCCAGCTGATTACAATCAGATTCCAGTTCAGTTTTTATGTTTGTTCTCTTGAGTGAATCTGCTATATCGATTGGTTGCCATTCTCTTAAGGGGATTCCTTCCAGCAAATGAGTGGATGATTTTGTGGTTTCCTTTTTCTGCGATTTTTCCTTTGCATCCTTTTTAGTTAACTTTTGTGTATCGAATTCGCCATCGAACCAATCTCCACAAAGTTGTGCATCTAAATAAGTAAATTGTTTAAACAGTGTTGACTTTTTGAACGGGGTATAGTTACCCTTATCGATGCTTGGGATCTCCAGAGCTAAGATTCGAGTTCTCTCACTAAATAGAGAAATTTCAGCATTATCTGCAAATTGAGATAAATAAATTATAATAAATATATTTGAGCTCTTCTGAATACTTTACCTATAGTTTTATTATCACAGTTATCATCAAGATATTTGCATTGCTCCGTTTTGCCAACAAAATAGCCAATGTCACCCAAAACATCTATTGCATCTTCCAACTCATCGTACTCCTTCAGTTCTATTAGGGTGCAATCCTTGAGTTCCATTTGCATGTCTGGCAAATCAATCGACAGATTTGCATTGTTTTTTTGTGTAAAAAACGCGCTTAAATTGAGCAGATTCTCACAGATCTTTTGCGAGCTGTTGGCATCGAAGGCGCAGTGCGTTGTCTTTGGAACTTGTGTGGTGAAATCTTCTTGGACCGACAACTCCGAAGAACAACTCGATCGATCGAAGTCTTCATTAACTGGTGTGATTACTGCTGTCGAAGCTGTTCTCGCTGCATGGCGTGCAAACGTCTTCATTTGTTTATTCCTGAAACGAAACCAGGGCGGTGCATCATCGCATGTGGGCAGCTCCTCATCTACGTAACTGGGTGAGCCACAGAAATCCTGAAGTATCTCCTGGACTACGCTTAATGGCGTGCTTGGCAACTGCGTTGCAATATCACAGTCGGCGTCCGTTTCGGTCTTTTCCATTGGTATCTGGTCATTTTGAAGCAGGGATTGCAGTGTTTGGAAGTCCTGCGAGGCTGGCACGAGACGTTCTCGTGTCGGTTCTTGTCGGGCTCGGAGGCAGTCAAAGCGGTCGGCTTCGAACAGCTGTGCTTCGCGCAACTCAAAGCAATTCTCCAATTCACCAACATTTAAGATATCACATTCCGATTGCGTTTCAGTTGCCGGCTTTGTCGTTGTGCAAGTTATTCGTCTACGTGAACGTTGGGATCTGTTGGCATAACTACCACTTGGATCTGTGGGACTTGCATCTATGCTATAGTCATCATCATCATCTTCCATGATCAACAAGCAAATCCATGCTCGCTTCCCAGATGACGACGCGCTTCCCGCTTTGTTTGTATATCGACTGCACTTATCGATAGGTTTCATTGCTGCTGTCTAACACTAGCCGATAAAATATTTGAAATGGTTTATCGATTGCTCGCCACTCACATCGATAACATAATAAGTACCACCCGGCGCTGTTCAGCACTGTTGCGTTCTTATCGATAATATAATTCACACAAACTGATTTCATAGGTGCACTTTAGTAAGAATTAGTGGTTGCGATCCTAAATAATGGGGATATCGACGGCGGTGTTGCGGACCCAGCTAATGGGCTTGACCAACTTTATCGGCACACACAAGGACCAAGCAGACAAGTACCGTCAACTGTTGAAAAGTGTCCTCACGAACACCGGCCCCGAATTGATCGATACCCTAAAGCTCTTTGTGGAAGCCATTGTCAACGAGCATGTTAGTCTGGTCATCGCTCGCCAGATATTGAACGATGTGGGCGTCGAACTGAGCAAGCTGCCCGACGACATGTCCAAGCAGCTGTCTCATTTCACACTGGAGAAAGTCCATCCACGCGTCATCTCATTCGAGGAGCAGGTGGCCGGCATACGATTCCATTTGGCCAACATTTATGAACGCAATCGACAATGGCGCGATGCGGCCAATGTTCTCGTCGGCATTCCCCTGGAGACCGGCCAGAAACAGTACTCCGTGGAGTGCAAACTGGGTACATACCTGAAAATCGCACGTCTCTATCTGGAGGACAATGATTCTGTGCAGGCCGAGCTGTTCATCAATCGTGCCTCGCTGCTGCAGGCCGAAACTAACTCTGAAGAATTACAGGTGCGTATCCCTTACAAATAAAACCTGCGCTTTCATTTTCATTTAAGGTATTTACACTTGCTTGCTGCAGGTTCTGTATAAAGTGTGCTATGCCCGCGTTCTCGATTACCGTCGAAAATTCATTGAAGCTGCCCAACGTTACAACGAACTGTCCTACCGCAAAATCGTGGACCAAGGTGAGCGCATGACCGCCCTGAAGAAGGCGCTCATCTGTACGGTGCTGGCGTCGGCTGGACAGCAGCGCTCTCGCATGCTGGCAACTCTGTTTAAGGACGAGCGCTGTCAGCATTTACCAGCCTATGGTATACTGGAGAAGATGTACTTGGAGCGCATCATACGACGCTCCGAGCTGCAGGAGTTCGAGGCACTGTTGCAGGATCATCAGAAGGCTGCCACACCGGATGGCTCATCGATACTGGATCGCGCTGTCTTCGAGCATAACTTGTTGTCCGCCAGCAAATTGTACAATAACATCACGTTCGAGGAGCTGGGCGCACTGTTGGACATACCCTCAGCGAAAGCCGAGAAGATTGCCTCACAAATGATCACCGAGGGTCGGATGAATGGGCACATTGATCAGATTTCGGGGATTGTGCACTTTGAGAATCGTGAACTGCTTCCCCAATGGGATCGTCAAATCCAATCGCTGTGCTACCAAGTGAATTCCATCATTGAGAAGATTGGCATTGCCGAGCCCGACTGGCTGGATAAACAGAACTGAGCATGCGAGCGGGATCAGATCATCACTGAAACTGTCATCATATATAGTGTGAATCAGTAGTGGATTGGTTGCAGCCGGGTCAAAGTTCGACATGTTTTATATTTTACTTACATGTAAATTTCATTTTGAATTTAAGAAATAAATATGAGATGCATATGAAATGATCCCATGGATCAATGCATAACAGAAAACCAAATCGAATCGAATTCAATTCTTATGAAACATGTACATACATATATTCACAATAGTCTTTCTATTCGTATAATTCACAAAAAATCTCTGTGTATAAACATTTTTAAATCTTAGACAACTAGCGGAAAGTTTTGCTTTTGTATACAATACAAATACAAAGATAGAGTGTATATATAAATATATAGATATATATGTATGTTTTTTCTTTTTTCAAATAGAAAATTTAATGAGTGTGTTCCTCGTACTACCCACGCCTACAATTCCAAAAATAAAGGCAGCTCAGCGCAACGTCTGTTTTCCATTTGAAGTAACTAAGTAGTAGTAACTAATATAATAACAGGCTAATTACATGTAAGAAAATTCAACTAAACCAAATGCAAAACATTTGCTCCCTCGTAGTATTTTACAAAAGCAAGTCTTTACAACAGTTTGCTGAAAGCATCTATCCAAAAAAAAAATAGAAGACACCTCGCCGATTCACAGACAGATTCCCTAATAGTTGTGGATGACGAGCTGACTCAATTTAATAGTGGAGGTAAAGTCATCCCTGGGTATTCGCCGATGACTCCTCGTTCAGCTGCATTTGTGCAAGGGTGCGCACAACGACGCCCCGATTAACTGGCGTCAATCCCTGGCAGAGGCCAACAACAGCGTCCAGCGCCACTTCCGGGCAGTCCTACAAAAGAATGGGAATAGTTTGCGCATTAGCCAAAGCAGCAATTTCATCAGCAACGAATTTGAGACTACCTCAAGCATTTTGGATATCGTTGAGATGATGGCATCCCGCCGCACAGAGCTCACATTCTTGGACACAATCGACTCGGTGTTTGTTTGCTCCTGGTACCAGTTCACCATTTCCTCATTCTTGTCCCACAAGTAGGCCTGGCAAATATACAAATTAAATCCAGTTCGAATGTGAATTGCTATCTCATCTGTACCTCAGTGGCGCCCTTATCCTCGACCAGCCAGCGGAGCAGCATCTGCTTGGCCTGACCGACGGACAGATTGTCCTGGGCACGCAGTATCTTCTTGATGTGCGCATCCTCGAGCAGCAGTCGTCGCAGACGCCAGTACAGCCAGCGACGCGAATCGCGCCACGCCACAATCTCGCTGATGCACTCCTTCTCCAGCATCCGCTCGGGCGTATCGTGAAGATCGGCAAAGTGCACGGCAACCGTGTGGTAAACATGCATTAGCATCGCAATGCGCGCCTTGATCTTCTCTTCCACCTGGGCAGCCTTCACCTTGTCGCCGGCGGCAATGGCTTCGTCCTGCTCCCGCTTCAGCTGCAAACAAATAAAATAATATTATATATTTTGATATATATATATATATATATATATAGTCCTAATCTTTACCCCGATTGTAATGGCATCCAGTCTGTGTATTGTTTTGATGAGGTCCTTCTCTTTGTACTTGATTTCGACAATGCCCTCGGGCTCGAGGACACCGCCGCGTGCCTCTGGATCGGCATAGGTTTCCATGTAGCGCGGATTGATGAGCGAGTCGAGCACCGCCCAGGCTCCGCCACGCAGCTCGGCATTGGGTGGCAGATAGATGAGCACCGGCTTCTTGTACTCGCGCAATCCGTCCACAATGTAGGCGCCAAATTTGACAATCTGCTCGTACATATCCTTCATGCCGCCGGAGAAACCACGCCAGTTGGCGAACACAATCAGCGGCAGCTCCTCGCGACCGAAATCCTTAATCGCCTGCGCAGTCTTGTACGATGAATCTGGATACCAGACCTGACCAGCCTGCTGCAGTGTCTTCGCCTCGGAATCCAAATTGGCCGGATCGGCGGGCATTTCCACCTCCACGGTGCGTGTCTCGACGGCAATGACGCCAACGGGCACACCACCCAAGCGAGCACGTCCCGTGACCACGGTTTTGGCCCACGACGACATAATCTCGCTCCAGGAGTCGCGATCAAAGAACCCGTTCTCCCATTCATTGCCATTGGCGGGATTGACACGGCCGGCGAGCATCCAGCGTGGATCATATGGAGATTTGGTGGGCATAAAGTCAACAGGACGATCGATGCGATCGCTGGGCAAAATGATAGGCAGATCGCAGCCAATGTGGGCAGGAATGTAGGAGAGCCAGTCGAGTATGGTGTACACACCGTCCAAATCAATGGCTTCCGTTTTGTGGGTGACACCATTGTTGAACATAATCTGAACACCGCCCAGCTGGTTATTCGAAGCATAAACCTTGCGACCGAGCAACTGAAATGCAGAAGCAGGCGAAGGATTAGGATTAGGATTAGCACAAGCTGCTTGAATGAGGACTCACCTTGTTCAGGGCCGCATAGCCAGTGAGTATGATGTGTGAGTTGTCGATTTGGATGACCCGCTGACCCAGACGGACCACATAGGAGCCAATGCCGATGGTGCGGCAGGTGACCATGGCAATGGTCACAATCTCCTCGTAGGCCTGCGAAGTTTCACCAGCGATGAGGCCGGCATAGCGTAGATTCTCAACGCCCAGGCCATCATCCTTGCCGATGATGTCGGTGATCTTGTAGCGCTGCTCGCCCTCATCCTCAATCAGGATCGCACGCACCGAGTTGAGATTGGCCACCTTGGCGTAATCCTCCGTGGACAAGTAGAGATATTTGAAACCCTTGTCTGGCTCCTCGGGGTCTTCCCATGCGATCTTAAACATGGCCTTCACCTCCTCGGCGAGGCCAATGCGCGCACCGCTATTAACCGATATATAGATCTGAAGGTTTAGATTGATTAAAGATTAAAGTTGTAGTTTGGAGTTGGAGCCAGTAAAGCTGCTTACCCTGGGCACTTTGAGCTGGCGCGCCAACTGCGATGCCTTGGCAAAGAGCACATCCTCCTGGATGCCAAAGGAGCCAATTAAATAGGTCAGATCATTGGCAATCACGATTATCTCGCGACCAGCCGGATACTCGGGCGTGGCCAGCACAATGCGCCAAGCAACCATTCCACACTGAAATGGATCGATTGGATATATAATTAATATACTCATCATCGCATTTCCAATCTCTGCTGCATACGTACATTATTCTCGCCGGGCAGACGTTGCATCTCGACGAGATTGTCGCCCTCGAGCACCAGCTCCTTGCACTCGATGAGAATCTTGTCAGGTATGCGTATATCGACAGTGGGTCGCGCCTTGGAGAACTCCCGCCAATGGCGTTCGGTCATCTGGCGGAACATGTCGGGCATATCGTACACATACGTGGTGCCATTCGATTGTGCCTGGAAGCGTTTCTGCTGCAGGAAGTCCTTAGTCATGTACGGTGTCGATATGGGATGGCCATGCAGTGATCCCTGCTTCTCGCCATAAGCCTTGAACTTGATCTGCCATGGGAAAGAGCCAGAGAGAGTTAAGTGAGATTAGTTTAACAGCTGAGTTGGAGGCATCTCTAGACACTTACAATGCCCGTTTCGGGTTCGGTGTGTTCCGTGTACATGGAGATGTCAAGGAAGTAGCCGGAGTCGTTGGCAATGCAGAGACGCACTGCCTGCGTGGGCGATTGCGGCGACTGGCGGATGACCATCTTGAGTTCGGCTTGAAGGACGCGCAGTTTCCAGAGACGTGGACCATAGCGCATGATCATCTTGGTGACGGACTCCTCGATTTTCGCCGGATCCATGATGACAGTGGGCACAAAGTTGAGAAAGATATGATTGCAATCGGTGCGCTTGGCATGCGGATGCGAAAAGGCCACCTCCAGCTCATCCATGGCCTCCAGGAGAACGCGTTCGCCCTCATTCTGCAGATATTCGAACGATGCCTCCTTGGTGATCAGATCCGAGTGCCGGATGATTGAACGGATGAAGAAGCGATAGTCGGTGACCTCCTGACCCTTGGACACCTTCGCCCTGCCCAAATACAAATGCATCTTCTGATTGGCCGTTGGCAACGCCTCCAAATTATAGGTTCTCATGCGATTCAGCTCCAGATGGAACGCAGATGCAGGCTCCAGATGCCTATAGATGCGATCCTCCTCGAATTTATCACGTGCCCGATAAGTGAAGAACTTGGGAAACTGGCGTTTCTTCAGAGCGGCAAACGTGATGCGACGAATGCGTCGCTGGAAGAGCTCCTCGTTGTGCTCGTTGCAATAGTTGCCAAAGATCTGCGACATCTGCACATCGTCCATTTCGCCCGTCTCCCGCACCGCCACACTGATGATGTGGATGGGCTCCGTTGATTTGGCTTCCTCGGCGGCATTCGCCCGCGAAATGGGATCGGAGAGCGAAACATTGATGGAGGTGCTGTGGCGACTATCCGAAATGGAATCCACTGCCTCGACAGCTTCGAGTACTTTTGCATTGACCATTGCCGGCGACACAAAGTCCTCCAGCAGATCGAGGATCTCATCGGAGTACATCGAGAAGTGTTCGAATGAATCAAAGGCAGCAATTGCACCCGTACGGACAAAGGAGCTGCTCATTGCCTCGGCGGCGGCCTGATCCAGTCCGTCCGGTGAGCTCATGCGCGAGAACAGACGATTGGGATGCGCTGTGGGCAACAGGAACTGAAAGTGGACGAGTGGCAGTCCGCCGGATAGCTCCAGATGCTGCAGACAGGTCAGCTCATAGGAGGTATAGGCACGTCGCACATATACCTCGAGGGCCGCATTGCAGACGGCGCGATTGGAGTGATAGAAGAAGTCATGAAGGATATCGAAGATCGATGTCTCCGACTGGATCAGACGCTGCAAATTCTCCGGATGGAAATCATGACCATACATATCGACGGCCGACAGGAATATGGACTCCATTTGATTGTGGCGCAGCTCATACGCCGGCTGATGGGCGGCGATGAGCACCTGGCGGGATCGGAGTGCGACTCGCGAATGCTCCGCGCGATTCAGCGAGGTCAGCTCGCTTAACGTGTTGGCCAGCTCATCGGTCAGGCCGGGCTCATTGGCCCACAGGTGATCGATGAGCAGAGTGACCAGCAGATTCTTTTTGGCCACCTGGGAGTGCGAGAATATCGTGTTGACCACCGTCAACATATCATCCTTGTTCTGCTCCCGCACCTGGCCGACACACTTGTCATAGTGTCCATGCTGGAACTGGGACTCCACATCGTAATATTCACGCAGCAGCTCATGGACAGCGGCCTTCATGCGTCCCCGAATGCCATTCCTATAGCGTTGCACCAGCTGCACGATGCTCTGCGTGGTCAGGAAGAAGACATCGCGATCCGCACGCTTCTGCAACGTTGCTGCATGGCTATCGATGACGCTGGCAATCTGTTGCGACGGGAACTGGGCCAGCACACTGGTGATGTTCCGCTCGTATAGCGTCATCAGTTTGCGGATCTTCTTCTCCACGGAGATGGGTATCCGGCCCGAGATGGAGGCAATGACCTCTTGCAGCTCGAGCAGTGGCAGCGAAGGATCACGCAGACTCTGCATGAACTTCTCGATGATGTCGCGCAATCTCTGCGCATTAAACGGCTCCGGCAGACAGTATCCGGCCAGCGTGTTCTCCAATATGATTTTATACGTGTTGTGCACACGATTCAGTTTCTCGGGTATGGGCGGATTCTCCGGCTGGGGGAACTGACTTTTGTTGGGCTGTGCCTGCGTTACCAGCGAGGGATCATCGAGCTCGAGGTGGCCCAGCAGGGTGCCCGCATCCAAGACGGCGCCGGGACGACGCACAAAGGTGACGGTGCCCGCCTCCACCGAGGTTAGGGTCATCACCATTTTCATCACCTCAATCTCGGCGTATGCCTGACCCTTGGCCACATGTGCCCCATCCTCCAGCTGCAAATTGATCAACTTGCCAGCGGAAGGACTGCGCAAAAGGGATGGATCATTCTCCTTCTCAAAGACACAGGTCTGATTGCCAATCACGATGCGATAGCGATCCACTTCCTCCTTCATATAGGTTGTGTAGGAGGCACCCTCCAGCGAAATGAGCAGACCACCATCTGAGAGGCGATGCACCTCGATCTCCTTGAAGGAGTTGTTCATCAGTAGGAAATAGGAGTTGAGTCCAGATTTGGCAGCCTGTACCTTGTAGCGCAATCCATCGTTGATTAGCTCCACGTCGACCACGTTGGTCAGCGTGTTGGCCGCCTGGATTTGACCCTTCTCTAGTGAGGTCTGGAAACTGTTGAATGCTCCCGTTATCTCACGATCCGCAATGTGCAACGCTCCGCACATGACACCTAACAGGATGTCCGGTTTCTCGGACTGCATACGCTCCGCAATCAGTGCGTCCAGCCAGGCAGTATCTATGGTATTTTCCAGGAAGCGATTCGTCTCCAGCAACGTTATCAGATATTCGACAGTGGTGCGGAAGTCACCACGAATGGAGAGCTCCTTGAGGGCAATGACGAGATTCTCGCGCGCCTGTTGACGATTCTCGCCCCAGGAAAAACAATGGCCAAACTGCGAGTCGGCGAACTCGTGCAATCCACCCGAGGCGGCAACACTAAAGTAACCCCAAACGTTCTTGCTCGAGCGGAAGTTCAACTCCTGGACGGTGCCAGAGCTGGGCTTGAAGCCCTCGTCGGGATTCTCACTGGTGATGCGTGCGGCAATCACATGCCCCGAGGGACGCGGCCTATTCGGCGGATTCTCAAAGTCAATGACCGATGAGCCCCACGGAGATTCCCCATACAGCAGACGTATGTCCTTGAGCCGGTAGAGTGGGATGCCCATGCCAATCTGCAGCTGGCAGGCGGGCAAATTGACATCGGCAACCATTTCTGTGCACGGATGCTCCACCTGCAGACGAGGATTGAGCTCGAGGAAGAAGTATCTGCCTTCGCTGTCGTACAGATATTCAACGGTGCCGGCACTCACATAGCCCACCATTTTGGCTAGACGCACAGCCGCCTTCTCCATGTCCTCGAAGACCTCCTCATGCGCCACAATGGCCGGCGCCTCCTCAATGATCTTCTGATGGCGTCGCTGTATCGAACAATCGCGTCCAAACAAACTGATCGCATTACCATACTGATCAGCCAGCAGCTGCACCTCCAAATGACGTGCGCCGCGTGCCATTTTCATCACAAATATGGGGGAGCCGGGCACCTCGGCCTGCACCTGACGGAAGAGACCAGGGAATTCCTCGGTGGTGTCGACACGACGTATACCCTTACCACCACCACCCTCCGAGGCCTTGATCATCACCGGAAAACCTGCATGAAAAATCAAATATATGAATATAATCAGATATTAACAAGTTTAATTTTGCTTACCAATCTTAGTGACGGCGGCGAGGCCCTGCTCCACATTGGTGACACATCCGCGGGCGAACAGTTCACTGGATATCTTAATTTTCTTGCCGCTGTACTGTGCCTTCAACTCCGAGCCGGACCAGGGCAGCGTTGGTATGTCTGCCGTTTGTGCCACTATTGAGGAGGCCACCTTATCGCCCAGCGCCCACATTGCACGCTCCGGCGGACCCAGAAATACCAGACCCTCCTTGTGCAACAGCTCCGGCAATTTGGGATTCTCCGATGCATGGCCCCAACCCGCCCAGACGGCCTGTAATTAAAGCGAGCGTTCCTCATTAATTATGATAAGTGTCTAATCAAATAGATAGGAAATACAATAATGAGGTTTTCTTTATCTAAATCAATTGTGACGTCAGCGTGAAAAACAATTAAAGAATATTTTTAACAACACTGAAAGGTAACACAAATTTAATCTATTTAATTATTACTTAGTACACCAAAAAAATAATCACATGCTAATTTTCAGATAAACAAAATATATTAAAACAATTTGCAAAAACAAGAAAATTGAATTTATGAAAATCGCAAAGAAATATGAAAAGGATAAATATCCTCACTGAGCAAAAGGGTGAGTTAGGGGAGTAAGGAGAACGAAAGAGATAGAGAGAGATAAATGAGTAAAGACGTCACTCAATATGTTTTTTAATGGGGAAGATATGATTTTGATGAAAATACGCATATCAGAGAAATCGTTTATCGCTATTTACTGTTCAATATCTTCAAATTTCTAAATTTAAATGGCCATTTATTTAGAGCGTTCACTAAAACAATAGATATATATATATGAATATATATATATATATTTTTTTTATCTATTATACAATGGAAAATCGTCTATCTTCAAATTTATAAATTTAAATATTTGTGAATTTAAAGCGTTCACTAATACAATTTCATCCAATTCAATCTACTACTTAATGAAGAAGACGATAGGATTTCTTCGGTGAAAATGTTGGGGTGATGATAAATACAGATCTCATTCGTATCTGGCAGAAATCGATTATCTTTATTATTCAGATTTATAGTAGAATTCACTTTTATTACACTAAAAATTAGCTAATTGAGGAAATAAACCTATCAAATTTTAGTATAGGTACTTGTGCTCTTAAGTGATTTTCAAATGGAAGAGCTTAGATTTAATGAACTCAAAGATTGTTGCCCAGTCTAATCAGTTAAGTGGGTGCTAAAAGGCAAACACACACTGCATATGCCCATGTGTAAACACACACACATACACACACGCATACATAAGTAAACATTGTTATTGTGACTGTAAGCGTACGATCCACTTGGCTTGAGTGTAACGCTTACAAAAACACAAATCGGGCGATGTTTTGTTTGTAACTGTGGCTAGTGTTGGAAAACGTACCTGGACTTGAGTGCGCAGAGCGATATCCACAATGAGCTCGACATTGGCATAGTTGTTGTTGTTGGAGCCACCGGGCACTGGCACATAATGATCGGCCATTTTGATGTACTCGGCATTGGCCTTCAGATCCTCGGGCGTCACCATGACCACAAAGCGAACGGCTCGCTCGTTCTTGAACATTTCGTAGGACCAGCGGCGAATGGAGCGCATACACTTGACGGCCGCAATGCCATTGTTGGCGATGAGGACACGATTGATGACACGTGTTCCACCGAAACGCTTCACAAACTCTTCCGTGGTAGCAATGTGAAAGTCACGGTCCTGATTCCGATCCTGGCCCAGGCCAGTCCGTGACATACTCGGTCTGTGAATACCAACATTGTTGTTGAATTTGGCGAGTGAGTAAAATATGCACTATTTGTTTATTGCGTTTTATCAATAACATAAGCAAAACTGAAATCATCTCTGTAATCATTACAAAAAAATCGAATGCAATTCTACTCGAAATTAAAACACCCTTTTAACAGTGAAATACATAATAATATAATAATACATCAACAAATACTTTGCGCCCGCTTTAGGGCCAGGGTTACACAAAAAAAACATAAACACCAATTTTGTTGCACAGTGCTCCCATTGGCTATGGCTGTGGGTCAATGTTAGACAAGAGCCAGCGAGAGAGAGATGGAGAGAGTGAAGTTCCAGTTGAGAAAAGAAGAAGAGGCAGCAGTAAATAATGGAATTTTAAAGGCATTTTGGCAAACCGGTTTAGTAAAATCAAAAAGTTTTCTTAAGTTACTGTTGTTGTTTCAAAGCTTTAACATTGTTTACTTTGCTCACTCACTCTCTCTCCCTCTCTCTATTTCACTCGCGCTCTCTTTGTCAAATGGAGGACGCGTTTTGCATTTTTGCAATTCAATTATTGACTTGCCATATAAAAATAATTATGCGTGATATATGTATGAAAATAGATTTTAGCCAATTTACTTCAGGTTGCCGCCGCCGCCTGCCGGAACACTCAGCAGCGTTGGCAATGTCGAGCTGTTGTTATTGTTGTTGTTGTTGTTCTCATTATTGTTGTCCTTGGCGCTGTTGTTGTAGCCAGTTTCATCAGCGATGCTGCTGCTGCTATCATTGTTGTTGCATTGATCAATGGCAACAATATTGGGAATGCCCATTGGCGCATTATTGTTATCCGCAGCCGACGAAGTTGATGGCGATGTTGATGAATGGAGCTCCTCACCGGTCTCGAGGAGCACAAAACGTTTGCTGGCGCGACGCTTTAACATTTTCACGCAAGCAATTAGGGCCAAGAGCATTCAAGTCCAAAGTTGAAGTTGTCTTTGTGATCGTTGTAAAATGCACCCTATCTAATTATCGTATTGCTATTATGCAATTGTATTGTCTAAAAAATATATGACTAATCTTCACAATGCAACGCGACTTTCACCTTACTGAGAAAATATACAACACAAAACTGCATAAAAAAAGAATGGTCAACGGAAGAGCGAAATAAAAGCAAAGGGTTTTAGTACACAAATAATGGCGACCGACGGGCACGGCAAGTACTTCTAAACTGAGTAGCAAGTGGCGACATCGCCAGCTTGAAAGCTGGCCCCTCCACGCCAAGAAACGATGACGTCGTTACTCATACGACCCATTGACCAGCCAGAGAGCGAGTAAGAGAGAGTGAGAGAGTGTGTAGACACAGAGAGAGAAAGCGCATTAGATAAATTGAACTGCGGCTTCATTTGTTGTTATGGATGGCTGAAAAAAAAACAAACAAGAATTCCAAAACAGTTCTTCACACTGGTTGTCAGGTGTAGTCGCTGCTCTCAATCGCACTCTCTCGCCCGCTCTTTCCCTCTCTCTATGTGGTAGCTTTGGCTCTCTTGAAAGCTCTTTAAGATAAAAACTTTTTGACTCATTATATGAGGCACGTTGTTTATTTCGTTTCGTGTTGCCATCTCTTTCTGTGAAACTCGCGCGATTTTGTTTGCCCCTAAACAGCCGTGACGTAGTTCAATTTGGTTTATCACGTTTTCATGCCTTCGCTATGATATATGATATATTCTCACCTGAGACGCTTGCGTCGTTCCGCAATGTCTCCATTCTGAGGGATATCACTAATTTTCTGGGAAAACTGATCGCCAGCCTCGCCCGCTTCGATGGCCTCCTTCTCATCAATTTCATCGCCCACCTGCAATTAAATTCAAAATTTATTAATTATATATTATTATATTATATATGGTTAAATAAGTGTCCTTACCAGAAAACTGGGGCGTTCCCCATCTGTGGTCGTTTCGCCGCTTGTTGTTGCCGTTTCCTGTTCGCTCATTTTGCTGTTGTATTTGATTTCAATATTGTTGTTGTGGTTGATATTATTGTTGAGATTAAAATTGCTCAAATCGGTCAAAACGGTATCCTTCAACTGCTCACAGAGGCCATCTACCACATCAGCTTTTAGGCTCTCGCTTGAGAATTTCACCTTTTTTATGCACGATTTGGGAAACCGATTCTGCTGCTGCTGTTGTTGTTCTTGTTGCTGTTTCTGCAGCTGCTGCTGATCACTGTTAATCTTCGTTGCGCTTATCGCTGACGTAGTTGCTGCTACAGCCGCAATAACGCTGGAGTTGCCTGCAACAAAATAAAAAATTAACATTGTTAGTTCAAAATGCTGTTGATCAATTCTGTTTGCAATTTGAAGTGCCCAAGTCCATTGTCACGCAGTGTTGCCAATTCAGCTTTGTTTCCCGCCAAATCTAGCTTTTTTAATTTATGTTTTTTAAATTGAATTTCGCTATTTATAAATTTTCAATAATTTTTCAAAGATTATATGGAATATTGCACAAATTTACTATTAAGCTCTGATAACAACCTTAAATGGAAAAAGCTGAGAAGAAAAGCCGTGCGCCTTTTGAATAATATATAAATATAGATAAGGCATGCATATGAAAATTATGAATTAGAAGAAAGTCGCAAAAGTTAGTGTTATGAAAATCTTATAAATAAACAATATATGAAAAAAAATCGTATGAATAATTTTGGCTTTCCAATAACCATATTTGTTCAAAATTGGCAACACTGGTGACAAGCTTTAATATATTTACAAAACGAACACATTTCTTACTATTGTTGTTGTTGTTATTGTTAGTCGGGAATTGTGTTTTTTGCCTTAAGCAGCTGCTTTCGCGGCCAAAGACCAAATTCAACAGGTACGCAATAAACGCCAGTGTGATTAATAATGCGATAAACATTAGCTACATCCACATATTAGCTAAAATTGTTGATATGGCCGATATACATAAAATAATAGGATTTATTTTTAAATATATATTATATATTTTTATATTTCCAAATATATATTTTTATATTTTCAAATATATATTTTTATATTTTCAAATATATATTTTATAAATATATATATATATATAACATATCGCATATGAGATCAAGAGGTTAAAGTCATCAATATTTATTGATTGCTTCACGAATTTGTGTACAAAAGCAAAAGTAAAGAAAAAATACATATCATATTAAATTGCACAACAATGTATAAGCTTGTTTCATAAAAAAAAACAAGTCTAAATAAAATTGAATTAAAAAATTGATTGTCGAATCTTCAATACCCTTGAAATTTAGACCTTATCAACGCTAAAATATCACCTTGTATAAAACGGTTACATAATAAAATCAAGCAATCTTTTCATGTTCCGAACTCAGCCTGAGCGCTTTACGTAACAGTTTTTATTCTTTGTTAAGAAGTGAACATGATTTGACAAAACAAGTGGATAACTACTTAAAATTCGATAGGTTGTTTTCGGTTACAACTCTAATAAGAATATATTTACCTCTTTTACATATACAAGCATGTTAGAATTTAGCTAATACTTTACTTAAACCATACCTAATGCTATTTTCAAATAAAACTGAGAAACTTTCTCGGCTAGTGGCCCAAATTAAATTTGTACGTCGTTTAGTTAATAAACTATTAATGCTTAGGAAGCTACTTAGACAATGCCTTATTTCCCTGTCAAAGAGTATACAAAATTAAATGAGTTATTTTTTTTTGGTGGGTACACTAGGGCACAACGCATTTACATTTAAAGCAAAGTGGATGAGAAAGAAGACAAATACCCCAAGTAGGTAGGTAGGTAGGTGGGCTTCGTAGCTATGCAAATTGTGTTTGTATATATAGAAGAGGTCAACGATTTAATCATTACAATATGTAAGTGTGCCAGGGTGTATGTTTTCAAAGGCACAAAAGCTGGCAAAATACGTGCAAAATACATGAGCAATTATGCAATTCAATATATAAGACGACTTCAAGAGCAACACTCTTGTGAAACTGAATATATATACATTTATGTTTAAGGAACATAGCTTTCTATATAAACATTATAACTTGAAGACACTTGGAACTCTCGGAATACGTTGGCAACATTTTAAGCTTTTGTTATATTTTGTAGGAATTTTTTTCTTGATTATTTTGCAAAAACACATATTAGGTAAATTCGGTTGTTTGACAATATTTAATTTTACCACGTTTTGTTGGGTTGTAAAGGTGTTTTTTAATGTGTGTTTAAAGCGCGCGCCACGCAACGCAAGAAGCAACAAGTTTTCGCACGATTCGCTGAATTTGCTACCGCATTGACCGACGTTTGGAATGCGACTGACTGATGGACACACACATGGAGGCGCTTTCGCGCACTATGCTTGATTGTTGCTGCCGTCGCTGCCCATTGGGCAGCAGTCGGTGTCGACTTCGTCGTCGCTATCAGCAGCCAACTAAATACTTATGCTTGCCGAAATGTCTGTGTCGGCAGCAACAACAGCACCAGCCGCAGCAGTGGCAGGTGTTTGTTTGTGTGTGATTAGCTTGAGTTGTTGTGCTCGTATGTTAATTGTTTAGAGTGCTTTACGGGTCGGGGCAGCTTCTGGGTCGCTGCTGACTGCACACAAAAAAATCTGCACGCTGCGACAGCGATTTATTTACATTTTGTCTTTTTGTATTTTTTTTTCGTCTTTATTGCTTGGCGCGTAAGCTTCGATAACACTTGATAAATCGATAACAAACAGTGTTTTGAGCTACATATTTTAGTGCTTGCTCGCTCTATCTATCTTATATATATATCTCTCTCTCTGGCGACTCACATACTTTTCAATGTCAAGGTTGTTGTTGTTATTGTTGCATAATGTAAAGTTAATCTCCGAGATTCCTTGACATTGATGATGCTCTTTAAACGGACATAGTCGTTTAGGGTTGTGACACGAACGCAATCAATGCAACTGCAATAACAACAATAACAAATAAACTAACCCAAATTGCACTTTTGCTATGGACGTCAGCAAGTAAAAAGCTGATTACAACTGACTTCAACTAGCAGTAAAAGCAACCAAAACGGAAAGCAAAAACAAAATTGATTATCTGCTGATTGGCCTGTGACAGTGTGTGCATGCAGTTAAAGAGAAGAGCACGCAAATCAACTCATTATTTGTGTGTATCATTAGCCAGAGGATTTTTAAAAGTCATTAAATAATTTGCAGGGCAGACTACTGCCTGATAAGAAATACAAATCTTACGATTTTTGGGTGTTATGCGTGCACACAATTAAAATTTCAAATTACGCCGGTAGGCATGGCAACATGCCGGCTCTGATTAAATAGCATGTTTATTTATTTTCTGTAAGCGATAAACAGTTATTAAGAGAAGAGAGTAACAATGCTCAGCTCTTATCAGTGCAGACGGAAATTTTTTTGGGCACTTGGAATTATTCATTTTTGGCGCGTGGCCATCTTGTCGATTATCATCAATGGGGCGTGAGCTTGAGACGCGTGCCTCAGACGTCTGCTGCTGATGATATTGACATGCCATATACTCACAAATATATATGTATGTATGTATGTATGTATAACCGTTATCATTCGTCGCTAGCTTCATCTCCAATTACAATTATCCAAGCCCACAGACACAAACTATTAAGTAATTGAAGCCGGCTTGCTTGGACTGCTTAGCGGGAAATCGTTTTGAAACCACCCACAACAGTTCTACCGAAACACACCACAAACCACACAAGCACACACACAATTAATGCATATATATATATACATATATATATATATATATATATATGCAGGCGCACACAGCCACACACACATACATACTTAGACACGGACATCGCGCGATATGCGAGTCCAATAGAAATCAAGGTCAGCTCAAGCGATGAGCGCGCGCAGAGCAGCGACTAAGAAAAAGAGAGCATAGCATATTGTCTGAAATTATGCTGCCGAACAAACCACACATACATTGTGCAAATGAATTTAATTTAACATTAAATTAACACACACACACTCTTAACTATACAAGCACCGTTATTTGAATGTTGATTAATGCATTTGTATTGCTTGCTAGGAGGTGAATAACCCGTGCTTTTGCCCCTTTCAAAAACTAATGTCTTTACATATGCGCATATTTATGTATGAAATGTCTTTAATCGTATATTCATTGCGTACTTGGTACTTAGATAAACGCGCTAGTCAGCCATTGACTTACTTTTCTCCATCGTATTGCGCTTTCCACGTCTCTTTTTGTTAGCAATTTTTGTATTGTCTGGCCACAAAATATATATTTTCCAATTAGGTTGTGGGTGGTTTTAAATTCAGTTTGTTTTGCTAGCTGCAGCACTTGATGAGCACAATTGAAATGTACGCGATGCGCACTGCCCTCTTTAGCGATTAGTGTATGCAACAGTTATGCTGATGCTCATATTTTGTAATTGTTTACAGGTTTTATCAGTGGTTTATATACGCGTAAATATGAATCCGATTCTGTTCAGTTTGGCAACGATATGCACTATCGATATTATCGATGCACTGCCGATTGCCGCAAGTGTTGCAAAACGTGAAACGCGAGGGCTGCCAACTCAGGTCAACCCACTTGTGGGCAGCGCCTGCTGTCGACAATAATATTTGCAGCGGAAAAGCCGCGTTTTTCGTTCTTTGCAAATTAAATATAATTACTAAGAGAGCCTAACATGTTCGGTGTGGAACAAATTATTGCGGACCATAAAGATGTCATACACGATGTGGTCTTCGACTACTACGGCCGCCGCATGGCGACTTGCTCCAGTGACCAAACCGTAAAGGTAAGAAAAAAATCAGTCATTGAGAAAATCAAAATTAATGTTCGCTGGTATTGCTTAGATCTGGGATGCGGACGATCAGGGCAAATGGTCGGTGACGAGCAACTGGAAAGCGCACTCTGGTTCCATTTGGCGCGTATCGTGGGCAAATCCCGAGTTCGGTCAGGTGATTGCGACCTGCTCCTTCGATCGCACCGCTTCCGTCTGGGAGGAAGTGATGGGCGAAAAGGTTTCCACACGTCGCTGGGTGCGTCGCACCACATTGGTGGACTCACGCACCAGCGTCACGGACGTAGAATTCGCGCCAAAATATTTGGGTCTTCTGTTGGCCACCGCCTCTGCAGATGGCATCATAAGAATCTACGAAGCGCCGGATATTATGAATCTATCACAGTGGCCCGTTCAGCATGAGATTGCTAATAAATTGACGCTTAGCTGCCTCTCGTGGAATACATCCATATATATGGTCACACAGCTGCTGGCGGTAAGCTAACTTTAAAATCCCCAAGAGATTTCAGATTTACTATATTTGTTTGGCATTGCAGGCCGGCAGCGATGAGTCTGCCACGCCCACGGGCAAAGTGTTCCTCTTCGCCTACAGTGAAAATGCGCGCAAGTGTGTGAAAATCGAGACGGTTAATGATATAACCGATCCGGTGACAGATGTCGCCTTTGCACCCAACGCAGGACGCACTTTCCATATGCTAGCCGTGGCCAGCAAGGATCTCTACATAGTCAACATACGAGGCGTTACGTAGGTTTATTTAGAAATGGAGGGATTTAATTTTGTTACTGATTTTGTAGAATTCTAGGAGACATTTGTGGGGACCTTAACGGGTTTTAATCCTCGAGTGGATTAGCTATATCTATGCCTGTCTATACTTTTCTGTTAAAATTGGAACTAACTTAAAAATTTTCTTCTTTTTAAATTATCTAATATTAAGTCAAATATACGTTTTGTGGCTATTATCTAAATAATGTCTCCAAAGGTTTTTAAAATTTGACATTAGAAAGTTAATTAATTTAATAATTGCATTTTAATAATTAAAATAATCTTTTCCCTCTTTTTAGTGACTCGTCGGGCAATTCTAAATTGGATATGCAAACGTTAAAGTTTAGCGAGCACAACTGTCCCGTTTGGCGTGTCTGCTGGAACATGCTGGCCACTATGCTCATCTCCACTGGGGACGATGGCTGCATTCGCATTTGGCGCATGAACTATACGCGACAATGGAAATGTGCGGCTGTGCTGACGGCCGAGGGCAGTGGGCCAACATATGAGCCAAATCCAACAGCACCGGCACTAGCAACGACCGCAGCGGCAACAGCCAAATTCTACAAGAAGGGCACCATTGGCAACCAAGTCCCATGGCACTAATCTACTACTGCGTGTGTGCGTGTTTTTTTTTGTGGATTATGTTAACTTGAAAGTATAAATGTAAACATATATATATATATATAAATCTTAAAAATGAATTTCCGATTTGTGTGTGAGATTTATTCCTTAATTCGCTGCACTTACATCCTGTGCGTCTCCGGCAATGTGTCCACAACTTGCTGGCTCCTTGGCCCAGCACCAACGTCAGCGTCAACTGCCTGGTCCACATTTATTTCGACCGGGCAACGTTATTTCACATCTTGTGGAAATCTCCCTGGTCCCGTGCACATTACATCACACCCGGAAAATACGGGAAACGTTAAAAAATGCGCGCCACGCTTTATTTACCAAACTGAGCAAAAAGACGAACGGACGAAAAAAATAACATTTGATTTTGAACACAACTTGAGTAAAAATCAAACCAATTTTTCGTGTTCGTTTGCAGCGATAACAAAAATAATCGAAACTATAAATGCACATGTGTGCGGACGTATGCGTGTATGTATGTGTGTGTGCAGCGCATGCACATGTATTGTATAATTGAGGCAAGACCAGCTGATGAGTGAAAGAAGGCCAAAAAACGACTTGTTGCTCGCTACTTTTTTGGTAGTACGTTTTTGAGTGTAACTGATTTTTATTGAGATTATTAAGATAAATATTGCAACAATTTCTAAAGTTCTACATTAAATATTCCGAAAAAAAGACTTGAATGTAAAAGTTTCTGGGGTGAATTTTTCACTATTTTATCGATAATATTATATTCAAAAGTGTTTTAAAAATTTACGAAAGTTCCTTAAAACTATAAAACAAATAAAAATTAATAATTATTTATTGTCCTAAGAGGCATTATAAGTTAATTTTTCATAGGTTTCGCTAGTTATTGAATTATAGTTTATTTAATAAGTAGAATTGTTAATTCTAAGAGAAATGATTATCTATTATTTTGTCGATAATTTTATAATCAATAGTATTCTGCAAACAACAGAGAATATTTGTAATGTTACAATCGTAAGAAAACTCTTCAATTTCTAGTTTTGTTTGTGTCAAAATGTACTCAATTAACTCTTTAATCTGAATGTTCGAATATCCAAGCGATCACATTGATATGTAGCAGTTCCAATGGTAAAAATGGTTTCTGAACCCTTATTAACTGATAATGGATAAACAATAAGATTTACAACGATTATGCACAAAAACTTAACGATGTGTTTGGGTCATGCACCATTTAGAAGCACACGAATCAAGGACACAAAATGCGGTTCATAAAATTTGTATTTTCTATCACATATGTAAATATTTCGCAGCTGGGCTATTAAATTGTAGCAAAACAAGTGTCGAACTCGATTAACTCGATGGGTTTATGCTTATATGGAAATTGCTGTCAGGTTTAACATGAAAATCCATTCAAAGAAATCACATAATATTCCACTTAATTGACTCGAACCGCAATAAAACTAAACCATTCAAACATATCGAACAACAAGCAGGTTAAAAACCATATATGGTATATTTGAAAGCCACCCCGCTACTGCGAGTCCTTTCATTGTTTATTGTTGTTGTTAGCTCGAACGTAATCCAAGAAATGAGACCAAATTCGGGTTGTGCTTGTGTTTTTGTACGCAAATCCAACGGAGAGAAACTACCCCGAATATTAGATATACATATGCTACTGATATCGTCCTATCCCGTAGCAGAATGATTGTCTCTAATTGGAAGTTTTGACGTGTATATTACGTGATGGTGTTGACGATGATCTCTCTGGGCCACCCCTGAACCGAGGAGTGCTGGTTGATTTCCACACAATGGGAAATCAGTCGCACAGGACTCGCCTTGCATATCATAAATGGGGTGGTATTTGGCTGCGTGGGAAGTCAAAGCGCAGGGCTCTCTCACATGGGCATTAGGCCGAACAGCCCAGCCCTGGTAACGCGATAAATATTGAAAACATTTATGTTTAACCGGCAAAGTTAAATTAATGCGCAGAAGATTGTTTCATTTCAATGCCAAAAAAAGGACGATGCCACACAGGGCTTCCCCTTAGGGGTTGTTATATTGCTTGTATGTTGTTGTAGTTATTGTTCTTGTTGGTACGGAAACGCTTATTACATCTATTTGAGCACAATTTTGGTTGTCCGACCTTTTGTCAACGTGCATTTATTTGGTTAGAAGCTCAACGACACCACTTGAAATCTTTTTGGCTGGTTTAATGCAATTATTTAACTTTATTTAAATTATGAAATTTTTTTAATAGTATTTTCGCTTTAATTCGAAAACAAGCATAATGTGTAATATTTCAAAATAACATATTCTGTATACTTTAGATATCTCTTTTTATAGAACTGTTGCAGTTATTCAAATTTTATTTTCACATCTGCAACGCAATGAAGAAGACGATCATATGTAAACTATATAAATATAGTCATATCTGTTTGTTCAAAAAGAAAATTCTTGATGAAACTCGGAGTACAAAGGGTATGTACTAGGGTATGTTTGCTGAAGGTAGCATATACATAGGTCGGAAATAACCGGTATAATTAATCATATCATATAGCTCCGGTCTACACGGTTATTTAATCTTCAGCTTGCCTAAAATAACCTTTCTCGTTTATTTTATTTAACTTTGAACATGAATTTTGAGATATTATTAGGCATAGCCAGGAATTACTTAAAATCTTAATATGATTATGTAATATGTGATCAGCTAAAATAGTTTTCAATCTTCGTAGGCATACGCTCAAAATTACATAAATTTTTTTACTTCTTCAGTATTTGTTCCTTGTTCCTTGGTTTTTTTCTGAGTTGTTTTTTTTTGGTTTACCTCAGTTGGTGTTCACCTTCGTAAGCAAGCCAGTTGGAAATATCTCATTTGCTGTTTTGTATTGCCTGTTTAGGGGTTATTGCTACCCTTTGCACCTTGTAGCCTGTTCCTAATTATGTCCAGAAAATGCAGCAATAAGCAACGGCTTAACTAATTCGTTGGGTTTTTGGTTTTTAGTTAGCGCTTTGTCGTTATGCAAATTTCACACTCGTAAAGCATTGCAGACAAAAACAGATACCAATATGACAAATACACAGTTGACCACCCAACAGCAACAGCAACAGCGGAAGGGTTCAAATGAGCGGGTTGACTAGTGGTCAGTCCAGGAGAAAGCGGCGGGTCGCGAACGGTGGCCACAGCTTATTAGTCGCGATTATGTGTTCCAGTTCAACGGGTTTGCGGTAATTCGACAAAACGATTTACATATGCATATTTACAATATATTGAGTAGCGCCAACAAATTAGGAATTGCGCTTACGTATTTTAGACTATAAGAGTGCCTTTCGTATATTGAATATTTGGATTTAAGAAAGAAAAAAAGATCGGATATTTTAGGCATGCCGAAGATGGCATAAAATTGCAGATCGTAGTCAAAATCTAAATTCTAAATTGTATCATAAATTTAAATAATCGACACATTATACATTATAGTCCAATTTTCATTACTTGACAGAGTTTTGAGACAACATACGTAAATGAGGAGTTTTATAATAAAAGCTTGATAAACCAAAAAGTTTTTTATACAAGAACTATTTTTCGATCTGGTATTTGAATTTGAGAATCGCATAGAGAGGCGTTCATATAACATCAGAGTAGCATCGACATGAAACCTGATAGGAAGTAAAAAGCCATCTTAGCTGTGACACCGAGACAGTTTCCTTATAAATATAATAAATATATAAAAACTAAAACACCAAAAACAATATCAAAGTTTTCAAAATAAAGTCTACTTCTGAATATGGGGTAGAAGATGGATATACAAAAAAGAAAGAGTGGGAGAGATAGAAGAGAGAGAGAGCCAACATTTATTAGCCAGAGAAGGTCTTTAGATTTTACTAGGTTGATATCATCACCTAAAAGGCCAATTCGCCTTTAGAAATATGAGATTCTTTCGAGGGCTTAAGATCTTAACAAATCCAAATCCAGTAAAGAAACTTTTGGTTAGTTAAGCATAAGAAAGTGAAGGAATCTTTTTTAAATGATAAAGAATTATTAATTTAATTAAAATTTAGTAAATTATTTCTCTGTAGTTCTGTTTTTCATTATCAAAACTATATCTTTATTTACAGTAACTGTTTGCTTATAAATTACAGACTATGCTTTATAGAAAAATGTAGAAAAAGTTAAACTAATCCAAAGCATTTAAGCTATATACAAATTGAAGGTTTTTATTTTGGGATCTCATCGAGATGCACAACTTAAGACTATCACACAAGTTTCGGCTTTGAACTGACTAGAATGGGTTGCATTTGTAGATTGACGGGGAATATCCCAACTCCCCGACATTAATAGGCCATCTCGGCACCCCAGGGTCGATAGGGCTTGGCGCCATTCGGTGTGGCATATTGGAGAGCGCTGGCATTGTAGTCCTGACTGCCACTCACTGGATATTGTGGTGCCGCACTGTAGCTCAAACTCTCGACAGGAATTGAGGGAATGGCCTCATTGACACGATGACTATTCGTCAAATCAATGTAGGTGGGCACCTGTTGCGATTGCGGCTGCTCCGCGTGTCCAGGGTGCTCCTGGGTATAATGTTGATTTGCCTGCTGCTGTTGTTGTGGTGGTTGCTGTTGTTGCTGCTGGGGCTGCTGATGTTGCTGCTGCTGCTGTTGTTGCTGCTGCTGCTGCTGTTGTTGCTGCTGTTGCTGTTGTTGTTGCTGTTGTGTGGTTGGCTCCGCACGTGGCTCGAGTGGTCCAATGTTGGCATCACTGCCGGCAGCCCCACTCGCTGTCGAGACGCTAGAGCGGGTCACATGATGTGGCGTCGGCGTCATATATGCACCCGAGCTGGACACATAGGTGCTGGCGCTGCTGGGTGTGGCATAGCTCTGGTAGGGCGTTGCCGCACAACTGGTCTGATAGCCGCCGCTGGCGGAGATCTCGCGCTGCTGTGCAAAATACTGCAGATGGGACATGAGACGCAATCGCAGCGGATCCTGTATATCCATGCCCTCGATCGTGACCAGATAGCGAGCCACCTCAGCGGCGCACTCACGGAATCCAATGATGTGATAGTCCATGGCCACACGTTGCGGATCGTAGCTGAGCGAGTCCATGGCTGCAAATAAACAATACACAATAAACAATAGGCAAAAAGTCAATAAGCTGTTGCAACAGTTAATACCATAAATAATACGTTTCCCACGCAAAGAAAAAACTACCCCCCTTGTCCCGTTTCGGCCTGTTGTTGAGTGGGGTGTAAAAAGCGGGTGGTATATCGTGGTGGTGGTGGTGGTGGTAATTTTACTATCAGACAGTGAGCAGCAGCGTGGGAAGTGCCGAGATTCGGTATTCTCTTGGGCGGTGTACTTTCCCTATAACAATGCCAATTTGTATTCTTTCCCAGGCCCATTGGGTCAACAGGTTAACATTGTTTATCCAGCTTTATCATAATATGACACATATTGTGTGTTGCTAGCAAGGGATAAAGTTTCCCATGCAATTAATAACTGGCTAAATAACAGTAGAATATCTACAAATTTCGCTGGTTGTTGTATATGTTTTTAATTGTATTTTGTACTTTCAAAAAGCCTTTGAATTATTTCACGATTTTAATTCTTAATTAATAAAAACAACCGCGTTATTAAGGAACTGAAACAAAACCAGAAATTCTACATATCTGTAAAAAACCACTTTGCTCCTATCAAAATACATTGAAAATTCTTCTTAAGAAGATAAAACTTTTACTAATTATCTTTTACTTTCATTATCGAGGACAAAATTATAATTCTGTCTTCAAGAGTATATCAAAACCACAAAATCGGCAAAACCTCTTTTGAATTTATAAGAATCGCAATGAGAGATGTTAATTTAGTTTTAGAAGTAGGACAGAGAAAGATAATGAATGGAGGTTACCATTAACTCAAAATGTGTTGCTTAAAGTTTTTTGGGTTTTAATCTTTTTTTTAGTTCCCTTTAATATTAATCATAAATCCAAAATCGAAAGCAGTTTGCTTAAATTAAGATCTGAAAAGCATTACTTACTTTTTGTTTGTAAGCTCTTCAAATGCTCGACGGTCAGTTGGAGAATCTCCGCCTTCTCCAGCTTGGCCGATCCCTGTTTTTCATAGGCCGAGGGCACCAGACGCTTCAGTTCTGTCAGCGAGGAATTGATTCGATCGCGACGCTTCTTCTCGATGACTCCGCGACGCTTCTTGCGGCTCATCAGCTGGCAGCTGCCCGTACCGCTGGGCGAGATTCTGTAAAATATAATAAAATTGAGAATGATTTTAATAATGTGATTTCTAATAAAAGGGATGATCTTGATCCTTGAGCAGTTAAGTACCTAAGTTAAAAACTGATTAAGAATTTAAAAAATTCAACGTTTATACAATATAGTTTCAATACAACGATTTTCGTACTTTTATCAAGTAAAGTGAAATATAGTTTACTTGATTAAATTTTAACATGTTCGAAGGGCTTACTTAAAGTATTCTTCTTGTGAGTTATTATCTGTTCTTTGTCTTTCCCTAAAAAATCTTGTTCATAGAAACTGAAATAATTAAGTTATACTTAGATTTTAAAAAACTCAAATTATCCAATTAGGGATGTCAAAAGTACAGTAATTTTGTGTTAACACGATTTAATTATATAATTTCTATTCATATTTGATATTTACAAATAAAGTACGAACAGACTTATTTGAAGACTTGGTTTTTATCCTTGTAGATTATTTATCTATATTGAACTTCTCTAGAGCTGTCTTAGGGTATTCACAGAACACTACAAAGAATTATGATAACTGAAGATGCTAAACTTAATTTCCACTACATTTGACTTTTAAGAGTACACAACACTTAAATTAAGTTTTAGGCACATTACGCATACGCACTGTTCTTTGGACGATTCCTCGGAGTAGAGCTCATCGCAATCGCTCTCGGAGAGCGTGCGTTTCAGACTATTGTGCGAATGATGGCTCTGATGGCTGTGATGACTGTGACTCTGTGGCGGCGGCACCCAATGACTCTGAGGCGTGGCAGGCATAACGGCGGCAGCGGCGCCATAGCCCCAATGATGCAACGGTGGCGTATTGACGTGCATATTGTGCTCCATGGAAAGTTATTCGAATTGGGCAGTTGGAATATATTTATATATATATATATATGTGTGTGCTTTCGACGTTTATCTTTTGATATTATCACTTTTGTAGCTTGCAGCTAAGAGCACATTGAACTTGGAATTGGAATAGATTGAACTTGCTGAGCGGAGCTAGTTTTGAGCACGTGACTTATCGTGTGCGCGAACGGCGTTCGACTGATTTCGCAGCACACGTCGAGCGGACGTTCCGGCCGCCGTTTGCCCGGCCAACTCCAACCCCTTAATGCCGCCGGCAACAGCAGCAGCGGCAGAGCGGCAACAGCAGCGGCCCAATGAGATGCAGCAGCAACCACCCCCTTTTTGGCCATACGCGTGCCGTCTGCTCTGACTGGGGGGTGACTGCGAGTCAGCTCAGCTTTGTCCAGTGATCATTGTCCAGGCAGAGCAGACCAACAAATGAACAAGCACCAGAGAGACAGAGAAAGAGAGTGAGAGAGGGAGAAAGACAGAGAGAGGGTACTGTCAGTTAGTTAGTTTCTCTCTCTCTGTCTCTCTCACTTGCACTTGCAGCGGTTGTCTCAAGTGCAAATGCAAATAAAAAGCCTCAATAATAATTATTAGTTGTCGTCGCATCCTTCTGTCATCGATGATGCCTTATCTGTATCTGAAGCAGCAGGAGCTGTTGCAGCATCGACGCCCTGGGCGGCAGAGCACAGCTTGTGCCGCATTGTCTGTGTGTCGTTGACTTGTTGCCGCTTTAGCTGTCCTTGGGCTAGGCAACTGGGAAACTGGAGCACGCGACCGAGCCGCCAGCCCGAACAGCCGCCGGGCTCGTGTGCGGCATGCGGCTCCAACAAGTGCAGCCGGTCTGACCTTACTCTTCCCGGGCATTGTGTGACCCGCATTTTGTAGGTCAGTGGTCGACTTTGGTTTTCAAGGTTATGATTATGGAGCAGGTGCCGCAGCAGTGGCGTTGACCTCTGACCCACTCATTGCCTTTTAATTGATTTCTCTCTCTCTCTCAAGTCTAAAATTATGTTAATAACCATAAATTATTAGCTCAAAGGGCGTAAATAAATATGGGATATTAATTACTAACTAATAAATTAGTTGCAAGCAAATTTAATAATATTTACGAAGTTATGGCATTTTGAAGTTTCGACCTATGCCCATATATCGATTTTCAGGCTATAATTTTTACTCCTCTTCCGACCAAAAATCACGTTTTCAACTATAAATGTACGACTGATTTAACTAATATTAAATTCAATAGCCATATGTATTTTTAAACTTTAAGAAATAGTTTCAGCGTTAAATCTTATCAGAAAATTTCAATGAAAATATTTGAAATTATAATTTTTAGAAATAGTTTCTTAATATACGGAACAAAGTTTTACAAATTCTGAAAGCTTCTTATAGTTTTCAGAAATAAAAATTATTTATAGAAATAGAAAATTGTTGTAAATAGTATTAATGAAAAACCATATTCTTCCAAAAAATCGTTTCTTAAGTTAGGAAAATAGTGATGAAATTTGCGTAGCTCAGTTGAAAGTCACTCGCAAAATGTTCAAAATTTCCTAAAATTTTTTTGCTGGAATTAAGAAAGCAAAAACCCTATTTTTTCCATTCCACACATCATTCCGTATATTCCAAAACTTTGTAAATATTGCGGAAAGTTACACTTGCGGTTTTATTTCTGAGCGAGGATAAGAATATTCAGGAAGAGCTGATAAGAAGTTCCGATATAAAATATAAATTATAGGGCGATAGAATTAGTATCTGCATTTATTTAGATAGTTGAGAATATCTTGAAGCGACTGTATCAGAATGTCATATAACTATTTACTTATAGATTATTAAAAGCTACAATACAAAACCCAGCAAATTACTAGGCAATTTCTGGAAGAGGTACAACGCGGCGTATGCTTGATATGTACATTGTGTGTGGACTACATCAGCTTGTTGTGATATCGATTTCATGTGTACTGCAATAAAAATTTAGAAAAGTGGTTTTCATTCGCTTTCGGCATGCTGTCGCTCAGGTTTCCAAAGGCGAAACATAAGGAACAGCAAGTCCATATACATATATGAGTATAATCCCAACAAAATTTGAGTGGGCAAGCAATTGTTGTGTATGTTGTGCTTGTTGTTGTTGTTGTTGTTGTAATTGTCGTGGCGCGTGGGACAACGCTAGCAGCAGCAACAATAGTTGCTGGCAATAACTCACCCTTAAGGTTGGCAAGCAAATGCACCACCACCAACACCACCACCACCATCACCATTACCACTTGGCACTGACTGTGGCTCACAACACCGAGCGCGCGACAGTGAGAAATGGCTCGTGGGAAAGCCAAAGGTTCGACGATTCTCACGCATGTTCAGCACGTGCGGGTCGTGCGCCCAGCCGCCTCTCCTCCCCTGCCCTTCCACCTCTCCTTCATCGCTTCGTCGCAAGCCCGGACTGGGCATTAAACCAAGAAAAAAAAAAAAAAGCGCAGACCAAATCGTTTGAAGTGCATTAAATGCACGTCGCTCCGACAGAAAGGAGCGCCGTCGTTGTTGTTATGTTGCTTTCCATCTACTTTTTAATGGGTTTTTGAAATTGTAACCAATTTTCAAATAATAAAAATAATGGAAAATTGCTGCCGATTATAATCCGTGAAGGAAACAAAGACCCACATACGATGTGACCTCGATTCACATTTATACCGTATAATTCTAAAAAAATGTATATTCAAAAAGATTTGACTTGAAATTTAAAAAATTGCTATGTTTTCACGCAGCTTCAGGCTGTTTCTCTAACTAAAAAACCTTAATTTCTTTTTATAATATTTTTAATCATTTTTAATTTCTAAGAGTATAACTTTTGTTATAAAAAAAAAAATCATTTTTGCTTTTTCTTCTACACTTTTACAAAAAGAGTGGACATTTTAAAATGATGGCAATCGCTTTTAGTTAGAAGAAATTTATTTTCTAAACGTATGACATTGTTTGTAGTGCATTTTTCTTAATGTTAGAAAGCCATTTTCTAGGAATCTTTAATTTTTCAAATACAATTTTCAAACAGTTAAAAACTATTTGTGAACAGTTCCATAATTTATTTTCCGCCATCGTTTCTATTTATATGAATTTCATTTGCCAATGTAAACATTAATTCTTAAAATTAAAATCTATTTTTGGGTGTCACAGCTAGTTTAATTTAAGGTGATTTTCTAAATTCTATGGTATATTTTTTTTGTAGTGTAGAACGATCACTGGAAATATTGGCAAAACATTTTATAGATTACCCTTTTCCAAGGAACGAATCTAAACAGTAAATGAAACAAAGACTCGCAAATATCGTTAGACCGATTCAAAATATACGGTATAATTTTCAAAAAATTTTAAACTCTTGTACTACTAAACGAGCGTAGCGAAAAGTCCAATTCACAGGAATAATCCGCTGCCCAGAGAAAATTCGCTTCCCAGGACTAAATTACTAAAGCATAGCTCCAATTTTTTTTTTTTTTAGTTTTTTACCAACTAGAAACTTTTAAGGCAATTATTAGAGTTGTTTTTTGTGTGGTTGGTTTGCAGCAAATTTTGCAGATCATCGCCCAGGCCCAACTCGGCATCATCAATCCAGGTCTCCAGGGTGCACGAGCTGGAATGATGACTGGATCTCTGCGAATTTCCGCTTCCCAGACGCTTGCCAGTTTGCCCAGATTGGACGGCCTGCAGCTGCCGCCAGCGGCTATCGAAAGCTGCCCAATGCTGTCGCAAATCAAACTGCTCCTCGTCTAGGGAATTGCCATTGATATCCCACTTGACAATCGGATAGGCGTCGTTCGGCGGCTTCTCCACAATGATCACATTGTGATACTGGCCTTTGAACTGTGAGCCAACGCTGACGCTGAACCCGCGCTGCGGAGACGCCACCTGTCTCAGATCAAGAGTTGAATTCGAATTGGAATTGGAGGGTGTATGCCTCAAGTATCGCACATTTTCCTTGTAATGCATCAGATCAAATTGGATATCTAGCCGCTGATCCTCCTCCACCTCCTCCTTTAACTGGGAAAGCACTTCGTGACAATATTGGACGGATGGGTTGGGTTTGATGTTTTTGTTGTTGTTGTTGTTAGTATTCTTGGTGTTAGTATTGTTGTCGCCTACATATTGCTTGTCGTTAGCTGCAGCCGTATTGATGTGCTCCTCCTCCTCCTCCAGCTCCACCTCCTTATCATCTTCATCGTCCTCGTCCAGGCGCTGCACAAACAGTTGCTTTGATGTTGATATTTTGCGCAGCAGCTGCATTAAAAATAGTAAATCCATGTTAGTGCTAATGTGCATTATATAAATACCCACATCGTTAAGGGTATTATTATTATTATTATCTATATTTGTTATCATTATGTGCAAATTATGAACCTTTACTAGAGATATATCCTTATCAAAATATTTAGGATCACAATATCTATATATATAACTCCCATGTGGGCTATACCTATAGTTCCCTTGTAGACAGGACTTACCATTTTCACAGCCATAAGTATGCCAAAATTGAACAGGTTTTTAAAAGGAATATCTCTGTTGTGGCATCTACATTAATATTCCATTGAGTTTCTATATGAAGCATGAAACTCTTTTTCTTCTTCTTCTTTATGCTATTATTGCTTAAAACACATCTTTCAACCTGAACAATATTGTGGTTTCTAATTAAATAATAAATGTGAGCATGTTGACTACGTTTTGTAAGGAAAATGAAATTGCGGCATGCCGCAGCTGGCGGTTCTTCCTTGTTTTTTTTAGTTGCCCCACACGCAGCGACATCGATTTTTTATTGATTGTGCAGCAGGGGCAGCAAGGAACCACTCAACCATATAAGCACATAACGATCCAATAATCACTCACCTTGAGACAGGATTTCTTGGTGCGCCTCAGCAAATGCGACATATCGGCGCCTAAAGTGTGACTATTGTTGTTGTTGTTGGTTTTGTTGTAGCTGTTGTTATTGTTATTGTTATTGTTGATGCAAATGTTAAATGTGAAACAGGCAGCGACATTTTGATTGCTTTTGACTGTTGCTGATGGCTGCTGCTTCTGGTGTCTGCTGCAGCTCGTCGGCCTAACAAAACAACACTGAAATTGGAGAGAAATTTAGAAATTTAGTAAAGGATTCTAACCCCCGGCACGCTTACAGTTATGCGAGTCGACGAAGCGGCGGCGCTTGCTGGTCGACGCCAGGACGCAAGGACATAAAATGCGAACTGGTCGTGTGCCGCATGACTCATAACGGACCAGCAGGAATTGCAAGTGCCAAACGAACAAACTCATGCACTCCGAAAAAAAATCACCCAGAAGACCTTAAAGTTTTTCCTGTTTTTATAAATAATTAAGTGTAAAATAAAAACATTTCTTTGAATTAAAAAGGCATCTTTATTTTTTCAGAAATACTTTTCTCCATAATACAAAATATTGCTAAAAAAAATTAGCAATCTTCTATTTTTAAAAGAAATCAATAAAAATGATAATGAAAATTCGAATTTTCTTCTCAGTGTACTTCTCAGCTGAGAGTCGCAGGACTTCATCGGCACCGGCGCAGTGAGCGTATATGTATATATGTATGTGTGTTTGTATGTGTGTGTATGTGTGTGTATGTGTAATCTCTCTCAGATTTGAAATTTGTATAATGGGGCAACTCTCGAGTGGGTTTCCTCGAGTGCAAAATGCGGCAAAACGAGCGCCTACTCAATGCGGCTGCTGTTGCTTGTGCCCCACACACAAATGCGGTAATGCGACACCCCTTAACCAGAGACTCCTACAGCCGCCTCTCTGAGGCTAGCCCAATGCTCGAGTGGGCAGCCTTGAGAGCGTATTTTTTATTGCGGCCAGGCGCCAATTTGGGGGCTGTAAATCACAATGTCCTGATTGCTTTGGCGGAGCACGCCTTCGCAGGATATGCGAGCCACGTCATGAGGTCAAGGGAAATTGTCCGTAATTAATCTAGCAACCACATTTTAAAATTCACAAGCAATGTTGTTAACTACAAGTAGAATAATACAAAATTGCTTATATATATATTTAATTACATTAGAATTTTATGAATGCGAAATATACAAAAACATTTTAGATAGTTTTCAATAGTCAGGGAACAGCTAAACTGTAACAGAGAGCAAAGTTCATTTTTTTTCTACAAAATATGCGTTATTTTTTCTACTTTTAGAAATTCATATTTATAATTTATAAATACGAAACATTTTTCAGCAAAACCTTTATAATTATATGTAAATTTCTTTTCTATATATAATTTTTTTTAATTTACAGTATTTTTTCTGAGGATATGTATGAGAAATAAATAGTTATTATACTCTTGGAAAATATCATAACAAATAAATAAATAAATATTACAAACTATTTTCTGACGATCACCTGCTTTTTTTACTCGTCCAGTTTTTTGCTACAATTAGTACAATAATAAAAAATGAATATACTCTATATGTTTTTTAATCAGCATTTCAGCAAGCAAAGCTCACATAAAAATAAATGTGTCTAGCGCACTGTGAACTTCTCACCTGACCCAAAATGATAACGAAGTGGCACATTCAAACCAAATGTTGACAGTGCCCCATATACATGACCTAAAAGCGAACTTGATGCAGTGCAGGATGGAATTCAGTTGCAGAGTATCCGTACCCTGCCTCGATTTTTATCCTTTCAGCTGGGCCTGGGAACTGAGCTGTCTGCTGTGGAGCCTTACGAATGCCAGAAAGTAATTAATGACATTTACATTTAAATTTCGTGTACTTGTTACAAAATGATTTCAATTCAATTTAGTGTAGAATTGAAAACGTGTTTTACAATTTAACAACGCTGTTTTTTATGGAAAATGGTAAATGTGAGAGTGGAAGTTGAATTCGAAGCACTTTTGCGGCTTGTCTGCGGATTTGTCACATCACTCAAATGTGAAGTGCTCAAAGAGAGGACAGCAACGGCAAGGACATAAAGGATGTGAAGGACATGCACTTTTGGGCTACATGAATGAGTGATGACACTCGCAGCAAATTGTGCTGGCCAGCAAAAAAATCATATTTGATTGCAATTGACAATCGACAATTGAATATGTTTCCACATCTTAAGCGTGACTAGAAATTTCTGTGCGATCGGAGACAATCGCTCAATATTCATTTTTGACAGATGTCATCGCTATTTTTGTTACCTGACTGTCAAGGATAAAAGGGTGGAGCGTCGCAGTACTCCCGATGAGTCGCCCAATTAACAATTGATCGAACGATTGACAATGTGAATTGCAATTTATACCATATCGATTTCGAGCGTTTGATTTTAATTTATAATTGCCCATCAATTGAGTAGGGGGAGGCTACGCACACACACACACACGCACACGCATACATAGGTCCTGCGGTCGATTGCCCTCCGGTCACAAGTGTCAGCCAGCCCCTGAACAACCCTCCCAACTTCGATTTTATTGTTATTGTCTATCGTGGGCTTGAGGTCCTGGGGAGGATATTTGTGCCTCAAGTGTCAATTATGCGCATTTTGAAGTTCCACTTTCCGCTTGCAAAATTTACATTTTATTAGTTTTACATGCTCGACACATTAAAATTATTTACGATCCCAAATATTGTTGGTTGTAAATAAATTCGTTGGCACGTGGAACACGCTCGAATGTGGCAAAATAATTCATTAAAACTCTGGGCTAGCCAAACGCAAATCTAATGTCCTTTGGCTTGACCTTTTGCCGTTAATTAGACGCACATTGTTTCCGATCAAAAGTACCCCTGCATCCCCGCACCCATCATCATCAGCGTAATAGAAATGTACATTCATCTGACCACGTTCGCATTGCGTTCGAAATGTTTCCCAAGTCTGTTGCGATTTCTGGCAAGTTTTCAACCTATGTGGCTTGTGATAAGCATCTTAACCAGAATTTAACAATAAAATTGATTAGGTTGATATTACACGATTGCAGGCAAACTGGACACTGTGATGTACTACCTGAATTCAATTGCAGACTCTATGATCATCAGCATTATTTGGTAAGTGAGCTATATATATATACATACATATATTTATACACACATAGGCGGTGAAAAATTATGGAGGGTGTTTTTTTTTGTTTTGGTTTTTTTGTTGGCTTCTTCTTTTGCGATATTTCATCGTCCTTTTTATTCAGATCCTCCAACAGTTTTGGGAACCAGGTCAGCAAATCATCGGCAATAACATTAATATTATTGTTTCGCAAATCCACATAGATTAGATCATTGCCATCCAGATTCAGGCGGTTCAGTTTCCCAAATGTTTATATCAGTTAGTCGGTTAAAAGTGCCAGTTGACCAACAATCAAATACTAACTTCTCTCATATGTGCTTGTTGTTCCACTTCTGGGTTGGCTGGTCAAAGGCAAATGTAACGACATTTGGCTTGACCTTTTGCCGCTAATTAGAGCCACATTGTTTCTGTTCAAAACCTCCCCTGCACCCATCATCATCATAATAGAAATGAGAGTTCATCTGACCACGTGCGCATTGCGTTTCAAGTGTTTTCCAAGTCTGTTGCGATTTCGAAAAAATGGGTTGGGGACAGTCTTTCAACCTTTGTGGCTTGTGCTGATAAGCATTTTAAATATAAATAAAAAATAAAATGTATTAAGTTGAGACTACACGATTGCCTGTACCAAAAAAAGCAAGGTATTACATAGGAATAGTGGTTGGAGTTATGGGTTCAAATTCCAGAAATTTTATTTTAAATGGCAAAGCCAAAAATAGAAATGTATTTTTGTCGGAAGAGTTTTAAGCAAAATGATTACAAGTAATTGAAAATTGTTTTTCTTTTCTAAATTAAATATACGCCCAATTACTGAAAGTAATTGCCAATAATAAAATAATTCTTTCAATGTATTTTTTTTGTTTGTATTCACATTCAGGGATTAGGGCCCAGATTCCCTCGCTCTTATATTCTCTCTTTAAGATGCCTTCTTGCAAATGTCTACAGGGTATAGAATTTGCTCATTTCGAGGCATTCTGATTATTCAGTTCCAATTTCAGTGTGATTTCGTTAGTCGATTCGTTTGTTTCGAAAGATGGACGGAGAGCATTAAGTACTATAATGGCAACTAAAGACATCAATTACTATGAGAAAGTCCTCGACATACGACGGGTTATAGGAGAGGCACGGTTGCAGGACTACGATGAGGCGCTCAATATATGCGATCTGTCCAGTGTAGAGCGCAAGTTTCAACTGTGGCAGCAGCATTTGCCACGCATAATTCCCTACTACGCCGTCAAATGCAATGATGATCCTCTCGTTGTTCAAACTCTGGTCAAACTGGGTGCTGGATTCGATTGTGCCTCTAAAAATGAACTCAAGCTGGTTTGTGTTTTTGAAGTATACATCAAAGTAAGTTTCTTTCCAACTATTGCGTTTAAAACAGATGCTCGATTTTGATGTTGAGCCCGAACGGATTATCTTTGCAAATCCCTGTCGTCCTATTAGCCATTTGGAGCATGCCAAAAGGAGTCAGGTTCTAAATTGCACTGTGGACAACGAATTTGAGATTTACAAGCTACACAAACATTTTCCCAACTCTAAGTGAGTATTGTCTTATCTAAAATTAGTTTTTTCTTAACAATTTATTATGTTTATTTTTTTACAGCTTGATTGTGCGCTTTAAGTCGGAGGCCAAAGAAGCTCAGTGCCCCCTGGGTGACAAATTTGGTTGCGATGCGGAAATCGATGCTTCTGCCCTGATGCTATTGGCGAAATCTCTGAATTTAACAGTGAGTCACAAGTTGAGCAACTTGACTGCTTATAAGCTGATAAGACAAACACAGAAGGGAAAGACTATGAATACAATACTCAGGAAAAAACCACTCTGGATATTAGAAATCAGCATACTTTTGTTGCCAAGTGTAACTCACTTTATTATTCAATATTTTCGTTTGCACATAGAATTCTTAGATATATTTTTGTGTTACTTACAGGTATTATTAAGTATTAGTATTTGGCCCTTCGTCCTAGACTTCTCGCAGCCTACACAGTAAAAAGGGTATAATGGTTTTGGCAAGTGTAACAGGCAGAAGGAAGCATCTCCGACCCCATAAAGTATTTATATTCTTGATCAGGATCAACAGCCGAGTCGATATAGCCATTTCCATCTGTCTTTATGTCTGTCCGTCTGTATGAACAAGCGGATCTCAGAGACTGTAAGAACTAGAGACTTAAAATATGGAAAATTTGAAATAGGTTCTCGTATACACAGCGCACAGCAATGTGAGGAGCCGTATAGCTTTGGCATATGCTTTATGCGCTCCTCGCAACAACTGCAACAACTGCAACAAACGACAACACAACTGCACCTCAGGCAAATTCCGAAATATAATATGCGGAAGCCGTTTGCAGAACGACCTAATTCCCATCAAATGCAGTGACCTCAGAGTGAGGTGCAGCGATCGCAATTTGAGGCGACCGCTGACCTAATTCCATCGAATGCAGCGATCGCAAAACGGTATTGGAGAAATACCAAAGATCACGCCACCGAGGCGACCGGATCTACAAAAAGGGCGTCGCAGATACGGAAGTCAGTCAGACGAGTACGAAACTCGCTATCGGGCAAGAGTAGGTCTGAGACTCACCGCAGTCAGTGCGAAATCTAGGAGCGAAGTCAGTCAGAGAAGGTCTGATCGCCACTTAGCTGGTACATGGAACCATAATACCATAATAATAATTAAGTCGAATAAAACCATTAGTTAATATATATATGAAGTCCATGTGTTATTAATTGTCGCAGCGCAACCAAATATAAATTTGTTGCTCGGACTCATAGCTCGGCTGAGTTTTAGCCTAGCTAAAACTGAACGAACTAAAAGGGTTCGTTACAGCAAGTTTGCTTTATTTAATCGATAACTGCCGTTTAAGAATACTTGAAGCCAATTTCAAAATGGTCTATAAATTCTCAGGTTAAGGGCACTAGTTTTCATGTGGGTTCCGGTTGCAAGGAATCGCAGGCATACGAGCGCGCCATCATGAAGGCCAAGAACTTATTCAAATTTGGAGAACTGTTGGGCTACGATCTGAATCTGCTCGATATTGGCGGTGGTTTTCCGGGCAGCAATGATGAGCAGTTTGAAAAGGTAAGGAATAAATAGTGCGATAAATGACTTAACTACTATTTAATATAACCATAGATTGCTGAAAGTATAAACAAGCCTCTTCAAAGATATTTTCCTGATGAACGCACTAAGATTATCTCCGAACCGGGTCGCTTCTTTGTGGCTGCTGCCTACACGCTGGTGTGCAAGATTCATGCCAAACGAGAGGTGCGCGATGAGGCTGGCAAACTGGACACTGTGATGTACTACTTGAACGATGGTGTCTATGGCTTATTCAATTGCATACTCTATGATCATCAGCAGGTCACAGCACAGCATTATTTGGTAAGTGAGCTTTAGCTGTAGTTATACTGTATAAAATATTAATTATGTATTATAATATTATATTATATATTTTATAAGCATTGTAAAACAAACCTCTTTTGTTTAGAATGACGATGGTTCCTTGCCCACCTTTAAGAGTTTAATATGGGGTCCCAGTTGTGATGCGCTGGATAAGGTTAGCTTTAATATTTTCCATATCCATTTCATACTATACTTTATTTATACAATATTTTCTCTCTTAGATAACTGAGAATGTCAGCTTGCCCAACTTGAATCGAGGTGATTTCTTGGGTTTTCCGAATATGGGTGCTTATACGGTGCCCATTGCAAGTACCTTTAACGGGTTTCCATTGGCCAGAACCTTGTACTTTAAGGCCATATGACTAAAAGGCAGTTATAAATACATCAACATGTTTGTTAGTAACCAATATGATTTTTTATTCTTGATAACTCTCGAACTGCTCCATGGATTCACTCTTGATAATATTATTAAAAGAACAGCTAACGCCAAAACTGACCCGAGTTGAATTGATTGTTGGTTTGATTTGGTTTGGTTTTGGTTTGGTTTAACAGTATTGCAGTATAACAGAAAGACTCTTAAAAGTGTTTTTTAATAGATGGTAAAAATGTTACTATAAATAGCCTATGCACAAATACTTATTATGAAAAATAGTTAGTATATGTATGTATGTATAACTTAGTTCAAATACAATTCAATACAATAGGTACATTGAAACATACATAAACGAGAATATCGATTAGGAAAAAGAACAATTTCAAAAATTGTAATCTTAATGTCTTTTGTGTGTGGCGTAAATATTAAACTTGTTGTTTCACATGCTCAAAAGTAGTTCTAAAAAATTTGTTTTTTTTCTATTTGGTTTTTGTAATTTTTGTGAGTTTGCTAACTCTTGATATGTTACGATTTTACAATATTTATAGTATATATATAACGGTTATGTATACAATAATTGATATGTGTATATGCGGATGCTGCAATCTATCCGCTTCTTGCTTCAAGCTCCTTCTCATTCTTCTTCTTTCTAAAGAGTACAAACTACTTATTTCATAATCAGTTCTTGGTGATTGATGCAAATGTTTTTTTCTTCTCTCGTTTGAACGCGTACAAATTTTTTGTTTTATAAATATTTTTTTTTTTTTTAGGCTAAGCACCCAAAGTGGCTGCACATAGATACATATATAAATAGCATATTTGATAAATAATAATTGTATTGCCAATTTCGACTAGGTTGCAGGCTTTTAGATATGCTGCTTGCTGGAAAAACACTTGAATAACAAAATATTAAAGAGCAATAAACAATGTTTTTATAATGATTGTATCTCACAACAGCGACGACAAGACGACGACACATAGTACTACGCATAATAAATAGGTACATAGATAGACAATAGATATAAAACTTCTTTCTTTTTTTGATTTTTTTTTTGCTGATTTTCTTCTTGGTTTTGTGTAGTTACGATAACATGTAAAGTTGCTTTCAAACTTATCATTTATGTCTTAAGACGACTATAATATCATATAATAATTAAAGTTTGCAATAATATCGCTTAAATTGTAACAATTCACGTTTCCAGATATGTTTTGGGTTTTTCAGTTTTCGTTTTTAAATTTAAATCTAAACTACGATTAATATGGTGTCGATATCGATAACAATTACGATTACGTTTGCTGAAGCGTTAACAATTAACGATCTTAAAGCAGCTGTTGTCGGGCTACTGTACACTGTGCGTGTCGCATTTGATATGTGATATATAATTGTGTTTATATATAGAATTATTATGTCTTCTTTGAGTGCTGCTTTATGATTTGCGTTTTGTTTTTGTATTTGTGTGTGTGTTTAATTTTTTCTGTAAGCGCGCTTTGTTTTTGGCATCATATAATCAATTCAACAAGGTGGGTGTGTAATTATTTCATTTTGCGTATTTTTGGTTTATTTAGTTTCGATGGGCACTTGCGGGTGATATTGCAGTTGTTTCTTGTTGTTGTTGTTGTTGCTCTTGGTTGGCGTGCATATTGAGAGTCTAACAATTGCCAGAGTTGCATAATTCACGGATTCTCTATAATCTATAATAAAAAATACAATACAACAACTCAGAAATGGTTTGTAGGCATACAAAAATTGTGGAGGGGTGTTTTCTTTTTTTTGTGTTTTTTTTTAAGGGGGCATAAGTATCACTTCTTGTCTCTATGTCTGATGATGATGATAGATCCATCATGACCACCACCTACAGATATAGTATGTGGCTGCTTGTGTGTGTGTGTGTATATATATATAGAGATATGTAACAAATCGGAAAAAAACGGATGTGAATGCAATTGATACGATTGCGTATGCTGCCTGGTTGGGAGGAGTGGCATGTTAAAAGCTACTCAGAAACGCCACGCTACACATGGCTATTTGGGCCAAAATGTTCACTTGCAGTATCCGCATGAGACCGCCGCTCGTGGGTGAGGGACTCACATTGAGGCCGGCGCAGTGCATCTTCTCGGTGGGCATCGCTTGCACGAAATACTCGCGATTGTCCAGCGACATGTGGCACAGTGGCTTCTTCTTTTGCGACATTTCATCGTCCTTGTTCTTCAGATCCTCCAACAGTTTTGGGAACCAGGTCAATTCGCACGAACAGTTCAATGGATTATCTATCAAAATGCACATTCTCACATTAGCTTTAAATTTCGATTGGATATATATAACAACAACTTGCCAGTGATGTCAATTATGCGCAACGTATCGATGACCGGTTCCATGGTATCCTGCGGAATCCGTTGCAACTTGTTGTTCTGCAGATTCAGCGTCTCCAGCGAGTTCAGGTTCTCGAATAAAGTGCTTGGCAGCACTTTGATGCTGAAAGGTAAAACCATTCAGATTATGATTGTGAAGTATATCAAGTACAGTGGTCACTCGTAAATTAAAAGTCTTTTACAAAATATAAATTTTGTATTAGTATTCAAAATTCTAAATTCAAAACAATATAAAATGAAAAATAAGTTATCAAAAATAAGAATTTAAGTTTCTGAGCTACCAATTATAGAATCTAGCTCCTTTTTAGTTCTAATTCTTGAGCGACCAGTGTATTTGTTTTGTGCACTTCTGCGAGCTTTACTCATTCTTCTGCAGATTGAGGAAGGTCAGCGAATCGCCGTATCCGGTAAAAGCATCATCGGCAAGAACGTTAATATTATTGTTTCGCAAATCCAAATGGCGGAGTCGATGCAACGGACGCAATGCCTCACTGGGTATGGCATGAATATTGTTATCGCCCAGACGCAAATACTGTAGATTCTCTGCGAATTGGATAATGTCATAATTATAATCGTAAAAGCTCCGCACTCCACTCTGCTTACCCTCCAGACCCTTGAATGCATCCTTGTCAATAATATTGATCTTATTGCCCTCCAATTCCAGCGAGTTGAGCATACTTAAGTGGGTGAATACATTTGCAGGCACGGTTGTGATAATATTATGAGCTAATATCAACGAATCCAAGTTCTGCAGACCTGTTTAGTGCGGTTGACAATTGACAATCAGATACCAATTAAAATGAAATATTTACTGCAACATTACCCTCGAAATCGCCCTCACTAATGGTACGAATCTTGTTCTCCTGTATCTCGAGTTTCTTTAGCGTGTCCAATATCGAGAGGGCCTTTTGGGGCACATTGATTAGATCGTTGCCACCCAGATTCAGGCGCTTCAATTTCCTAAATGTTTAAATCAATTAGTCTGTGTCAAAGGCCAGCTGATCAACAATCAAATACTTACTTCTCCAGCCCGCGGAACGCTTCGGGATCGACTTGTGTTATTTTATTCTCATAAAGTGTAAGTATCTCCAGTGTGTCCAGTCCCTCAAACGCATTGTTGTGTATAACCGTTATTTTATTGTGATTCAAGTTCAAAATTAACAAGTGATACAAATGTTGCAGTGCCTATGAAAACAAGATAAACAAGTTAAAAACTGTTGCCAAATTATTGCAAAGCGAACTTAAAAGAAACTCATTTGACTCATTAATTGAATAGGCATTTAAAATACTCTTGAAAATGGTCGCTAATAAATTCTTGTTTATTGCACTGACATTAAATATGGTAGGTCTTTGGAATACTGATATCGATAAGTGCGCTGATGTATTAATTGGAGCTTTATCGACATCGATAACACATATCGGTATTTACAAACATTGGGCGCGATTATTTGAGTGAAAAAACTGCTTAATTACCTGAGATGGCACAGTTTTCATTTGATTAAGCGAAACATCCAGCTGTGTAAGTCCTTTGCCTGCAATTGAAGCAAACAATTATTATTATTATTGTAGTCTATGAATTGTATATTGAGATGTTATCTCATGTTGAGCACTTACCCAACGAGCTCAATGCATTCTCCTCAATGGCCGCCAAGCTGCTGTTGTGTATTGTCAAATGGCGAATATCGAGGGCAAGAAACACAAAGCCCTGCAGCTTGGGCAGATTATTGTGTCGCAGCTTCAGATAGAAGATAATTGGACTCTTGCCCTTCAGTGTGCCCATCGACTTGGTAATGTGCGCCAGATCCGTTGTCTCACACAAAATATCCAATCCATTCTTTTTCACCGTACAAATGCAGGGCGAGATGTCGCTCTGCTCCGGACACACCTGTTGCGGTGTTCCCTGGCCCATCGTCTGGCCCAACAACAGCGGGCACAGGAGCAGCACACAAACAACGCCAGCTGCCGAATGCACGGATTGATTGGAATACAGCCATTGACTCCTTTGTCCTTTGTCCATGTTGCTTACAGCTCACAGCTTGGATTCACTCGTATTAGCAAAAGCCTATTCTCTGTCTGTCTGCTGTCTGTTGTCTGTGATGATGCTATTTACAATTGTGTTCCTGTGTTCCCAGCAGAGAGAGAGAGAGCGAGATAAAAGATGAATAAAATTTAACTACAACAAAAACGAATTACAAATTAAGCGCACAAAGCGCGATTTGATTACTGTGTGTGTGTCTTTGTATGCGTGTGTGTGTTTAGCGGATAAAAAATAAATTGAACTAATTGAGCAGAGGCTTGATGTACAGTCAAGTGTCTGGCAGAATGAAGTCTGACTGGCTGCCTGCCTCGCTGAGTTGCAAGTGCCCGCCGCACGCAATGGGAAATGCAAATACAATTGAAAATCGCTGTGGGATTTACTCACCTAAAATGATTGTCCGTCGCTATTTGATCAGTGCCAAATAAAACATGCTTCTTAATGCGTTGCAATTTCTTTGAGGTGCTCAAAACAAAGATGGCCAAGCAAATAAGTTCATCGTTCACTTTTCTCACACACACATTTGAGACAAAAACACACCCAACTGGGTGGTTAGTGCTGGTTTGACTGGTATGGGTGGTTGGGCGGTTGGGTGGTGGGTGGGTCTGTTGCTCAGATGAAGAAAGGGGCGTGTGCTTGCGCGCGGCTTAATATGTAAAGTAAACTCGGTCAGAGTGTGTGTATAACGATGTAACGGAAAATCGATATCATTTTCCAAAGAGGTTGTTGAATGACCAAAGTTTCTTTTCTCTGTTTTTCTGTGTGAGACGCCAACGAGCAGCGAATTAAGGGCCCATATTTGGATTTTGCTAAATTATTTCACCGAATGCGAGTACTTCAATTGTGGTTAGTCAGTGAAAATAAAACAACAACAACATCAGCATTATTCTTGTCGAGTTGATGCAAGTTTGAGATTTATTTCTCGTTTTTTTTTACTTATTTTCTTTTTTACTGCCGCGCGCCGACACACGCATTCGTGGTGTATGTGTATGGGTGTGTGTATAATGAAAAAATAATGTGTGTACAGAGAGCGCGTGTAAGAAGCACGTTTACTTGGCAAAACCGACGACTGCGGACTGAAGTCCAAATTCTAAATTGAATGTTTGCGTTGGGGGTTGATTCGTTACTCAACAGTGTTGAACAGTGGTAAAATAATAGCGTTGCCACCTAAAGTGTATAGATGGTCACCCTTAAAAATAGGCACCACTATCGGATATCGAGATTGACTCAATGAAGCTATCGATATATCAACTGATTGGTCTGGTTTCTCCGTGTAATATTCAAATTCAAACAAGCCGCAAAGTAAAATAAAAATCAGCTTATCTGTTTTCATTTGTGAAATTATAAGTAATCTTAGCAGGCATTTCCATTCATTCTTTTTCAAATGTTCTACAATCATATGCATATGAGAAATTCATTATAATACATCTTATTCTGTTGAGCAAACCAAACCGATTTTTCTTTTGAATATATAATTTTTCATTTGAAAAAGTTCGTAAAATGGGTAAATTTAATAAAGAATTATTGGTGAAGCTTCTGTGCGAGTTGTTAGCAAGTATGTTTGTGGAATTCATCGGTTGTGCAATACCCGGTCTGGTTGGACTATCCTACGCATTGAGCTGGGGCGCCGGTGTACTTGCATCAACGCAAGCATTTCGAATTGTGTCTGGTGCTCATATAAATCCTTGCGTATCCATTGCCTCAATGATACTGCAGAATATTGAAATCTTGGATGGTTTTCTGTATATACTTGTGCAACTAATTGGATCGGCCCTGGGCTATGGCGCAGCCTACGGTTTGTATTATAACTCGGAACTGGCGAAGACATTTTGTGTGACAAGGGTGCGCATCGATCCCTGGTGGAAATCGATACTATTGGAGTTTTATATGACCGGTGCATGGGTGTTCGCAATGTGCGCCTCGTGGAACACGAGCAACGAGAAACAGTTGGAGTCGATATCGTTGCGCATTGGATTGGTCGTTGTTGCCGCCACTCTTGTTGGAGTAAGTATTTTATTTATGCAATATTTAAAACATTTTTCATCGTTTTATTAACAAATGTGTTTCTTCCAGTCGGAGGCCACTGGCGCCTCCATGAATCCATTCCGATCCCTCTGGCCAGCAATTGTTGCTCAGTATTGGGATTATATATGGATCTATTTGGTTGTACCACCTGTTACGGCCGCTCTGCTGGGAGTTTGCTGGCGATTCCTCTATCTGCAAGGCAAGGCTGAATCTAAAGCTGCTGATGAGTAGATGAAACCCTCGCTCTTTCGGGTATTTTCGTTACCATGGTGTTCTGCTGATTATCAAGTTGTAAAATTAAAGTGAAAAGTTTGGATCGTTCTAAATTGTAGACTCGAAAACGTCAGATATATTCAATAAAAATTTGTTTTCAGTTGCAATCCTCAGTTTTATTTTATTCACCGATAATCTGCAGACTGATTTCGATAGGCGCAGAGTGCGTTTCGATAGAAGCTATCGACCGAGCAGACCAGGCGGAATATTTCAAAATTATATATTATATATATAGTATATAGTATTTAGTAGGCCTTCGTTCTCTGAAATCTGTCATTTCCCGTGTTAAACTGGAAATGTGTTCAGTCAAAATTTAGTGCTGTTTGGAAACGTTGCTTATTTTTTCCTAACACAATCGTAGTTTTTCAAGTTTCTCAATTTTTGTGAACACCGAAAAAAAAAAATATTAAATAATGGGAGATTTCAAATTCGACAAGGACCTGTTAAAAAAACTTTTTGCCGAATTTACAGGAACGGCAATGATACTAACACTTGGCTGCTGCCTGAGCACGCATTCTGCATCTGGGGCCAATTATGCAATCGGTTGGGGTCTCATTTATCTGGGGGCCATTCACACATTTGCCTTTCTGAGTGGCGCTCATCTGAATCCGGCTGTTAGTGCAACTGCCACCATTGTCGGCGTAATGCAGTGGCAACTGATGCTGTGCTATTGGCTGGTGCAGTTAGTGGGCGCACTTTTTGGCTTTGGAATGGCCTACGGAGCCATGCCGAACAACTCGGGAACAATTTGCTTAACTACGCTCACTGGTTACGATGAAATCAAAGTGATGGGAATCGAGCTGTTCATGATGATGATGTTCCTCTTCGCCTACTGCGGCATCTGGGATAAGCGCAGCGAGAGCGCCTACGATTCAGTTTCCGCACGCGTCGGATTCATATTTGCTGCGTTGTGCTGTGCATCGGTTAGTATATTGGACATATCTCGCCCATATATGACTAATTGAAATCTGCATTTGCATAGGCCTACTACACCGGTGGCACCCTCAACTTCTATCGTAGCCTGGCACCAGCCCTTGTCCAAGTCACATTTGGAGGCTTGTGGTGCATATTTGCTGCTCATCTGCTGGCCACCGTTGTGGTCGGCTGTCTCTGGCGCTTCGTTATTGCTGCCGAGGAGCCCGAGCCCATGGAATGAACTGGATTTGCTGATATCATAAAAGCGAATCCCCAAATGCACTTAAAAAATTAATTCTCGATGCACTTAAATCTACAAACGTGATACAACCGAAGGTATGACAGTGTATATATTATTTCCGTTTTGTTAAGTGTAATCAATAAAATGTAAGAAAGTTAAATAAATTCACAATCTTATTCTAAATCAATGATCAGATGCACTTAAATCTTGAAGCATAATTTAATTGAAGGTATATGATTATTAGGGTCTTTGAAAATCGATAAGCGCATAGTTGACTAATAGGATATATGACTACAATTTGAAAGCTAGGATCACCGAACTTGGATTGGTTGGCGACTTCTTATATATATATGTCATCAATATTGGATGTAAACACCAAGTTATAGTTAGGGTATATCGGAGCATTCTTCATTGTTTGTTTGTTTGAACCTCATGATGCATATCTATGCTGGGGATGAGCAGGAGCTACACTTAAACAAGTTGCAGAATGTCAATAGTAGACATTGTTGCAGACACTCAGAAGAAAATAGCTCTGAATTTTTTAAATTCGCCATACTTTTAGCGCCAAATGTCCATTCCCTAATTATTCAGAAAGTGAATTTTTAAAATTGAAAACTGTGACTTACTAGAAAAACTGATTTGTATTTCTTGAATTTGCAGGGTGGATTTTTCTAAAAGGCATAAATATATATTACAGGGGTTTGCTTTCTATAATTGTACATAGAAGAATTCGAATATTAGCTTTTTTTTACTCACATTTTTTATTATTTAAGATTTCACATACATATAAACAAAAATACATTTTACATATTACGATTGTATGGAATTCGAATCCAAGCTCTTTGGGGTTCTCGAGTAGAAAAACTTCCCTAATCTTTCTAATTGTTAAAAAAAATATTTTCTTGTATTTAGTTATTATTTCTACAATAAAGAAAAACTTTGCAAATTCTTGGGGATTCTTTTAAATGTAGATCAATTTCTTAAATTTGAATACAATTATTTTATGTGAGTGTACATTGAAAAACGTAAACTATTCAAGCAGACTTGCAATGCAGCTGGAAATATTCACTATTTACAGCGCAGACAGTAGCAAAAGGTGTACCGATTTGGCCCCAAAGCCCGACAAATTCAGTTTTAGTGGCAGTCAGTGAGCTTGGGCATTGAAACGCCTTTGATGATGATCAGGTTACAGCCGCACGTGGGCGTAATTTTGTCGCAATTAGGATGCGATTACGATAATGTGACCGTTCGTCCTCATCGAAAGGGTAATTGAAGAATGGATAGGTGATGGTGTTGCTGCTGCTGTTGGTGTTGGTTTCTTTGTGTCCAGACCCTTGCCGCCTTGCCGTGTGGCCACGTGCCAACAGAGACGCCTTCGCGCTCACTGACTCGGCTCGGCCCGCAATTGTCAGAGACGCAGATGACTGTTGCGAATAGGGTGGGCGGCGGGGAGTCGTTGGACAGGGGGAAGGGGGGGTTGACAGTTTCAATTTGCAAGCTTGTTGCCTTTTGCGGAACGTCTTGGGGTTGTTTCAGCTGACGGATTAAGGTTTCAGACAGTCAGCCAGCTGCTCGATGCTATGCGGTTTCTGGCATTCTGATTATTGTGGATCTTGACTGGGTGGGATTTATATACACACACATGTATATATATATATATATATATATATTTGGAATTTGTACTGAATTTGAATTTTGACAAAGTGCAAAATCCTTTGCACTTTGAAGACTGATTGACTTCTTATCCTTGAATGGATTTGAATAGAAATAATAATACGCTGCTGAGGGTGAGGCTCACCCTTCAGCTTGTGTGTGTGTGTGCGAGTGTTGATGTAGTATAAACAAACGGAAGATAATCAAGATGTAAAGCACAATCCGACAAGCGAGTGGCGCCTGCGAGTCCTCCTCTCCTCTCCTCTCCTACCTCCCTGTGTGTGTTTGCAGCTCGGCTGAAATTTAAAACCAAACAAACCCGTTGCTGGAATCAAAAGCCAAGCGATGGCAAATTACAGCGCCTGCCGCTTTGCGCAGTTACAGTTACAGTGTAACCGCTCCCAAAACGGGCCAAAAGGGAAAGGATGGGTGGCAGTGTGCGGGGGGTGGGGGGAACGCAAAGATGCGGTGCGAGGAAAGCGCCAGTGGAAAATTGTGAAACGGATTTTCGCAATTTCACTTTGTACTTTTAACTGGAGAAAACTGTTATTAACTTAATGAAGGAGTGTTGTGCTCACACACACACACACACATTTTACCTGACACGTGATTCAGATGTCGGAAGCAGAGATAACCAAGTGTGGGGTAGAGGGGGAAGTGGATGGGTTAAGGGGTTTGTTGCAGGCAAAGTAAAGGTATTGCGGCTATGGAAAATTGATAGGAGTGGCAGCCAAATTACCTGCATAAGCCAAATGTCAAGGTGTTGATAACCTGAATTCAGTATACATACATATATAAAAATAATAAATTTAAATATTATATACATAAGATATTTGAGATTGCTTAGATAAATATGTAGTTGTTTTGTTAAAGTGTTATTTATATATAATTATATTGAATTGAGGTTACGATTGTTATGTTACTTACACCTGGATATCCAGCTTAAGCTACTTTTTTTCATTATTTTACTATGATATAACTATCGAATCAAAATATATATTTTATTATCATGTAAATTGATTTCCTCGCCAATTTTATATAGAGTTGTAAGCATTGAATTGTTAACGTTATTTATTTAATTAGTTATTTATTTATGTATATTTTTTTGGCTATGGCAAGGGATTGGCTGGCAGCCTGGTGAGCTGCCTCCTCCTTAGGTGTTTGGCTACTACCTCTATCTATTTCCCATAAGCTTATCCACATACTTCAATATGTCATACTTTTTAACCACCCTTCCCCATTCCAACAGTGTAACAGCGTAAAATAGAAAGAATAGAATGTATTCCTAAGATATTTTAATATTTGTTATACATTATAATTTTCTACGATATCACAAAGTATATGTATGCCTCATCAGCATAACTATTCAATATTTAAGTCTCGCAGCGCAGAAATCCGTCAGTTTAAGAGCTATCTTGATAAAACTTGGTATCTATTCTCATCCTTCCGGAGTCAGAACATAGGTCGGAGATGAGTGCATCGAGCCACCATATAGTACAGCTGCTATATTACAAATCGGTTGGAAGATAAGTGCTAAGTAGTATGTATATAACATAAGTTTTAAGTTACGAGATTTCATATAATAATATTTATATAAGTATATTATAGTTAATATTAATAAATAAAATTATAATAATAATTTGTAACTACGAACTAAAATTCAGAAGTCGACCAAATAACTCAGGTCTACAAGAAATATATAGAATTAATATTAATAATTAAAAACAAAATAATTCAAACTCCAAACTACAATTTATAAGTACAAGACAGATTAAGTCTGATCTTGTTATATATATATATATATTATCTTCGTATCCAATCAGAGTTGCCACACTATCCAAAGAAAATGCCATATATAGAATTACTTGTATTTAGCTAATTGATATTATCAATTAGTATGAGTTGAGGCACCTGATATGCTGGCCCTCATTAGCTGGGCCCCAACTTGACGCACGTAACCGTTGCCGTTGCTGTTGCATATTTAACAAGTGTTAACACAAATCCCTCGCTAGCTGTAATTAAGCCAGGAGATACATTGGCTGCACACACCACGCCACCCACACACACTCGCTTGGTAACAACATATTGTATATGGTAAATATATCTGTGTCTGCAACATGTATCTATATGCCTTATGTGGCATATGAGTGTGTGTGAATGAAGCTCATCCTGTAAAGTGGCAGGTTAAGTAAACAGTTTCATTGTGCGAATTCAATTAAAATTTATTCAAAACGTCAACGGCAGCTTCTCAAAAACTGCTGCTGCAACGGCCAGCAGCAGCAACAGCAACAACAACAATGCAACACAAAGTGCCGCACACAAGCTAGAGTATCTCAAAGTGTAACTGTAACATAAGATGCATGCACATATACACACACAAAAACAGATATACAGATACAGCTACAGAATCGTGTGTATATAGATAGATACACATATTTTTGGGGCTGCCATTGGCAAAGGGGGTGTGTCCTAGTCAGCGACACGCCCCCACAGCCTGACTGCGATTGCCGCACTTGCGATGAAGCGAGACAACCCTACAATATACAAGAGCGCTATAACTGTAGCGTTAGCTGTAGTTGTATCTGTATCTGTATCTGTGTAAACTGTGTAAATGTATCTGTGGCTGTAACTGGCAGTTGTTGCTGCGCTTGGCACTTGTCGGCGCCGTCGTCGCCGCTGTTGTTGTTGTTGCTGCCGCTGCTGCTGCTGTTGTAAGTGGTGTAAATGGCAATTTGTTGTCTGCTGCCTGCCGTCGCCCCCGCACGGTAGCGATAATCAACATACCCCATCAGCTACAGCAACCACAACAACAACAAGAGCAACAGCAGAAGAAGCAGAAGCAGCAGCGTTGACAGCATATGTATCTCTGTCTATGTATCTTTATCTGTAGCTGTATCTGTATATCTATTCATTCGCATTCGCGCATTTTGTGCCATATCATCGTAGTCGTCGTCGCCGTCGTCGTCGCTGCTCCGTCATCATCATTATGATCGTCCATTTTCCAAGTGTCTTATTTTTTGGGTTGTGTATTATTTCTTTGTACGAAAAATGTACGTATGTATATATGTATGTATATTTTGTATATGCATGCGTGTTTGTATGTGTGCCTGCCCCATTGGGTTATTTTCAACTTCCGCTGCAGCAGAGCACGTCGACAACGTCGACAACGTCGCTCGTCATCCCATCCATCTCATCCCATCAGGCAGGTATCCGCAGGCGCTGCCCCAGTACCTACCACGTCCCCTCACCCTCACCCTCACCCTGACACTGTCCCTCCACTTCTTTTGGATTTTTTTCTTTTCGTTATTATGTTCAGTTGTAACTAATAAAATTACTCAACAACAAATCGTATCTGAAGCTGGCCAAGTAATTGAAAGCAGCCAAAATGTATAGGTTTATTCATTGGTGGCTATCTTCTTCTTTCTATGCAACATTACAGTTATATTGAAAAAGAAATTAGGCTATTGTTAAGATACATTTAAAAATATTTAACAAGAAAAATTCTCAATTTGTTTTCTTACGGTAATCTAAACATTTTTCAATTTTCTCTACTTTGAGCACTAATATCTTAAAGCTTGAATCTTGTGGCTTACATGTTAAAAATATTTTATTTATATTTATATATAAATATTTACCACTAGATATTGAAAATTATATGCAAAAAAGATACTGTTGTTTTGACACAAGTAAAAATATATATCATTAAAAAATCATAGCTTTTTATGATATGAGTAAGAAATACTTAAATATGAGAACTAACATCTTAAACCTACTATGATTTTTTTTTTAAATAATATTTAGTTTTTATTGCTAAAAGCTTGTGTTAAACATATACAAATATAACTTGACATATTTGTCTAAAAATATAAATAATCCTTAAAGAATAAGTTCAATTTGCCAATAAAATGAAATATTCATATTTTTTGATTTATTCGTATATGTAATATATATATTAATGGATTAATTGCAGTCCATTATACATAGACCAAATAATGTCTAATGCCCAAATTATAACTAATGACTTTATTTTAGAACATAATTTATTTATATTTCTGCAGTAATAATCTATATTTCAAACAAACCTAGAGATTTGAAATTGTTTCGTTAAATTTATATTTATTATAATACAAAAATATATATGTATATATCAAACATCGTGATTTGAAGCAGTTTTAATATTGTTTCGATTTGATTATAAATTAAAATCCACAAAAATTTCAACCACAAAAAAACGATAATTTTTATCTACATCTACAAATATGATTATAAGGAATGGTCAGTTTCTGCTGAATTGATCAGATCTAAGATATTTTTTGAAGCTACCCTTTAAAGTATCCTGTGCAATGTCAACCATTCCACACGTTTGCTCACCAACAGCAACAACAAGAACAACAGCAATGGCTGGCAACAACAACAACTACAAAAACAGATATTGATGATAATCATAATTATGAGAATGATGATAATGATGTTTATGTTGACGAGTTGCAGTAACGAGAGGAACGACATTTCGCGCTAACGAATTCAATTGAGTTGAATTTTTCATTTAACGTTTGTTTAACTTTTTCTCTTCTTTTTTTGTTGTATTTCAACGGCAGCAAACCAGCCACAGGGATTCGCACGAAACACTGAGATGAGCCGATGGTTAAGGAAGGCCATCATCGTCATCATTCACAGTTACTCCACATGTATAACAAGTACACATACATACGTATACGTGTGCGTATGTGCGTATATACATATGTGTGTACATGCTCGTTTTTGATTGTGCCAATGGCTGTTGGCTGTTGTCTGCTTTTGTATATGTATGTGAAATCGTAGTCGCCCATAAATTTATGCCTAATGGCGATATTGTTGGATTCAGAGACGCAACCCCTGACCCTGGCTACCCCTCGCCTGGTTGCTGTTGCACATTGTGTCGCTGTCGTCATTGTACTTGATTATTAAATGACACATTATGTGATTTTCAACATGTTTCCGAAACTCTGCTCGGACAGACAAAAGAGTGCGGCGGAGATGGACGAGGGGTGCAGCCATAGCGCCGGAGGGGGGTGATCTGCTATAGGCGGACGCACAGCATCACAATCATCACTAGCTTCACAAGCAGCAACAGCAGCAGTTCATAGTACCCACTTCAAATGGAATTCAAAGCAAACCAAATGGTCGACTGTATGTTTGAGCCTCCCCACCGGCTCCCCCCTCTTCTTCTTCGACTTCCCCTTGTTACACGCCCCCTTGCTGTATCTGTCAGCCAGTTACATGAGCATATGACAGCCATAGAAGGCATTTTATAATATGTTCATTGAGTACGTGAGCTTCCTGTTATACCATGTCTGTGGAGGGGGTCTGAGCATCCGAGCACATGGGCGTAGTCAAGGATTCGTTTGTCTACCGAATCGGATATCCAATTTATATTGCTTAACTGCCGATTAGAGAACGTCACTTTCCATGTGAGATTGATTTCTCCATTGCCATAAGCAGGCTATAATTTGTATTGTTATCTTCTTTAAATGTTGCCCTTTGAGAATCATCTGTACCCAAAATATTATTTTCAGCATCATCTGATGCTTCGAAGTTTCGCAATGCTATAACTTCGTCAAAGCTGAATCGATTTCAAAAAAATTATACCATTTTTAGATTGGTTTGACATCTTGTTTAATTTTGCATTTACATTTTTTTGTAGTCGAAATTCATGTTGAAATTCTATAGGGTTTCCAAAGAGCTTATTAATCATAATTTAAGCCACATGACTCTTCAATGATCTAAACAATAAACGCTTAAAATTTTACCAATAACAGTTAAGTAAAAGTCAATAATAGTACATATTCTATACGACTTTTATCAATTTAGCCATTTTTTGCGTCCTTAGTTGGAACTGCCCCCTTTTCAGTTGTCAAACGGTTTCCTAACTACGTCACTGGCTGAAAGTTTATTTGTAAATGGCGCCGCATGGTCGCGCCTTTTGGGTTGGGCGTAAAACCACTCCCCCTTTCGCGCAGAGTCATAGAGCCGATAGACTCCTCAGCAGTGGCGCAAAACGAAAGAAAGTGTACCAGAACTACCCCCGGAGTAAATAACTGAATGCCACAAGAATCCGTTATGTGGCTCAGCAGTGGTTCAGCTGTGGCGGCTGTTCTAACATTCCAATCCAAATCCCGAATTTACTGAAGCTTCGTAATACAAATAAATGGGAATTGCGTACACTGCCACACTATATAGGTGTATGTTGCCAGCACCCAGAGACGGGTCACAGTCGCAAATGCAGTCACGACTGCGGGGCACGCCTTTTGTGCTGCATAATGAAATTAAAAAATAAGTTACTGTTGCCCAACACAACGAACGCAAATTCATGGAGCGCAAAGTCCATTATATCATTAAGGAGGGCACAATGTATTCCCATTCAATTTGAGTTGGCAAAAAAAAGGTGGCAGGAAGCACTGCCAATCAACTTGCTGAGTGTTGTGTTCCATGGTTGAGATTCAAATTACACAGCATTGCCAAATGTTAGCATTATATCTGCAAAAACCACCAGATATATGACCATTTCTATATAGGGGTGATTTTGACTCTTTCTCTCTCTATAACACTAAGTAGTTTAAAGGGCTGTAATTTATTTGTGTCAGTGACTTTTCTTAAGTACTAATCATTAGAAAAGTCACCAAAGTTGATTTACGAAAATCATTAAAATTTTCGAAAGTATTTCCATTTCGAATTTTGCATACGCTTACAAATACAATTTAAATATTTTAAATTTAAAAAATATTATTTATAGAAATATTATTTACAAGTTGCGGAATAAGTAAGCTTTAAGTTTTAAATTGTCAGCAAATAAATAACTCGAGAAACATTTTTTTAAGGAACGTTTCAGCAATTTTCCCCGTTTTTATATTAATGTATAAGCTCAGAGAAAAGGCGGAATAAGTTTAGGTAGAAGTTTGAATAATAATTTATAATCAATAATCAATATAAGTAGATATTTTCTTTCTAGAAATATGACAGTCTTTTTAAACATCACTCTCTCATTCCCGTGAAACTGGCTTCATGACTTAGTATTTAAATGTAATCCATTTCCATTTAGGTCTTACAGCTGTTATTGTTAAGGGAGTTATGTATTTTATCTGGTACCTCAAATCTCGTGTCTAGACTTGCCCAAAATGAAATTTGTCATGGTGTCAAATGCATTGCTCACAATTCCTGCACTCAAATTGCGTTCACAAAATTCTAGAGATATTGATTCCTTGGCTTTGGATTACCATTTGGCTGTGGCCAGGTTTCATTGGGCTCGGGCAATTCATTTCCTTTACACGTTATTAGTTTTGTGGATTTTTTTCTGAAATTTCTTTTACACTATCTCTCGCTTTCTCTATGCATCGATGTTATCGATTGACGAGTGCGGCGGCTCATTTCCGTTTACGATTTTGCCATGGCTCAAATAGGGAAAACCAACTTGGCCAGCACAGGACAAAATATGATGATTGCACATTAGAGCAGAGGGCTGATGAGAGCCAGATGAAAGGCCCCAGGTGAAAGTCAAGCAATTGCAATGAAATGCGTTTAATATCACGTGCGAGCCGAGTCTTAATGTTAATTACACTATTATGACAGCTTTGTGGGTCGCGATGAATAATTATCACCTCATAAATTGTGACAAACCGCAAGGCGGTTTTTATACACATACATATACATATGTATGTAGTATATACTACATGTCAGATGCCTGCTGTCGAGTTGCAGCTTACTTTGGTAGTAGTAGTAGTAGTTGTTGTTGTTGTTGCTGAGTCGGTTGGTTTGTTGGCCCGAGCCGGAGCCGGGCAATGATTAATCGCTCAGGTTATTTGAGTCGTTTGCCAGCCGCCAAATGCAATCAACGTCCGACTCACCGCTGCTGCTGACAAACGTAAATGTTGTGAAAAGCAAATCTAATTACACAAATGCTCGCCGACTATTTGAAAATGGGCAATTTCTCAAGATAGTTATCTAATTAATAGGCCCAGCGCAGTCAACAGTCTGCAGTCCCATTCACAGTTCACATTCACAAAAAAACAAAAATAAAACATTCCCAACGTCGACACCCATGCCAGCCATATCCAGTCTTAATGAGTTATGTTAAGAACAATGGCCAACGCTTGTATATATATAATACCCTCACCTCAGTCTCCCCCCCTAACCCACTACTGTTACCTGGCCCAGCAACTTGCCAAAACATTGCTCCGAATAGGCGTTACAACTATTTATATAAACGTCAAAAAAGCGGTCGCATAGATGTATAATACTTGTAGAGCTAGTTGTTTGACTGGCAGTTACCCTGTATTGAGAATAGTTTCACAAATGAATATACCATCAGAGCTTATAATTATTGGAAATTATAAAAATATATTGGACTGGAAATTACTGATGCTATAACATAAGACTATCTGTATATGTACTTAATTTGGTATCTTTAACAAAGATTATGCAAAAAAAATATATGATTGCTTAAAAGCTTAAGGGTTGTTCTGCTAATTGTAAGCAGTCTTAAAATATGTAGGGAGTATAAAATAAATTAGAGATGCATTTAATACCTATTTAATACCTTGCTTATTTCTAACATTTTCTTAACAGATTTTTTTTTAAAAGAGTTTTCCCAATTGTTGCAATAAATGTTGCACTATTTTACATTTGAATACTATCAGATTTATTATATATTTTTTTAATTTTATACTCCCTTTTAATTTTATGTAATTTAATTTGCAACTTTAATTTAATTAAAAAATTGTATTTATTAAAACCAATTTTTAAACTCTAGAACATTAATTGCTTAAATAAATAAAGTAAGTTTTAGGATTTCTGATGGCATTTTTTGTGGCGAATATTCAAATTAATACAATTCAAGAATATCGAATCCTTATAGAAATAGAAATGCCTGTTACATAGTATCGCTCAACGCGTACAGACCCTTTTCCAGGGTACAGGGTATATGAAAAGGCCGCACAAAACAAAAAAGAGAGACATAAAGTGGCTGCGATGCGTTCAATTACCCAACAATTGCTGCTGCTGTTGCCTCTATACTCCTCCCCTCCATTAAAACAAAAGGCTGATTGAGTGACAATTGAGTGCGAGTGCGAGCGAGATGGCTAACACATGCACATGTGTGTGCTTGACTGTGTGAGTGTGTGTGTGTGTGTGTGTGTATTGTGTCTGTGCGCAGGCGCACAACGAATTAAGCTCATTGCGCATTTGACGCGCCGTTTGACGTTTCTCTTTTGATCGGACAGACGAGGTGGTGTTTGGGAGTGAGGGGGAACTGGGTGGGGGGGAGGGGGGGAGTAGAGGCTCATTAATTGACACTCCCTATCGGAGGCATAGCAGCCACACATAATTGTTGCTCTCTTTTGTGAAGAGATGTTGGCGAAAGCGGCGCTTGCTTGTAATTACATGAAATACGCGCTGAATAATCAGGCGTTTTTAGCACCGTTTAACGACAGTTAGCCCGATCCGAGTTACAATAAAAGTCCGATTATGATTATTAGATGTGTAAAGCAATCGTCATGTCATTAACCGCTTAGCGCTTGTTATGTAAAACCGATTTGCTTTTTTTTGTTTTACAAAGTTCTGTGATTAGTTGTGGACCGTGGGATACAACTGGGCTGGGAAAGCTGAGCGGTTAGAGTACCCTAGGGTAGGCATAATTGATATTTTATTGGCAGCAGTATCGTTGCTCGACCGCAAACATATAATTTTGCCCAAAAATGGCAAATTCGATATTGTTGCAGTTGGCCAGTTTGTGGCAGTGTCCCCATGTGATTGGTGTTAATGACTTAATTAAAGCTGCAACAGCAGCAGCAGCAGCATCAGTCTTCTGGTCTGTCTACCTGCTCCAGCTTCATGCTTTAGCTGCATGCTTCATGTTTTATGCCTTATGCTCCTTGCCTCTTTTCAGTAGTCGACAATTTCACACTTTTTGCGTGGCAGCGACAGACGACAACAAAAACTAAATAAGAGTCCTCTTGTCGAGCGTGACTGACTAGCAGATGTCCTGTTGGTTAAAAGTCAGTAAATTTGTAAAACATAAAGATGTCATTTAAATTAGACAAGCGTCTAAGAATAAAAGTTGTAGAATAGTTCTTACAACCTTTATTAAATGGTAAAAATATATATCCAAACAGAAATATAAATAAATATATATATAGCTGATCAATATAGTTTATACTAAATGTTTGTAATTATATTAATATATCATGGCATTCATAGTATTTCGTATATACAGGGTATGCATTAAAAAAGAAGAAGTCGAAGCCTGGCAAGTGGTCAACGACAGGCTCAGACAAATCACACACACACACACGCACACACACGTACACACACAGCCTAATCTTGTCGAGCTGCGTTGAAGATTTCACGCATGTTTCGTGCCGCGTATCACTTGCCAGGTTGGTTGGGATCGTTAGTGCTGCTCCTGAGTGGTGTTTGCGGTGGGCACGGGCTGATTAATATGCGCAACCACACAGTGCTTATGTGTGTGTGTGTGTCTGCTACACTACACACGGTGCACACACAGTAGCCGAAAAGTGGCCTGGTGACGGCCCGGGGCGCGCAGCTGACACTGAGCCTCTGACATTTCCATTTGGCGAAACAGCCGAAAAATCAGCAATCGTGGAAGCAAATGCGACTCTGTTCTTTTGCCGTCGCCAGCGCACTCGTCAACAGCAACATCATCATCAAGCCGAACTTGCAACGTTCTGTGTCCTCATCTGAGCGGCATAATTATTAAATGCAGCTCAATACATTTGCCGTGCATTGCTCACATTGTTGGGCAACCTAATGCCCAAAGGCATTCCACTGGAGGGAGCCTTATGACTATGGAATGCAGCCCAATCGCACCAGCAGCGAGCAGCAGCAAAACAACACAAATATGTGACTGGGCCTCCAACTGCTACTCGCCTGCGCTGGCTCTGGCTCCGACTCTGACTCCAACTCCTACTTCGATTCCTACCGCTGCTCTAAACGCCGGCGCAGTCTGGCGGCCAAACAGAACGATGTAAATTAAACGAATGCCTGAAGACAGCGCCGATCTTTCATCATTGTCTTTATCGATGCAAGCGGTCCCCTTCCCGATGCGATTCGCTACCCGTTTACCCTTATAAAGATGTCTATTGTGATTTGAATACCCTGTAAAAAAGTACTAAACACAAATGATAGAAACTGAGATTGTTGTCTTTGTTGATCGATTTTAAGATTTGTAAAATTATAAAAAGTTAGAAAACATGTATGCTATATGCAGTTTAATCGTTCAGCTTTGACTCCTGGTCCTAATATATATTTTTATATATTCTGTCAATGTTTTAAAAATTGTATAGCGATGTGATCATAAATAAATAAGTTGTTTTACAAAATAACATTGCCATAGATAAGAAATATACTTTAAGATCGTTAAACTCTACTAGCTATGGATTATGACATAGAAATCCAATCTTGCCTGGAACTCTATAATGCCCCAAGGCTACAGGGCATATTATAGTCGTGCCCAAACTCGGCTTAGGCACTCTGACTTGTCTCTTTATTAATACTCGTATTTCTCAATCAGTGCGCCTCGGTGCGTCCGGTTTTTTTTTATATTTTGCGATTTATTAAATTGCGTATAAATTAAAATATTAAATATTTGCAGCGACAAAACTTTTAATTACCAGCCGTTGCTTGCTTGGCATTTTTCGCAGATATTTTCGTTAAATCTTTAAAGGGCTAACGAACCAAGTACGACTCCAAAAATACCCCATAAAACCGGACGAGCCACACAAAGGACTCTTAGAGGAAAACCAAAAACCGATTTGTGTAACTTTTAAATTGAATTTGAATCCCTTTTGTCAAACTCAAATGTACAAAATATAATAAGTTTACATTGATTTATTTTTTATTTTTTTGGTTGTTGTGTATTTTCTTCTTTTTCTGGTGGTCTTACAAATTGGTCCAGCTAGGAACATGCAACCTCTGAGCAACTGACAGAAAGGTGTCGACGACACAATTTATTCTTGCATTTCCAGCTAGGCGCAGACAGGCAGGCAGACAGACAGACGGACAGTCGGTCCCCTCATAACATATATAAATATTCAGGTATATGAAATCAGATTAAATTATCTCTAACAAATTGTGTCTCAAAACGCAAAGCACAAAAGGCAACAACAACTTTGACTAAGGGCGACAACTGTGGGTGGGATTTGGGGAGAATAGAAAATAAAATGTTGCCTCGTGTGCTCAACTCAGCAGTATACAGCATATGTAGAGTCCTTCCTAGATTGGCGAGGATAGCTTGGCCAGAAATTTACTTTCTAGCCGCAGGCACTGAATGCGGCACAAAGCACTCTTTTCAGTCTATTAAAACGGTTCGCTGGCTCGCATGTCGCTCTAGTCCCTTAACATTTTTAACAGTTTTGCGGTTAGCTGGCAACCAACAACACCCTTCCCCTCACCACCCCTTATGAACTGAACGAGGCGCGCTTGAAAACACTTTTAATTGCCTTTTAATTGTTTTTGCAAAATGAAATTTTCCAGCATAACGGTATTTCAGCATTGAAATCGCACTCACATTTGGCCTAATTACATTTCAGCCTTTTGTGTGCCCTGCCCTGTCTGTGCCCATCCCTGCCACACATAGTGGGCGTGCCTTCCACCCGCCCAACTGAACTGGCGAGCGCACATTTTGTCATTTAATGGACCACTGGGCGCATGATTTCATTGAGCCAGTGACACAGTTTGTGGAGGAGTCTTCAGTTCGTGCAGTTGGACATTTTGATTAGCGCCTGGAGCGATGAGTCGCGACAACAATATCACAACATCATCATTGCACATAAATAACCAGAAGAAGAAGAAGAACCAATAATTACTGCTTCGTTAGGCAATTAGAATGGAATCGAGATTGCTTTTTGAATCAGCGACAAGTTCAAGGGCGACGCTCTTCCTCTACGACTACTCAGACTACTTAGATAATGCCGAGAATGTGAATGAATATGTGGGTGCGTAATTTCTTAGGTAGCTATATCAATTTTGTACTTGGCTTTTGCTGGATTGGAGTTGTATGAGTGGAAATTAATTGAAATATGCAAAAACAATTTTCAGCCTAAGATATCATTAAAATTATGTATTTGGTGGGTGTATTATTTCAGTTATATTTCAGAAACTATTTGAGATATGTTGTACAAATAATTATCAGATAAATAAGTGTCATTAAATTTTATATCGATATAAATCGATATATAAGAGCGAACTAAAACTTTATAGAGCACATTTAAAATTTAAAAAAAATGATTTAGTTTTCCAGCGAAATTATACTTATAGAAAAAACCAACTTAATGGATATGAAGAATCCTTATATGCTATTATGATTCAATTTAAGCTTGGAATTTTAAATGCAATGAAAAATTTTGAAACTTTGAGTTTTCGGCATAGATTTATTAGATAAATTTCGAATGCAAATAATGTTTCTAAGTTTGAAAAGGGTTTTAAAAATTTGGTTAAAATTAAATCATTGCTCAACTTTTATGAAGCTATGGAAGTGAAAAATTTGAATCGTCAAGTGAATTTTTTGGCATATGATTTATGCACAAATTTTAAACAGAAACACGATTAAAATAATAATCATGAGGTTAACACAGAGTCAAAAAGCGTTGCTTTTGAAAATGGGTTTAGTTTTGACGAACTAATGACGTTGGAGAACTTAGAAATGATATTGATTCAACATGAGTCAAAGTTATAAGTTAATTTTCCCATTTAAGCTTCAAGAAATGGTTTTAGTTGTACAGATCTAGGTTTTTGCTTATGTATCTATTGCTATCAGCGATTCCCCAACGAAACCCAACGAGACAGACTACAGCATTCATCCATAGCATAACAATGCGGCGACGCATAAAACATATAAGATGAAAGATACTATAATGGGCACAGCCACAGACACAGCCAGAGCCCAGCAAAAGTTATCACACACACACACACATCTATTGTAAGTCGTTATGGGAGCTGGCGCAATGCGTACGCTATCAGAGTTATGTATCTATGTATCTATTATGAATGTATCTACAGCCAAGGTAACCCCTAAAGCGGCAATTGTTGTTGTTGCTGGCTGTTGCTGGTTGCTGCTGGTTGGTGTTGGTGTTCGGTACAATCGCAATCAGTAGCCGTAGTTGCCACAGAAGCCGCGCCTCGCCTCGCCACCTCGCCAGCTCGCCTCCTCTCCTCCCCTCTCCACCTCGCTTGTAATGCAATTATCCTAAATGCTCAGCCAACTACTCAAAAAGTCATCGTTCAGATTTAACAAGAGCCAAGCAGCAGCAACTGCCAGCTGCACCGACACCGGTTTCAGATACAAAAAAGCCTCGTGCAAGCGAGATACGGACACGGATACGGCAATGGTTCTGGCTCTTTGCGTCTATATGCTGCTTACTTTGGTTATATGTCTATGGCGTCGTGTCAATGGCGAATACATATATACATACATACACACATACATACACACGTATATGTACAGCAGTGAGCTGGGGTGGGGTGTGGGTTGGACACAGTTACGGTTACGGGCACGCCTCTGTATGGCGGCAATTTCGAAAACTCATTTACTTGTGGCATGTAAACAACTAATCTGTTAACACTACGACAAAGCGCGAAACTTACAACAAACTCTGCGCAACACACACTGCTCTTCACTCCCCTGTCTCACAGTGTCGCCAACCACCCCGCTTTTGACTATGTTGTAACAGGCAGCAAACCGCGCTTGTAAATACATTTCCCTTATTTGACGGCATAATCAAAAGTTTTGCTCTTCTTTTTTACACAATTTTTTTTTGCCTTTGCCAAAATGAAGCCTGAATTTCGTATTCTGTATGGGTTTTAGGGGTTAGCTATTCTGGCTAGGACTGGAAGCTAGGATTTCCTTAGCGGTCCCGTTAGCAGCGAGGTTGACGCCGACCGAGCCAGCCACATAGTATCAAACATTTTGCTACACTTATACAATATGTTGCACTTACAGTGGGTCAACGAATTTCGAATATTATGAATGCAACTTAACAATTTGTTAATAGTATTGAACAGTCTATTCAAAAATTGAGAATTCAGTTATAAATATATTAAAACTGGTTTTGAAGCCGTTTTTTCTCCTTAAAACCATCATTATGTTGGAAATATTTTTTGTAAGCTGTTTTAAGTAGTTAAAGAATATTTTTGGCTTTATCTAATGATTTGCAAATGCAATATATATTTTAAATAAATTTGAATTTAAATTTGGTGCCTCTTTGAGATAACTGTAAGGATGAATCAATAAATAGACTTTATAAACCATTTTGGCTGCATAAGTGATTGATTATTATATAATATTCTTATTGTAATTTATATATAAATTTATAAATAAATAAAATCGAAAGTAAATCTACTCTTTCAAGCGTAAATTCCTATGGTTTTAATTGTTCGAAGGGTTATTTAAGTTATCAAAATTGGAATACACAGTTGAAAAATATATATAATTTTTTCAAATGAAAATTTAATATATACAGTTTAGTATTCCACCTATTTCTACAAGGTAGTACTGGTATTGGAAATTATATAGATATATTATTATATATAGATATTATTAAATGTTAAGCGATAGGTTCTAAAAAGTAACAAACTTGGATTATCAAGAATGTCTTCACACTCTTGTGAAGACACTATGTCTACATATATAATTGTTTTAAAGTATTCCCTTTCTTTTAAGTATACACTTCTAACTAGCTGCCAAATAGATTGACTCGTTATGTAAATAAATGTGCTTCCGTCTCAAATAGGAAACCCTATTTGTTTTTTTTATTAGCAATCGAACCACTGTGCAGCAGGGCGCTGCTCTTGCCTGTAGCCTGTAGCTGCCGCTTTATTTGATTTCTTTATCAAAATATCAACGAACTGCTGCCTTCCTCTCACTCATCACACAGCAACTGCCCCTACTCCAGCCCTTCCCCCTTCACAACAGCCCATTGCAATTGTAACTGTATGTATGCATGTATGTATGTGTGTATGTGTGTGTGTGTATATATGTTTATTTGTGTATGTATAGCAGGGCTTATATACATTTCATTTAAACGCAACCGGGGCTGACTACCACCGCAGCCGCAATGCCGCCGTGCGAGCGAGACAAGCACTGGCAGTGGCTGGCATGCGTGAGAGCGAGACGACTAGTGTGTCATCATCGTTCAGGCCACTCAGCGACTTTTAGTGCGCCCAGGAACGCCTACCCAACAGCCTCTGCTCTCTGCTCCCTGGTATGGTGGTGTTTCTCAGTATCCGTATCTGTTACTCAGTCTCTGCGTGCATGTGTGTGTGTGTGTATGTGTGTGTGCCGCAACTCGTTTCTGTAGCTGTATCTGTGTGTTTATGTTTGTGTATGTGTGTATCTGTAGCTGGCAGCTGGCAGCAGTAGCTAGTAGCTGCTGCTGGCTCTGTTGCTGCCAGAGTATCTGTATCTGTGGCGCGTCATTGTTGTGCGTTGCCCCGTTGCCATCGTAACCAACGTTGTCGCCGTCGTCGTCGTCGCCGTCGCCGTCGTCATCATCATCGTCGTCGTCGTCGTCCATCGCATAGTAGGCAGCTCAGTTACAAGACCATTATTTGACGTATTTTTTGTGCGCTCGGTTGTTCAGCTTTTGGTTTGGTCGCGTCGGATCGGGCTTGGTTATATCCATAGCACAACGCCCCAGCTTGGTCACACTGCGAACGCAATCCGGATTTGGATCAGCAGCAGCAGCCAGCCAGGCAGCCAACCAGCCAGCCAGCCAGCTGCACTTTCGTTGTTGTCGTTGTCGTCGTCGGGTATCGGAATCATTCATTGGCATTCATTTGCTGTAATCGTCGAAAAAGGATCCCCAACAAGCGTCGCGTGTGATCGATCCACCAAAATGCCAAGTTAATCAGCTGAGTTACTTGTGCTTAACAGAGATATATACACAGAGAGTATATATATCTATATATATGCGAAAGATCTAGTGACTGTGTGTTTTGGAATATTAAAACGAAAAAATATATACTGTGTGTGGTTCTTGCTTGGGAAAATAGTACTCGTCGATAGTAAAATTCTTTCGTTTTGGTGCGGAATAGTATGCGAATTTGTTCACAGTGGATTCAACGCATAAAATGGCCGTTGGACCGACGGAGGGCAAACAGCCGCCCACAGAGACATTCTCGCCGACCCATCATCAGATTATAGCACCCAGTCCGATATTGGCTGTGCCGACGCTGGCCTTCTCCGCCGCCCAAGTGGAAATCGTATGCAAGACCCTGGAGGATTCCGGCGATATTGAGCGTCTGGCGCGATTCCTATGGAGCTTACCGGTCGCGTTGCCCAACATGCACGAGATACTCAACTGCGAGGCGGTGCTCCGGGCCCGGGCTGTTGTCGCCTATCATGTCGGTAACTTCAGGTAGGCTCTCCTCCAAAATTGCCCATTTAGCCAAACGAAAAAATATAAAACCGACAAAAAACAATAAAAAAAAAAATAAAAAAAACACTCAGCTCAAATATCATCTCTGATTAACCTCGATCTGCTGTTGACAAGGAGCAAATGGAGGGGGGTTAATAGGGAGCAGGGGGAGGAAGAGTAGGGCACAATTTGGTTATTCGATAGTTTTTCGTTGAGCTTTCTGCCTGTGTTGAAGTTGCTGGACACGGACACAATGAGCTACGTAAATTAATAAACAATGGCATTAATTTACTAATTAAAGAACTCGACTGGGGCCCCCAAACAATTGCAGCAGCAGCAGACTTTGATTAATAAAACACCGACCTCCGAACAAAAGGCACGGCCAGGATTCTGATCTATAGGAGTGTGCTCTCTGACATTTCAGCTTCCGTCTCGTCTCTATTGGAATGCTTTTGCACAAAAACTATATTCTCAAGTTACACACACTAAGCACATAAAAAAAATTAAAATAAAAAACAATTTGAAATTGCCGGAAACAGTTCATTGAAGCCACTACTGAGGAGATTTGCATGCTTAGCTTTCAGTTAAACAAATCTCAAATAAATGCCAAGATTAGCTGATCTGGGTACATTTGAGCTTAGTTGAACTTGAAATTTCCCACACGAAAGAGTTTATGGAAATGGTTGACTATGTAAATGTATGTCTACAATTAACTGAATGATTGACAAACTACTTTAACTAGTCATAGATACACGTCCATAATATAATACTACACTGCACTAATGTTGCCTCAAGATCAGGTTATTAACAAGTGGACAAACATGTCTCCACGCGACTCACCATTTTTGAGATATCATTAAACAAATACTGAAAACGCTTGGACGTTTTATTACAGCTCGCTTATGGCTGAATCAAGTTTGATATATTGCTTATGACAGCTGACAAACTGGCAACAACAAAAATAACCATTGAGCAATCGGCTTTAATACATATTTTGCAAGTCAACTAAATGCTAACTAGTCGAAAAGCGAATTGAAAAATATTCAAATGATTGGGAAATAAGTATTAAGTGTTTTTTGCGTAAAACAAGTAATTAAAGCTGTCTGATTCTTCGAAAAAACTTCAGTTTTAGCAGTATATAAATAATTAATAGTTTAAATCGCTAAAAGCTTAAAATCAACAAAAATATAATTCATAGTTTTCACATTTTGTATCGCAATCAATCAGTCTATATTCATCTATGTATTATTCTATCAATCACTGTCTTTATATAAGGCAAACAAATATATATATATATATATATATATATAATCCATATATAATCCGAAAAGAGCTTCTGTTATAGCAAGTGATTTGATTGCTTTGAGCTGCATAAATAAATGACTTTCAATTAAAGCAATTTGTTGAGCTGAACTGGGCTGTCAACGCCAGTGACGACAATCAATGCTTATGAAATTGTTTCAAAATACATAAATACGCCGGAATTAGAAGCGAACTGAAGAACGACACGAGTCCATTAGTCAAAGCACAGCAGGACATTCAGGATATGCTCAATAGCTTTTACTTTTAGGGTTGTTTAGCTTGAGTGTCAAATAAGTATATATTATATATATATATGTATATATATTTTGCTGACTCAACTTGAATCCTTCAGCTAAGACATATATATATGAAAAATCTGAAAGCTAATCATTTTCGAACTGCTTTCTTTATTTTTTAGGGAACTGTATGCAATAATAGAGAATCATAAATTTACAAAAGCATCCTATGGCAAACTGCAGGCAATGTGGCTGGAGGCGCACTACATTGAGGCAGAGAAGCTGCGAGGTCGTTCGCTGGGTGAGTACCAACCCATAGATATGCCTATATACGATACTATATACTATGTATTTATATATACAGGTCCCGTTGACAAATATCGTGTACGCAAAAAGTTTCCGTTGCCGCCAACGATTTGGGATGGCGAACAGAAGACGCACTGTTTCAAGGAGCGCACGAGGAGTTTGCTGCGCGAATGGTACCTACAGGATCCCTATCCGAATCCAACCAAGAAACGTGAACTGGCCAAGGCCACCGGCCTGAATCCCACGCAAGTGGGCAATTGGTTTAAAAATCGACGTCAACGCGATCGTGCCGCTGCTGCCAAGAATCGGTAAGTTGATCCAAGATGCATCATTTGTTGGCCATTAGAAAAATGTGCAAAAGCCAACAGCCAGCAGAAGCAGCAGCAGCAGCAGCTGAGTAATCTGAGCTGTTGCTGCTCGCTGCTTGCTGCTGGCCATATTAAAGCGCCGTAAAGCAAAGCAGGCGTAAACTGATATCAATCAGCATCCATGTGGAAGTGGAAAAAATGTGGATCGCGGGGATCGCACACAGGAGCAGGCAGTAGGCCGAGCAGAGTAGTGTGTGCCGCTGCTGCTGCTGCTGCTGGCGTTTCCATTTCATTGATCCGTGCCGGCGGCGGTGGCGGCGGCATATCCATCGAAGCGTTCTCAATTTCTGCCGTTTGTTGCGGTCGTCGCTTTGGCCACATTAAAATGACCGCCGACGATGACAACAGCAACAGCAGCAACAGCAACAACAACAACAACAGCTGTATTGAGCATTTACAGCAAGACTATTGTAAGCGCAGCTCATGCTTCAGTTGAAAGGTGCAACCGCTTGAAAAATAAAATAAAATATAAAAAATTGAAAAAAAAAAAGAAGAAGCAAAACAGGGCAAAAACACAAAACTCGACCAATTCGCGCGAAGTTGAAATGAAGAAGATCCAGCGGCCAAAGTGAAAGATGGCAAGTTAAGTGGAATGACACTGCAAGAAAAAGCAAAGTAAGCCCCACTGATCTCAAGTACGCTGCTCCTGCAGATGCGCAAATATTTCTCAAGTTGATTCTACCTGCTGTGCAGCAAAAGCTACCAACCTCCCTGCCTCCCTGCCTACCTCCCAACCCATCTTCTCCCGCACTCCCCCGTCGACCAGGTTGCCAGCCACATTTTGGCATTCTTTAGAAAAAGAGTTGCAGGCGCAGCTGAGAACAAGCGTGTTTATTAAGTTAGGAGCTCGCCTCGAACTGAATGAATTTGCACAAAGCGCCAACAGCAGCAACAACAACAACACAACCACCGACAACAACAACAGCAGAAAGCAAAGCTGGCAAGCGCCTTTTGGGAACGGGTCATTAGTTAAAATGATGGCGATTATTTCGACTTGTAAGCCTAGCAGCCGGCAAGCGGATACATGCCAACGACCATTACAACTCCATCTTCATCTTCATATATCCAACTCCAATTCCGACTCCGACTACAACACCAACAACGTTGTCTGTCTCTGTGTGCGCAGTGCTCCAAAGCGACAACAAAACCAAGTGGCAACAAGTCGCAGCAGTCCTAGTTTTGAGCTGCAGCTCGAGTTGGATTTCGAGTTTTGGGCTCTCGTGTAGTCATCGTGCTATTAAGCAGCCAACAAGACAAGAAAGCCGGCAAACTCAGACAAAAAACAAAACAAGAAAGAACAGCTTATTTTAACAAACCGAAGCTCAAATACCCTTGCAAAGTGTGGTCAAACTACTTACAGGAAAATTAAAGTGGAATAGTTCACAAATATGAGTGAAGCATATCAAGACTCTTAACTAGAGAGATTAAAAACTCTAGAAAAGCAAAGAAATCTCGTTTACCATTCAACGAATCCTCTTTAAGGAAACAATATGATAATGTTGATTAAACTTTGTCAAAATATTAAGAGCCTAGTTAAATACTTAACTGTTTTATTTGATTAAGGTATCTTCTAAAAGAAATCAGTTGTTGAATTGAGTAACCATATCTCGATCAGTAGTTACTATTGAAACTAGACCATTTAGTTGCACAATTCATCCAACTACTATATATTACAAAACTAGAAGCGACTATTATTAGTGATAAAGACTATATAAAAACTGCAGGAAGAGATAATTCTTCAATTCGCGTTACACATCGGATGACAAACCAAAACTCCCGCTGCAAGACCACATCAAATTCAACAGCCTCAGAGATGAAAAATAAGAAATATGAAATTAAAAGCCGTTCACATACGATATACTATATATATATATATATATGCCTGCCTGCCTGACTGCCTGACTGCCTGCCATTCAATGGGGCATCAAGATCGACAGCGCCAGCAATAATGATGAGCATCAACTGAGACATTCTAACCAGATACCCCCTCGACAGAGAGAGAGAGAGAGAGGGATAGAGAGAGAGAGAGAGATGGGGATAGTTAGAGTAAGGAGAACAGAGCAAATAAGAGGCGCTGACTTTTCAAGCATTGAGTGCTGAAAAATTGTTAACATTTTTGCTACTGCACTTGAGCACAGCAGGCTCTTGGCCGTCTTGTCGGGTTTTTGGAGTATCTGCTCCGCCATACGAACGATATACACTTTGATGCTTGTTTTATATATAAATATGCTATTTGTTGTTTTTGTAGTCAGTTGGTAAATCAATCATATCAGCAGCTAGACAGACCCGACAGAGCAGACAGAGCAGACAGAGCAGACTGAGCAGCATTAGAAAGGCCAAACAGCAACTGGTAAAGCAGCTCCCGAAATTGAGTTATTAAGATATTAACTATCAAATTTAAACAGCTGGTAGTCAAACAGTGGCGCAACACAATTTTCGTCATGCCCTGTTAACTGAGATGCAAAATGTAATGTATTACAAATGCGCTGCATAAACTAGTCTTTGGCATGCATATCGTTTTGGCCATTTTTGCCAAGTAATGGATAATACTTTAAACGATGTGGTAATCTCTTCATCCAATGCTTTGCAGTTAGTTTTTATATTTATATTTGTGAGTTAACAGATAAGCATAATTATAGTATATTCATTTGACAATCTTAATTTGATTGCCCATTAAAAACATCTTCATTAATAACATCTTTCCAAATATTTTGGAAGCAAAATTGAAATCTGTTTTAAGTAAAAGTAATTATGATAAATGATTTTTTTCTTTGCCAATATTTTTGAATATATCTTCTTAAATAACTGATATATAGGGAAAGTTCTCTATATTAGCGAGACTTCTATCTTCAGCTCGATTATGTTCAATATATGCGTACATGTGTAATAAAAGATATATAAAAAGATATACTATGCAGATCAGAGCAGTAACAACCTCATTATCAGTAAAACGCTGTTCCATATGTGTTAGCTTCTTTTCCCACTGACAACAGAGTATCTAGCAGTCGATAGCTTTTCACAGCAACATTCTGAGTCCCTTAAATTCCTACGTGAAACAGCACTTTTTTGCAATGTGAAATACGAAGTTTTAGCGGCTTTTTAAAACTCGATAAACAATACACCAAAATGTGTGGTTACGTTTTAAAGAAATATCTAAATATTCCAGCAGAAATCTGAAGCAAAACTTAATGAAATTATTTGTTAATGGAAAGAGTTTGAAATTGGAAATAGGAACAACTGTTCAATTTTGTGCTGAATGTCTTGTGGCTAATTCAATTAGCAAGTCATAGGCTTGAGTTCGTTCAATTATAAAGCACCACTTGATGGACGATCCAAAAAGAGAGGGAGTTGAAGATAGACAGTGGCAGAGGGGCGGAGGGGCAGAGGGTCATTTTTGTAATTCATCAAATCCACACAGATTATTTTATTGCGTGAATTACACAAAATGAAATGCGAGCTCGTGATAGCCACTAAAAATCTACCCACACAAACACACACACACTCGGGTCAAAACACACGCAGAACCAAGCGCCTCAAAAACAGAAGCCAAATTAGGAGACTCAGTGGGCGGGTGTCAGTGAACACGGCATGGGGGGAGTGGGAAGGGGCGCAACAACTGTGGCAACAACAGCAATTTGTCAAGCGCAGAGCACACGAAATGAGGCAGCAGAAATGAAATCAACGGCAATTGAAATGGGAATAAGATTTGTAGTGCGTGTTTTTGTATACACAGAAGTGTAATAAAAATGAATGGGAATAACAATAACAACAACAACAACTACAACAACAACAACAAATAAACACACGCACAACAAATATGTTGTAAATGTCAATGATCAATCAAAATATTACACACACATATTATGTGGCTAAAGAAATTACCTCGGGAAAATAAAGAAATTGAAGGACGACTCTGATAATGATAATGATGATGACGATGATGATGATGATGATGCTGATGAGTAGAAGAAGAACCCTGTGAACTGGGCTCAAGTGCTCAAGAGGCTGTTCATCGATTTCCCAACAGCTCGAATTCTAATGAAGAAAGGTTGCCGATGCGACAACGATGTGAAACGTAGCCCCCAAAATGGATGATGGAGTCTCCAGTCGAGTCCAGTCCAGTCCAGTCCCATCCAGTCAGAAGCTGCAGCCATTGTCAATATCCAAATCCGAGTGCCCACTTGGCTGCGCGTTCGGACAGGCACACTTGAGCTCCATAAGTACCCATACCCAATACCAGAAAGAAAGAAAAAACCAGGCAGTGTCCAACCAAACCGAACCGAGAGAAACACTCAAAGATGTTTGCACAAGGCAACTACCGTTTCGGTGGCTTGTGAGAAAAATATACAAGATACAAGATACAAGATACAATGCAGCACTATAAAGCAGGAGGAGCAGGAAGAAGCAGGAGAGGAAGGGGCAGGGGGAGAGGAGGGTGTTCATAGCCCACTTAAGCAGCGTGTAGAAAGTGTATTAAAGAAATCAATGTTATAAAGAATGAACACAAAGTTTAAGAGTCATTCGAGTCAGCCTCATCGAACACCGGATGTGGATGTGAATGAGTGAATGTGCAACGGGATTGAAGATGGGGATGGGGATGGGTATGGGGATGGAGATGGCGGGTATATGTATATGTATTCATATATTGACAAGTGAAATGTATAACGAGTAGCGCTGTAGCAAAGTAAATTGTGCAAATAAGCGAACCCAACTGAAACTGGAACTGAGCAAAAGATAACAAAATATTCAAATTGAACAAATTTTAAATCCCGTCTGTCAACAGATCTCAGACAAGAGAGCAATATATAAAAAATACAAAAATGGGCATTTGAGCGGCAACAACGACAAAATAAACGTTGATTGCGTTTAGCGCCGGGGCACAACCCAAAACTCAAACCCAAAACTCAACCCCCGGAACAAAATGTTATTCGGTCCACTTAAGCGCTCGAACCCCTGGGATTTGGGCACTTCTCTACTACTTCTGCTACTGCTGCTGCTGTCTAAATATTTACACAATTTATAACTTTCAATTTGAATGACACAATTATTGAAATGCGTTGAGTTTGAATTCATTTCGCCTCAATTTGCATTATGCCTAACAAATAATGTCAATTTTAATCGATTGCTGGTATCAACAGTGGGCGATACTATAAGAAATATAACAGGCTTTTCAACTGTAAAATTGCTGGTATCAACTTCCCAAAAAAAATAGAATTTAAAATCTATAAGTAGTAAACTTCACAGAACTGAAACATTGATAAAAGTTATGATTAATGTGCAGCTTCTCTTAACTTTTCACAACACATTTTCAAATTTTTTTTTAAATTTCTCAACGTAGCCAGTCCACAAATATATATTTCCCTGAATAATTTCTGCTTTAAAACAATAAACTTTAGTCTTAAATTTAACTAATTACTTTTCATTAACTTTTCATTTTTTGTGCCTTTAATTATTCACTTGAAAATCAGCTTAAGAACGTTTCTAAAATACAAAATATTGATTTTGCAATTATTTAAATTTTTGTCTAAGCAAATTCAAACCAATTTTTAATTCGCTTTACAAATTTTAAAGTTTAGCAATATTCGCAGTTAATAATTGATTATAATCGATAGTTACAAATGGCTTAACAAATTCAAATTTCAAAGCCATCTTTTCGTAAGCTGAAAGAGTTGTACACCTTTTTTTATATTTTTGCTTTTGGCCTATGATCAGATCATATTACCAGGCAGCATTCTTGCAGCTGAATAAGTTTTCACAATACCAACAGCAAGAGAGAGAGGGAGAGAGAGAGAGGTAGAAAGAGAGAGAGAGAGAGAGAGGGAAGCAGAGACCAAATACGTATACAAGAATCTTCTGACATGAGCCGATTAAGGCATTTCAATGTCTCGGCCCGCTGCTCAGGTTACCAGTTAACCGTGGAGGGTATCTGCAGGGTTAACTCTACCTCCCTTTCGACCTCTCTCTCTCTCTCTCTCTCTGTCCCTCTCTCGCTATCTCTCTCTCTCTCCTTCTCTCTGGCTGTGTCCATGCGGATGTCACTCACTTTCTGTTGTGTCCACGCGGGTAATTACATACGTGTCATTTCGGTTTCGGTTAGGTGCCACAGTATCAGATTCCCAACACATACACACACACACACACACACACATATATATATATATATATATATGTATATATGTATATATTTAAACCCTTTTTGGGTCTCTGATCTGTTTAGTCAATTGTTTGGAAAATATATATCATATTCGTATCGAACTTCAATGAAGCGATAAACACGACCTTGGATCAGCGCCCGTGCCAGATTTTGACGCAGATATAGTATCTGTTTATTGAAGGGTTATTAAAGGGAAGTTGCTGCTTGTAGCTTCAATGAAGCGTAATTGCTACCGCTAAAAGCTACAATTTCACTAAAAGTTGTCAGCCATTTTTTTTCTGTTTTTTTAGTTGGAGTTTGACCCACCGCAAACTCGAACTTCCCATCGGTAAACGCATAACTTTCCCAAAAAACAAAAAAAGAATAGGCCGTTGATAATCATATGTGAGATTCATGTAGTGGCAGCAGTGGCAGCAGCGGGTAGCAGTAGTCCGAATCGTTTGATCTGTGCCAGTTATTCATCAGCAGTCATGGATAGACTGCTGGAGAGTGATGCGAGTGTCAAGTGGTAAATGGTAATCCATCAAGTTGGCGCATTAGGCAACTAAACGATTCCATTTTTAAGCCCAAACACCCGACACAAAAACACCGCAGAACACAAAATATAAAAAAAATGAGACAAAAGGTAGCCGCAGATATATTTCGCAGCTCCAACTGAGTTGTGACTGCGACGGATTGTTCGCGGGGCATTTGCTGCTCCCAGTGCCAGGGCCGGGGCATCATTAATCACACAACACGAGCCGCAAAAGGACAAGGGAATGGGGAATGGGGAAGGGCAGAAGGCAGAAGGCTGTGCAACATTATTAATGCTGATGGGTCAACAAATTGCGGCAAAAGTTCGGAGCGAATCCTAACCGATAATTATGACAGTGCAGGAGTCATGGTGTGATGCAGATGATGATGTATATGAGTACTGAACACCTCTCTCAGTTTCCCCTCTCTCTCACACAGTCTGTCGCTGATGACTCTATAAATATGCCGACGATGCGGCCACTGTTGCACAGTTGCTTCTCCTAATCAAGTCATCTCCGTGTGTCCAGGGGCCAGCACACCTTTGTTTTGGCCACAGATAATTTGTCTTAACCATGTGTGAAAGTTGCGTCAGATTTATCGGTCGCCTGCCCGCCGACAAATGAACCCCATAATGGGCGTATTTAGAGGCGACCCAAACATGCAACAAACTTGCAGCATGCAACATACATATGCTCTCCCTATTCACTAATTAACACCGTAAAACCGTTCAAAACCAAATTAAAGTTGCATTTTCAGTTAACAAGTGAGAATATACCAAATGAACACCTCTCACAATGTGAACTTCAGATCACCACCACTTGCATTTGTCATGGATCATATATTGTTGTTGTTGTTGTTGTTGTTATTGTTTTATATAAAACCACTAAACGTTTACACGGTATAATTAAACCTTTTTCTAAATTTAGAATGCTGCTGCTCATGTTGAGTCTGTAAATCTCACAGATCAGTCATTAATATCAACTAATTAACCTTTTAGATATAGGGTTTAGAAAGAGGCGTTGAAAGTTGTGTTTTATAGATCAAAATAGAAGGGAAAAGAAATAAATGGTTTGATTAAATAGATAGATATTCTCATGCCACATGCCACGTACTTATGAGAAAGATGCTGTATTCATTAAGTATAATAAATTATAATACGAACTTTATTTTCTTTACTTAATTAAATACTTAAAGAGGTTGTTTTAAAATTTTTACCAAATTGAGCATACTTTTTGTATATAATAGTGAAAAATTCGACACTCTGATTTATATATTATAATTTAAATTCATAACCAAAACAATCTTTTAGAGAATGTTACGCAGATAAATGAGTTTTATAATTGTGAACATTTATGATTAAGTGCGAGAATTACATTGAAAGGTGCAATTAGGTGAATGAATTATTCAAATCTGATCAGAGAATATTTTATATAGTAAATTTGAAGTAATTTAAACACACTACTCACATTACAGTTTACAAAATTAATTGACATTTTGTTAATGAAAATTGTTTACAAATGTGACTCAGCAATTAAAGTTAAATAATGTTTAATTTGTTCTCTATTTAGATTGCTGAGATTTATATATGAAAGATTTAAGCTTAAGGGAGATGAACTGTTAAGCTATATTCAAGAGGTGTTATAGCTTCTGAAAAAGGATAATAAAATTAAAAATAAAAATAACTAATTACTAATCTCACACTTTAGGATTTAAGATTAAAAAAACTCATTACAACTTTTATTATCATTCATTACTAACTTTTTTATATCCCTCTCTCTCTCTCTGTCTGTCTCTCTCTCTCTCTCTCTCTCTCTCTCTCTCTGCAGCATTCAGCACAATCAGAACAATTCGGGAATGGGTTGCCGCAGCCGTCGGGCTGAAGGAGCTGCATCGCCAACACCATCGGATAGCTCCGATTCGGATATATCTCTGGGCACGCATTCGCCAGTGCCGAGTAGTTTGCAGCTCCAGCACAGTCCCGGCAGCATGTCCAACGGGGCCAACGAGGAGAGTCTCAGCGTCGACGATGATAAGCCGCGTGACTTGAGCAGTGCGCTGCCGTCGCCCACCCCACCGCAGCTGCCGTCGGCATATGGTGGTGGCGGCGGAGCGGGTGCTCCAGCTGGACTAACCAACTGTTTGCCGCCGTTCAAGCTGGATGCGGCGAGCAACCTGTTCAATGCCGGCTGCTACCTGCAAAGCTTTAGCAACCTGAAGGAGATGTCCCAGCAGTTTCCCATCCAGCCGATTGTCATCCGGCCGCATCCGCAGCTGCCCCAACCGTTGGCACTAAATGGCAGCGCTGGTGGCGGCGCCGGAGGAGCACCGCATCTGCATCATCCGGCGTATGCGGCTGCGTATAGTGTGGAATGTGGTGTGGTGGTGCCACCACTGCCGCCAAAGCTGCGCATCAATTCGCCCGAGAAACTCAACTCGACTGCGGTGGCAGCTGCGGCGGCAGCGGTGGCCGCCTGTGCAACGACGACGACAACAGCGACGGCAACGACGGGCTATCATCACAGTGGCCAGCTGCTGCATCGTCCGTTCTCCACATCGCCGGAGTTGAAGCATAGTGCGCCGGAGATCACATGATATCATCAGCGAGTGTGAGGCGGCGTCGGCCTTGCCCCAAGGGTTTCTCTGCACAGTCCCTCCACCAGCTGCTCTTCCCGCTCCTCCCGCCCCCAGCACTAAGGCCCAGCTAATTCAAATTGTTTCAATTTTTATTAAGTTTAAGTCATTGCGTTAGTTAAGCATTCAACTTAGGGTACACTTCGAGCGCCCGAAAGCAATAACAACTTCATTTCGAACTGGCATCTGTTTCCTAAAATAACAAAAAGATAAAAACGAACAAAAATCATACATATATAGTACATAAAGTACAGCTGAGGAGATATATCGAAAAACAACAAAAATATATAGTATATATATATACTTGTATTTATAAAACTTGGTCGCACACTTTTCAAAGATAGTTATTTAAGATTTACGCATATGAAAATCGAATTGGGGAACTGACAAAAAAAAAAACAAAAAAAAAACACACAAAAAGAAACCACTGAAAATGCAACCAGTTTTTCATTCTAATTTTCTGTGTGTGTACGTATTTGTAAATAGAGTTTAAGTATGCAAATCATAGTGCTTACGTATACATTTAGAATGCAATAAAACAAAACAAAAACTAAAACAAAAACAAACGAAATGAAACAGTTAAGAATTTAAATCATTACCGAAAACAATTGCAAATCGTTTTTTTATTTGATGGTTGGGCAATTTCAGCAAAGAAAGAAGAAACCTCAAAGTTCGCCAGCGGAGCGTTAAGACTCAGCTCGAAACTTCTTTTAAGGCAAGAAGAAGAACTGTCATGGAATGCAAATTTTCTTATGTCTATTAATGGAAATAGCTCAAATGAATTTTTGAATATGGGAACTTCAGAGAAATAGACTACGACTATTATATTGGAAAAATATTACCAAAAATACGAATGAATTTAAATTTTTTTATAGAAGATAAAAGAAGCTTACGGAAATCAAATTTCTTCGTTTTTGATAGTAATTAGCAAACGAATTTAATCACTTTTAATAAATACTTTAAAAATAATTTTGCTTGTATTTATATATGTTTTTTTATATAAACATTTACTAAAGGAATCATCCAAAGATTTTCATATACAAATTTTCTAATCAAATCTAATCTAAAATTCCAAGCTACCAGTTTTCCTTTTAAACTATATTACTTAAATGAAAAGAATATTTTTGTGGACAGATTTACCATTTAGATCTAATGGATTGAAACCTAAACAAATAAAAAATATCTTATAAATGGAATCCCAAGTCGAGTACAATGAAATTAGTATAATTTTTTTAAGCTTATCAAATCAAAATATCTTTAAATAAGCTAATAACTTAGTTTATGCTTCTTCCAAAACTCACACAGCTGAGCTGAGTTTCAGCACATTCCGCTTTTGCGCAGTGTACTTGCTTAAGCCCTGTTAGGGGATCTGCTATTCTAGCAGTTGATATTTATTTTGAAATAAAATATCAATTTCTGTGTAAACAACAACAAACGCTGACTGGAAACGAAAAAAAAGGCGAGTGTATTGAAATGCTGCCACCGAGCCGCAAATGCAGCCAGAAGTCATCTGCAACAACAGTGCGTCGAGGGAAATAACAACATCAAAAGCCAAAACTGTGGCGTCGACTTCGGCGTCAGCGTCGTCGTCGTCGTCGTCGTCGGTGTCGACGCTTTGGTTGAACACTGGCGCCAACGATGACATGTCCTACTTGAGTGGTTTACTTAGCTGCCTTATGAAAATATCCGTGCTGTGGGCAAACACACACACGCACAAGCGATCGCATCGGCAGCGACCCGCTCACCCAGCCAGATCAGTATAAGAGCTAAAACAGCTAAAACAGCCCATCAGGCTTTGTAGATCCATAAATGACTCTACGGCCAGACGATGGCAGAGGCCACCAAAACTGACGCGTCACTGTCACTCACACACAAATGCAACGCATCATCATCGTCATTATGAGCCCTGGAAGAGTGCCCTGGGAAACACACATATCTGCCACATACATGTACGTATTTACATACCTACATACATACATATATTTTGAAAGAGCACAGCAGCCAGCGTTTCATATGCATACATATACAAACATATTTATGTATAGAACTTACCTCTGTCTGCACTCAGCGAAAACTCTTGTCCTAAATTCAAGGACAAATTTAATTGTTTAAATAAATATCATATAATAAATATAATATGTATAATATAAATCCTACTACTTTGTTCCATTCAAAATATTTTTAAATATATTTAAAATCAGTCAAATCTTTAAAATTGATTTTAAATTAAAAATTCAAATTATTCCATAAAATACTGTTCAATTTGTAAAATCGACAAAAGTTTTTAAAACGAAAATTTTCATTTTCAAGTTTTGAATTTCCTTAATCTTTATTATTTTTAAATATGTTTGAAATGATTCTGGTTCTCAAATTGGAAAACTTATCTTAAAACTAAACTTATCTAAAATTAACACTAGAAAACCTAAGTTTAAAAGTGTTAATCAATATTTTTTTATTTTAAGATTTTTAACATTTAAGTAAAGCTGAATTTCTGGTTTATTGAAGTTATGTACTTAAAATAAAAACCTTTTATCTTAGTCCAAGTGATGCAGTTAGAGAACTAACTGAGAATGTGTTTGACATGTTCTTAAAATAAAAACAATCTTACTTAAATTAAATTAACTTAAATTAGACATTTTCAGGCTAACCAAATTTTCATTCTCTGACCCAAACAAAGTTGCAACAAAAATCAGATATTCACACCATTTTTTGGCGAGTGTAGGCATATATGCGATATAATCTGTGGCGCGATTAGATGCAACAACAGCAGGCTACAGATTGTTTTCGTTATGTTTCTTTTGGACCGCCTAGATGACTGACTAGTTGTATAAGTGCTTCCTTCTTACAGCCAAATTTCGGGCTCAAATTACAAGGTGAGCGAGAGAGCCATGTGGAAGTTGTCAGTCAGTCAGTCTGTCAGCCAGGCGAGCGGGCAGGGGTAGGCAGTCACTTGAAAGCCCCTGCAATTATCAGTAGCTGGCGCTCGTCTCCCATCAAACAGATGCACACACGTATGTACACATTGAGTATACGCCACATTGTCAGTTAATTTTCGCCTTTCAGTTGTCGCTTGTAGAGTTTTAGTTTTCGGCGCCGACGTTCGTCGCAACGTCATCGTCATCATTAAGCATGATGTGACACTTTTGACCTCATTTTCAAACCAGCCCCCCCCCCCCACTTCTGCACCCCTCTGCACCCCCGCACCCATTGCCATACTACCTATTTGCCACATTTTGTGGCAGCCATCGATAGCCGATGAATGTGAACGCATTCGTTTCGATGATTGTCATACATTTTAATTAGCTTTTCGTAGTGTTTTTTGTTTGTTGGCTGAGACAAAAAATGGCATCTGGCTGTGCGTAATTAATTTTACACTCTGTCTGTTTGCAATGCGCATTCCAAGGCTATTTACCAATTACAGCAACAGCGGCTAAAACAGCAGCAGCAACAACAATCAGCAGCTAAAACAACAAACATTCAAGTGTCTGTCTTTTTTTATCAAATTAATGCGTTTCCCCCTCTCTCTCTCTATCTCTATCTCTCTGTCTCTCTCGCTATCTCTGCCGCCTCTTCACACCTCAAAATGTCCTTTTTTGGGTGGTTATTTCGATTTACATATTTACAAGGCGACTCAATTAGTTAAACCACAAAATGTAAAAAGCCTCAGCACAACTTTTACATTTTGTGTACATTTAAAATTGAATTTATGCACCCTCCGCTTGCCAACTTGCCACCTTGCCACGTTGCCAGCTTGCCAACTTGCCAGCTTGCCTCTCTCAATTTATTTAGCGTTTCTCCAACTGCTAACTCCAAATCGTTGCCCTCCACAACCTACTACGGTTTTTGCACAGTGTGACAATGTGATTCAATGTAAAATATCTCATAATTATTTAAATAAAAAAAGATTTTTTATAAATGAAAGTAACTTAAGACAATGTGAGTATAATAATAATATAATTTAAATACATAAATATTTAAGTTTGAAAGATTAATTAACTGTGATATAAATAAAAGTAATTCTAGATATCAAATCATCTAGGTTAAGCAGGAAGAATATCATTAATATCAAATCTTGGAGAATATATAGGCTACGGATACCAGATAGCAAATGAGGAATCTTATCGAGGTCGTGGAATAGGAATAAGGAAAGAGGTCATACAAGCTACAGGTTCCTCATTTGCTTGCTGGAATCTGTAGCTTATATAATATTTAATTCTTTATTTAATATCGGGAATCTCTGGCTATCCAGCAAAGATTCTCGCATTCGTGCGGAAGCTGGGATTGATGGAGGATCTATAGGCTCAAAGCGAGGCACAATAGATCTAGTTAGTCGCAGAGCAAGTATCGCAATAATAAAAATAGAGTTATTATTTAAATGTACTTTTACACATGCTCAGCACAAACTTATCTCTCGGAATGCAATTAAAAAACATTTTAAAAAATCTTAACACTTCCAATAGGAATTCTCAAAGCTAAAAAAGGGAGTAGTAGTCGTAAGCCACACCTCTGATTGCGAATATAGAGTTGCAGATGAAGAAGTATTAAAAATGAACTCATTAAATATGTAACAGGCAAAAGAAAGCATCTCCTATACATATATTAAAGATCACGGTCAACAAGTAAGTCGATCTAACCGATCTATCGATACATTGTCTATAATAACTGGGCTCAGGGAATCTGCCACTTGTGGCATTACTAGCTATTTGATTGCTTTGCATCACTGTGCCTAGTGCTTATTGGCCTCCCGCATATGGACTGAAGACAGACAGACAATATACCCACTGCTCTGCCCCGATATACCCTAACCATTTAGCAAACAATATGCAGCAACTGAGTAAAACATTTGATGCTCACATCTTTAGAATTCATTCCGCGAGGGAGTTGATGATGATGATGAACCAAATGAACCCCATCATTAAGTGCGCAAATGTACTGTAAATAGACAAACGCGCTTTGAATAAAATTCAACAAAAAGCCAAAGAGTTGCACTCGTTTGTGGGGGTGAATCTGTGCCGCAGGGGGATGCAGAAGGTGTGTGGGGTTAGCAATGCAAATTCCCTGGGCAAACAGTAGAAGAGGAAAAAACCAGAAAAAAAGAGCAGACTGCCGCCGCATCTGTGCTGACAATTGTGAAACTGGCGGTCAACAGGGCGTTGAATCAATATGGCAGGGCAACAATGGAATATACAGTATATACAGACCGTTCAGGGGGGGTTGGTTGGGGTTACTATTATGATAATTTGGCGTGACAAATTGAAGAAACTTTTAGCATTGTCAAAATATTTGCAGCGCCAAATGCGCAACGCAAACACTTCACACATGCCACACTGCTCCTAAACCCTTTCTGGCAAACAAAAAAAAAAGGACGAGCAAGACTTGAGATAACTGCCCACAATGGGCGTGGCAGTTGCTGCTGCTCATTAAGCAGTTGGGGGAGGCGTGAGCACTGCTTATGGTTACAAATAATTTGACACTTGTGTTAATTGTCATTGAGCAGCAGCAGCAGCAGCGAAATCCAACTGAAATACGAGCAACAAACCAAAATTGAAACTGAATTTACTGCTCTGTCCATTGTTGCCACGTTGGCGCGTCTAATGAGATTTGTGCCTCAAGGAGTCAGATTCGAGCGAAAAGGTGCAGGACGTTCATGAGGCGTCGATGCGTAATTCATAAAACCATTGAAAAGGCAAAAAAATAGAAAAAGAAAAAGGAAAAGGAGAAGAAAAAGGGACTGAAGCCTAGAGCACACACTCAATCTGTCTCTTTCTATCTGTTCATCTACACTGAGAAAAATATTTCACAAATTTGCCCTAGTTTTCAGAGAGTGGAACTTTGCTAAGATACCAATTTTTCATGTTCTAAAAACCGAGCTGATTTTAGAAATAAACTCTAGAAATATGTTTTTAATATCATATTTTCGAATGTGTATTAGTGTTTTCCAGTTTTCCAACTTTACAAATTATTAAATAATTTAAAAGAAAATATATACAAATTAACATTTCCAGTCAGATTTTGTTCAAAGTGTAGATGCTGTCTTTGTGTTGGCTGTCAGTGCGAACAAAGGCGTTGGACGTGGCGTGAGGCGTGGCTGTTGTGGCTGTTAGGGATCTCTCTCTGAGTACAAGAGGATTCCGTGCTAAAGAGCCCAGTCCTAAATGGGCGAAGCATTTGCGGTTTTTCTCGTATCTCGTACCTCGATTCCCAATCCTCGATGCCCAATCCTCGATTCTCAGTCCGCATTAACACAAAAGCACTCAGCAAACTGATTGAAACATTTCCGCTGTTTGTTATTGTTGCCAGCGTTCGGATTTAGAGATTAGAAACAACAACAACAACAGCGACAACAACAACAATGACAACAACTACAACTGGAAAGAAAGAAACGGTGCATTTTAAATACGTTGTCTGCGAAGATCTTTGCCAGGCGATTAGCATTGGCAGACAAATTGCAAATTGTTTTACAGTTATTTGTCAATTGTTTGTGCAGCTGCAGCCATTTTTTATATCTTTAGTTAGTTGTTGCAGTTAAGTGAGATTTTTAAACTGGCATCAATTTAACTCATTTAACTAAATTGGCTATGCAATTTAACAATTGCTAGACCCACAAACTGAACCTGAACTGAAGCTTTTCATCTATTGTGCGCTGTCAAATTGAAAAATCATATTAAATTACAGCACAAAAGCGAAAGACAACAGTTGAAGATGAAGTCAAATCAGCAAGAGGCAAATTGAAAATGGAAAATTGAAAATGGAAAATGGAAGAGATACGTATATGGAACAGAAATCATGCATTGTGCATGCGGCCCCGATTGAATTATGAATTAATAAAGATGTTTTGCCCGCAGGCAAGATTTGGGTTACACAACAAGTCAGCCCAGCTAGCAGCGGCTTGCAGGGGTGTGTGGTGGGGAGGGGGGATCGCCGGACCTTGTAGTAGTAGTAGTAGAGCAACCCTCTGATGTTGTTGCTGTTTTGGCTTTTCAGATTTGCCAAACACAACAAATCCGTTACAACAACAACAACATTTTGGCTTTTGTCTCTGGCTCGTTGTTGGATTTGGTGTAACTTGAGGATGCACTTTTTGTGCTGCCCCCTTTTTATTATTGAAAGATAATTGGGTTCACAGCGCTCAGACAGGCATGAAGCGTAGCCCAACAGCAGATTTCCACCCAAACTCGCACTCACAATTCAATTGAGATTCAAATTCACTTAGTCTTGAAGTCGGGGTCCCAACACACAGCCCAACTCTCGTCAGGCGTAGAACTTATTGTATTACATGCATGGGGTACACATATAGCAGATAGCACCACCATATCACCACCAACATCATCCAGTTCAGCATCATTATCATCATCATCATCATCATCGACAACATGTTAACGCTTTGACGTGTAAATGTTATCTCTTTTACAAATTAAGCCTCGCTGCATTTTTGGTATTGAGTTCGACTCGCTTTGTGGCAGATTTTTACACAAATCTATTAGGCATGCTGCCCCCCACTACCCTCCCTCCCCCAACCCCCAGTCGCACCCTCATCCTATTAGCCACAATCATAGCAAAATGTTTAACAATCAAATGTAATTTGAACCTGCTGAACTGTTGTCGATGTGGCCGCATCTAAAGCGAATCTAAGTCCAAGTTGAGGGATCGGCAGAGGTCGTAAATCAGGCATATGCATATATGCAAATTATGTGGGTTCCATGAAGACCCATTTAAATATGCATATACATTATTTGAGTGCACAAATGGTTTTGTAAACTTTCGAGTTAATATTTTAAAATGCTTAAATTTTGGGGTTGCTCTGATTTGAACTGGATTAATTCAATTTTTCTTTATTATTATGTAATTCTATTGAGATCTTTGTAAAATGTTAAAATGTTAATATTATTATTATTATAATTATTATTATTATTGTTATTATTATTATTAATATTATTATAATAAAGCTAATCGTTGATGGTAATTTATGATTAGTTCTCTTTGAAAAAGGTAAATTTTAGCTAATATTAATTTTTTAATATTATTATTAATTTAATTTAAAAATGTATATTAATATATAATCATAAATTAAAATGTTCTATATTGTTTTTTACTTTTACTTTAGTACAAATCTTTGATATATTTTTAACATTATGTTTTTCTATCAAAGGTCCATTAAGAACTCGAAAGAAAAAGTCGTCTTTCAGAAAGAACATTTAAATGCATTTAATTGGAATTTTAACCGATCAAAAACTCTGGAATGTTTTCGATATTCGCTCGATTGCATTTGCTTGTTGCCCCTACGTATTGCCTGCTCCTATGCCGAGATCTAATCGGTTTAGTTTTCGACCCCACACATACATGTATATCTAAGTAAATCGCTGCACATGCCAAGCCAAAAAATATGATCCCAATGCCGGCAGCGATTGGTAAAGGTTTATGTCACCTGAATGCCAAGCGCGGGACAACCAAATGGAGGCACAGATATGTATATGTATGTACTTATGTATGTGCATGCATGTGGCACAAACATATGTGTGAATGATATCTGAAGCAAATCGGCTTAGGGCCAAATAATCGCCGTTTGAAAATAAAAACACGCGCATCATCGACACCACAGTTCGACAGGCCCAAGAGCTGCTGCCAATGATTATGAACCAATAACAACAACAACAACAACAACAACAACAGCAGCAGCAACAGCAACAATAATAACTATGAATGTGTTGTGTGTGGATGCCACAGATTTTGATCGAAAACCTTCGGCTGTCGCATCTATTTTCCATTTGTCGCCTCTAATGACATATTTAAGGTGTTAATCGTCTCATTGGAACGTTGCTTCAGTTCGCATCGGGATTTGCCTGCATTGTTTAAAGCCAACATGCACACACACTCACACACAAACATGCACATATATGAATGCATACACTGAGCAAAAAAAATAGAGCAGTTTGCACATTTTTCCAGAATTTTAATTCCAATGTTAAATTGCTACAATGAACAGAAATTATTTGTATATAACTAAAAGTATTCCACAATTAATTTTATTTAAAATTGTAAGCATTTAGTAGTTTGTTGGAGATTGTATATAAATTGAGAACAGGTATTTTCTTTCAGTGCATGCCTAAGCATATCCATATGTATGTGGGGTAAATATTGATGTTGCGATTATGCCTATTGATGCATTGACAATGGACTTTCCGTGCATTATCCTTGCCCAGCAATCTGACTCACTCTCTCTCTCTCTCTCTCTGTCTGTCTCTTTCTGGCCCTACCCCTGCCACACAGCTCCTGGTGTCGATTAGTTGCAGCCGTTGTGTGCCGTCGGATTCAGTCAATCGTGTGTTTGGCTTTATGGCGCATTATCCCCTAAATCACAAACAAAACTGCAAACAAATTGCCGCTGCAAGCCCAAAAATAGCACCTCAGGCTTAAGGCCAACAACAACAACTGGATTTGGGCCAAGGCATTAGCTCAAAATTGGCAAATGGCCTCAGCTCTAACTGCATTCATGGAAATGAACCGCATTGCTTCCGACATCGATATATGCACACACACATATATATATACATATATATATACTAAGCTGTCTAAGGCAAATCCAGACACACTCACACAGATTAGTGCGTACATATCTCATAATCCACAGCGACTGTTTCGACTATTATTGTTTATTTGTCGCTTGTCATCAGTTAATTGAAATTACAGTGTATTATTTGTGGTAGCATATCAAGTTATGGCTTATTAATATGCCAAACTCTCAGCATTGACTAAGTGCTTAACAGATGCTTTTTTACATGCAGTAACTATATATGTACAATCACATATATACTTTACAATATATATATACACTGTGTTTTCTTTTAGCGCCTGCGCATTTTGCTGCTTGTTTGACGGCTGTAAAACCACTGTGCTGCTTGCTGTTAGCTGATTGGCTCTGGCGCAGCTAGCCAATGAGCGTTGAGCAAGTTTGAGCTGCTTGCAAGCAGTTTGGTGCGTGCTGTAGCAAGCAGCATAATTTCCTCAAAGGGGAATAATTTGTAGAACATTTCTAAATAATTTCCCTGTTTGCTGTTAAATACCTAAATTGAGATTGAAAACAGCTGCAAATTATCGGTTCTAAATTAAAATTATACAAATTTCGCATTGTTTTAAACCATTTTTATTTTTAATAAAAAATTAACATGCCTTTTATTGTTTTGTAGCTATAATTATAATTACTAATTAAGTAAATGTTTTGTTACCTTTCTTAGCCATTTTAATTGTATTTTTTCTGTTTTTTTTTGTTTTGTTTTGTTTTTGATTTTACATAATTAGATCTATTAAAAATTCAACATGAAAGTTCAGCTAAAAATTGCTCAATTGTTGCATTCAACGTTAAACGTTTTGATTTCAAAATTGCATTATTTTTATTTTTATATTTGTTTTTATTTTTGTCCCCACCCACTTTCATACTATTTATAACAATTTGATCGTATTCTAATTAACAATGTTTCGCAAAAAGTGTTTAATAATAAAACAAATTAAAATTATCAACTAATTACGAATATACGAATATTAACGTTTAATGTTGTTTGTTTGTTTGTTTTCCTTACTAAAATTATGTGAACACAACAAATGAAATTCAATGCAAAAAAAATTAAACCATCTACATATGAAAAATAGAATTTGGCTAGAGTAGAGCAATGCAGTTAACTACAGGTATGTGTGTAAGTATGTGTACATATGTATGTGTGTGTGTGTGTGTGTTTATATAATTATGTATATGTATTTGTTTATTTTGTTTTCGATTTTTCTCTTTTTTGTATGTATTTAAAATGCAAGTGCTGCAGGCCCTGCCAAGTTAGTTGACTGTGCTAACAAAATTAACAACAAATTGTTTATATTTATATATATGTATATATATATTATTATTTTTGTATTAATTGTCTAGTCAAAAAAAACCAAAGGCAAAAAACATAAAAAATATTGTACAAATTATAGTTAGAATTAATGGTAAATATTATTATGTATTGTATAACAAATGTAATTATTAATATTATAGTATAAGTAATTAATTATTTCAATCATTTTCGCTACTATTTCTCAACTCTAGACATTTTTTGTGTGAACCTCATGGACGGATGTTTAATCTGAAGTAAAAATTGGCGCACAGCAGCTCAGCCGAGGCTGCATACAACCCCCGAGTGACGTCAGCAAAGTAGAGTGGGATGGGCGGAGGAGGGGGTAGGGAGGAGGGGTGGTTAGGAGGAGGTAACTTTGAGTTGGTTTACCACAATTTTGATTTACACTAAAGTTAACTATACGCTAATCAACAGTTATCATTTTTTTTTCGTTTTCATTTTCATTTGTTTTCTTTTCTCATTTCAGTTTTTGTACAGTGTATACGCAAACGTGCTCGTATCGTATATAGGCATCTAAGGCATAGTTGTTTTCATTTTTCTATATATTTTAAATAAAGTACTCGTACTTTTTTTTCTTTTTTTCTCTTTTTTTTTTGATTTTGTTAACCAATTATTTACAACAATTTCGTATCACATTTGCATTTGTTTTTGTTTATACATGATTTTGTTTTTGCTGTCGCTTTTGACACAGTGTCGTTTGTTGTATGCAATCTTTTGAGCAGCACTGTGCGATTTTTCTAATAAGTAGAAAACTGACGACTTTTGAAAAGCGTCGAATTTTCATTGTGATTCTGTCTGTTTTTTTTTCACTTCTTAGTTGTTATTGTAAGTTTTATAAGTTAGTTTAACTAGGAGCTAAGTAAAAGGTACGAGTATAATAATATATAATTCTTAAATTATTTTATCTCTCGCGAAGCGCTGTGTGTGAAAGACATTAGTTGTGTTGTGTGTTGGTGTGTGTTTGTGTGTGTTTGATTGCTAAAACAGTGTATCCTGGCTATAGATAATCGTACTGTATATTGATTATATATATCTTGTGTATATATATAAAGGTAGTTATATATGTTTGTATATGCATATGTATCTGTGGTTATATTTAAACTTGTTTTATTTTTTCTTGCTTTTTATACTGCTGTCCTATTTTTATAAACTCTGGAAAACATAACAAATTGAAAGACATTAGTTATGGTCATATATATTGGAGAGTATATAAACAAAGTGTGCACACTATATACCATATATATCGTACATACATATACTCATATATCATTAAAATGGTCGCTTTATTGAAAAAAAAACAAACATTTTTTAAGCATTATTTTTGAAAACTCTAAAATTGGTCTATAAAAATCATAACATTTAAAACATATATTCTTCATTTTTGATATAGAAAAGTTGTGCACAAATTAGAGAAGCGACCACGCCTTATACACATATATACGACTATATATAGCATATATATGTATGTTTGTCTAGCTGTCTGTATTTATGTATAGTGTATATATATATATTTGAAATGCCTAGTTTAAAACCATGGGACGCCTTTGAGGCGCCTTGTTGCCTAGTCGCCTAGACGCACTAAAACTGACGATTTGGCTTACGCAAGACGTAAGAACGTTACGTTTTATATAGAACGTAAGCTAACCTGCCAGTTAAACTGGCTGGAAAATTGTTAATTATTGCCTTTCTTCCTTTATCATTTTTTTTTGTTGTTTTTGTTTTGTTGTATGCTTATCAAATACAGAAGACTACAGACTAAAAAAATTGCATAATTAACACTACATAACAGGATTTATATGTTTTTTTTTGGGGAAGAGGTTACTTTTGATTTGATTCTAAGATCTCTTTTTAACATATCCTCATCAATAATCATTGTTGTTGTTGTTGTTGTTGAGTGGGATTAGGTAACTACGTAGCTCTCATTGTTGTTTTTTGTTATTATTGTATATAAACATTAATAAACATTTCCTTTTTAAACTAGTTGCGTGTGTGTGTGTGTCTAATTCATTGATCAGCTCAGATTGAGCTACACTCGGTATATATATATATATATATATCGGGATATATATATATATATATATATATGTATGTATATATGTATTTGTTTATGTGGCCGGCAAGTGTCAGTTGCCGGCAAACTGTGGCTGCTATTGATGGCTTTTGCTGAGTAGATGCGCATTGAATTCATAGACATTGTTCAGCTGCTCGCCACAGATGTTGCACTTCCAGGGATTGCTCTCGCAGTGGCAGCCCTTGTGCAGGAAGTAGAGCGTCTCGTCGGGGAACTCAATGCCACAGAAATGGCAGGTGAGTATCTGTTTGCGATTCAGCAGCAGCTCACTCTCTTGCCCCGTCGACGTGATCGTTCCGTTGCAAATGGGCGTTGAGCTGCTGCCATTTGTTGGCGTTGCTGTCGGTGTGCCACTGGTGCCACCAGTGGCACCTGCTGCAGCACTCGCACTCACCGCACTACCATTCATCATGCTCTGCGGCAGAGTCTGCAGCTCATGCTCCAGCGGCGTGGCGTTCCTCGTTATCCGATTGTTCGCCTTCGCGCAAATGCGTCGCTTTAAATCCTCGCGCAGCAGCGATTTCAGTGGCGAGACCTGTGCAAGGATTAGAAAGTTTCGATTTAGTTGGATCTTATATATAAATAACACGACTGTTGCCAAATCTAGATGCACACAGAAAAAATATCGCACTAAATAGTAGAAAATCTTTCTAAAATGACAAATAATTTCTGGCTCCGAGAATCTAAAAATATGATTTTTTAATTTTTTACAAATATTTTGTATTTCTAAAATTATATATATATAAATCTTAAATTTTAGAAAAAATCCTATAATACTATAAAACTACTATTTCTAAAATGCAGTGCGATATTTTTCTGAGTGTGAGAACGCTCGAAACGAATCGAGAGCAAAACGAATATGTTTAACCTTAATCAGTGAGGTGATTCTGTTGTTGTTGTTATTATTGTTGTTGTTGGAAGCTGATTCGTTGTCACTGTTGGGATCACAGCTGGTGCTGCCATTCAGCGACGACTCCTTCTTGTCCACATCCTCCAGCAGCGGCTCCTGCATAAGTTAGAAGAGTTTAAAGCCAAAGCGAAATCAGCAATTTTCAGCTGCTGCTCACCTGCTTGATGGGTATGAGGCTAATCGAAGGCGTTATGTGATTCTCATGATGATGATGATGTGGATGGTGATGTGTGTGATGTGTGTGATGGTGATGATGTTGTGAATGGCTCTTGCTGCTCAAGCTCGTCGCTGTGGTGCTGGACGTAATGGTTGTGGCTTTGCAATCCATGGGCAAATCCTGTGGAGCGCCCAGCAGCAAGGTATGCTCCTTGAGCTTCTCCGTATCCAGATCATTGTTGTTGTTGTTATTGTTGTTTGTGCTGTGATTGTTGTTGTTGTTGTGATTGTTGCCCTGTAAAGCAGATTCACGCAAAACGCAAATCAGCTGAGCGCTCATAAGCAAAAGGATAGAAAATTGAGGCATGTTGTGTGCAACACTTACATTGAACAGCTCCGTATTGACGCTCTCACCAAGCGTTGAGATCTCCACGTGCGGCGTGAGGAAGTGCATCGGTGGCGTTGCATTCTCAAGCGAACGCATCGATTCACCACTATCACTCTGATGACTCGCCGGAGCAGAAGATTGCTGCTGCTGCTGTTGCTGCTGCTGTGGCAATTGGGTCATTGCTGGCGACACATAGCTGGCGGCGGCGGCTGCTGCAGCAGCGGATGCCTGCGATTCGAGGGCGAGCAGCAGCGAGGATGTGCCACCCGGACCAGGATTGTCCAGATCGATGCCATGACGATTGAAGAAATGGATGCGCAGCGATTTCATGGAGCCGGCACGATAGCTGCACAGCGGACACGTCTTGACCAGATCATGTTGGCCGACATGCTCGTTCTGGAAGTGGGCACGCATCGCAATCTGACGCTGGAAACCGCGATTGCAGATGGGGCAGTGATAGGGCAGCGTTTTCGTGTGCGTCGTAAAATGCTCGGCCAAATGATCCTTGCGAAAGAAACGCTTCTGGCAGACGCGGCACTCGTACGGCTTGACGCCCGTGTGCCGCATCTTGTGGCGCCGCATATTGGCGCCATTCGAGAACTTCATGTTGCACACATCGCACTCGAACACTTTGCGTGAGGCATTGTTGTTGTTGCCGTTGCTGTTGTTGTTGTTGTTGCCACTGGTGCTGTTGCCACCGCCCCCGCTGTTGTTGCCAGCCGGCGAGGAACTGGCCGAGGAGCTGGAACCATTGCCAGCTGCATCTTGCGTCTGCTGTTCCTGTTTGCAACTTGCGCCGCCGCTGCTGTCCATGTGGCTGACACTCATATTCTCGGGCTCCTCGCTCTTCAGCCGCACCGCGACTGCAACCTGCCCCGCCAGACACTGCACCACATGCAGCAGCAACGTGGCCCGCGAACTCGTCTCAAAGTTGTCGCAACGCTCACAGCGGAATGTCATCGGCGGCGAATGCGGCCCAGTTGTGCTCAGATTCGTTGGCGTCGTCGGCGTCCCAGCCAGCGAACGCGACTCCGGCTGTTCGGATTCCGATGCGGATGCCGAGGCGGATGCTGAGGCGGATACGGCGGCAGCAGCCACGGCGGCCTCCTTCAAACTGCGCAATGCGAGCGCATTGTGATGTAACAGCGCCGCCGTCGTCGGCGTCATATCCACAAGTAGTCCGCCACCGACACCGCCACCGACACCACCACCAACCCCGTCCTTCAGCGCCAGCTCCATACTGCTAGATGCTGCTGTGCTAATCGCTTCGGCCATCTGCAAGCGATTTAAATGATTGAAATTAATTTTAATTAATTAAAATAAATTAATTAAAAAATTATCATTTAATATTCAATAAATGATGAAAAGTGAGCAACAGTTGCTGGTTTCTGCTTGCAATTCACAACCAGTTTAAGCTGCGCAGTTATCGAAGTATTTTCAAATTCGCTAGAGCTGGGCAAGGCACAGCCAGAATTCAGATGGTCTCTTAGACGATACTCCAAGCTAGGATTGCACACTAAGACAGCAATTTTTAAAGCAATCTTCAAGCCTATGTATGAGTCTACTTTCGACCAGCCTTATCCAGCTTTTCCAGAAACAAGACTCAAACAATGAAAGCATGCAACGAGCAGCTGAAGATCCCTTGGGAACATGAGCAGATTACAAAAGTCAGCGGCCGTTAAAGGACTCCATGACCACCCAGGCAACTTGGCCCTGAAAGTTCTGGGCTATAGCGCTAGCATAAGTAGGCATCGCTGACCCGATAAACCTTCCATAGGTAGAGATTTAACATTAGATAATCTGCATTTCTAAGTCATGGTAATTACTCAAAGTATTATCTCAAATTTACCTTTAATCGCTGTAATAAAATTCCATATATAGAACATATAACATATATATATGCATACGTATATATGTATATACATTTAAAGATACAGATTCTCAATGCTTCAATTTGTGAAATCGAAAAAAGTGGAGCACATCTGTAAAGTTTATTATTGTTATTGTTTTCTCAAAATCGTTTGTGAATCTTCATTGAATTGAAAAACATTTTGAGTTGAAGAAATATGAACAAATTGTAAGATATAATAAATGTATGTAGAAAAGTTTTTAAACAAGAAATCATCTTTTGACCGATTATTCCTATGAAAGCTATAAGATAAACCGTGTTTGATCTCGCTGATTTCTTAATAATTAAATTGAGTAAGTTTGATTGGGTTATCTTGTTAGACAACAAAATTTTATCTTTTAACCCATATGGTAGCTATATAATACAGTCATTCAATTTAGACAGATTCGACATAAGCTGCGACACTAGTTTGCAAAGAAAGAGACAGACAGACAGGCAGATAGACTGACAGACATTGCTATATTGGCTTGAGTTTTGATACTGATCAAGTATATATATACCTTATGGATATTTTTCGGTCTGCTTCAATTTGTTGTCAAATATATATAAATAAATGTATAAAAATTAGCCAACGAATTAAAGAAAATAAATGAAAATTTGTTCTCAAACTTGAATTTTGACAAGAACTTTAAAAGTAGATGCCAAATCTGACATCTGTTTAAGGCATTGTTTGTATGGTGCAATTTCCAAAATGGAATCAAAGTTGCAAGTAATAAACCGAAATCGGGGTCAGCGTCTGGAGAGTAACCAAACAGCGGCCATTTGTAATATTTGGTGACTCGAACTAAACGGCAAATTGGCCAAGAACGACAAGAGCCAAAAAAAACACACATATATATACAGATATACATATATACACATATCTGTATATATATATAATCGAACATACAGTTGGGCTGTAACCATTTTTGGGCGGCTGTCGTTGCCGCTTTGCAGCCGTCTGTTGGCGGCTGTTTCTATCAAAATACCAAAGTTATTGAGGCCAATTACTTGTCTTGCAGGTGGGCAAAACTACAACAACCAATGCAAACAGCTACACACATAGATACGCACACACACACACACACACACAGAGATACAAACACATAGAAGTCAGTCAAAAATATTAAACACAAAGCAGAAAACTGATGCTCAATGTTAAGATGGGTTTTCAATAGGTCAAAGTTAGGATAGTTAATGGCTCAAACTAAAGCCAAAACTAAATGAATCAAAGTGCTGTGCTGTGAAACGAACTCACTCGAGCCGACACACGTTTTGGGCCAAGTTAGTTTGCTGGCTTGTTGGCTGGCTGCAGCTAATTTGTGATGCGACCTTGAAATAGTTGTGGCTGAATTGTGCATTAGCATTAGTCAGAGATCACAAAAGCCAATAGCCATGGACGATCATCATCAACTAGTGATGATGCCCCTTCCCCCATTTAGACACAAACACACACACACACACACATACAGATGTATCCACATTCATCACTTGAAACACACACACACACATATGTATCCACATTCAACTCTGGGGCAGGTCATGCAAATTGAGGGCGAGTGGCATTTCATCATTCTGGTTAGTTTATGTTTTTTTTTTGCTTCTTCTTTTCTGTAGGCCTATTTCCAAGTACAAACAGACATATTTATGTAAATATCGTTTTAAATACACTTTGGCGCCCTCAAAAAAACTAAATGAAAAAATAAAAAGATATATAACAGGTTTCATTGATGCCCTTGCAAAAGGGCTGTATTTGCATTTTATACACACAAATGTGTTACACTAATGAACTCTGAGAAAATGATTAAAAAGGCGTTTTAATCGACTTCCATTGTTATGCAGATGATAATGAATCGGAAGACTAAACTATATCAGTGTATCATTGAGCAGAGAGAGAGAAAAACCACAGAAAAAACGATTTTTTGTGGGATATAAATATAATAATATAATATAATATATATAAATATATATTTTTGAAATTGATGTTTTTTTTTTCTTGAAGTGTGATTTTTTCTTTTCTTTTTTATTGTGTCCTTGAACAAAACAAATATACCACAAATATATGCACAAATTATGTGCAGAAATTTGAATAGTGTTTTATACAAAAATGTGTTTTCTGGTTTTAATCTGCTTCGATAAAAAACGACCAACATCTGCAAGAAATTCACTTTTTCAAAACTTTCTTAAAAACCAAAAGAAACTTTGAAATCTTTTACTTTTTTAACTTTGTTTAACAATATTTGATCAAATTGGGTTTCCTCCTCATTCATCCCAATCCAAAAAGTGTTGACTTGGGTTTGGAATTGATTTTAAGTTAATAATTTCAATAAATAAAATATTTATTTTTCAGTGTTTCCGTAATCTTTGCTATTAAATCAGTTTACATTTGAATATCCCCAGATTTATTGTCTGCTTTAGTTTATTTTTTCATTTTAAATTTTTATATTAAATACTGCCTTTTAGTTTTACATAATTTAGTCTTTAACTTAAATGTTAATTTAATTAAAAATGCATATTTTTTTAAATTAAAAAATTTTGAACTGTTTTTAGTCCACATAAATAAGAAAAATAATCAACAATTGCTAGAGTTTTTTTTTTGGTTCATCTTATAAAATGTATACAAATTAAATAAATTAATAGCTAATCGAAAAACCACATTCCAATAAGAACTAGGGTATTTAAACTTCGTCAATGCAGCTAACAAGAGTTTTCCTTCTTGTTTTCTTGGCTTTGAGCGGAGTCAAAGCAGGCACTTACACACATTAACACACACACGACACACACACACATATAGATATATATATATATATAAAGCTGATGTTGCCTTTTGAGTATGGGTAATTATTATGAGGTGCTTTGGGGTTTTTGGTGCTTTTGAGGTATTTTTTTGTTGGTTTTTGTTTTTGGCATTATAAATGCGAGCGTAGTTTAGTAGTTTGGTAGTTTGATAGTTTTGCTAGTTAGCTGCCCATTGGAGTCATTGGGTCAAGTTTTAAATCAGCAACTGGGTCACACACACACCACATCTATGATGTCGCCGGCAGCGTCGCTGGCAGTGCGGCTTGCTGACTGACTGACTGACTGCCAGTCGCTTTTGGGTGTCCCGCATTTTCACTCACTGCTCCCAATTTTGCAGAAAATAAGAAGAAGATATAGCCATACAAAATATTGAAACGCAAACCTAGGTGAAATAACCAGACTTCCCTAGCAGCATTTACTCGACTAAAGGATATCCTGTGTGCAGTTTCCAATTTCTGCTAAATTTATACAATTATTTTTAAACATTTTAAATAAGTACAGGGTATAAACTACAAGCATAAACTTGTCTTCTGCTGAAGACTTTTGTCAAATTGTTTTTATATAACTTTTGTTTTTAAATTTTTGGGAAATAAGCATGGCCAATCAGGTATTACGTTTATTTACTTATTTCTGGGAGGGATATCTAATAAGTTATAGCAAATAATACATACCAAATTTCATAATTCTGGCTCTTATAATCTTCGAGTTAGTCGCAAAGGAAGTTAGCAAATTTTTGTGCAAACGAAAAAAGTAATCAAAAAAATGCATAAAATCTGCGATCGATAAATACTTAATAAATAAATACATCTTCCTTATTAAGAGAATATGTACTTCATTTAAGTAATCTAAGATCTAAGAACCACCCGTAAACTAAACTCATCATTATTATGCACTCTCAACCCAGTTTTAATGAGTACAGGGTATAAAATGTATAAATCTCCTTTGCTTTAGTTTAGTTGCCTGCTGCCAAAATGAGAGCACACACACACACACACACACACATACAGACGCACGCAAGGCAGTGGCAGAGACATAATTGGAACAATTTAAGGGCCCTTAATGACGTCGACTGCGACGCTGGCTTGTAGGCCAAATGTATCTTTTTGCATAGCATTTTAAAGCTCAAACTCAAACTCAAATTCAAAAACAAATTCAAATTCGAATTGGATGTCGAATTGGAAGTCGAATTCGAATGCCTATTGATAAATCATTGCATTGAGGCATCTTTTGTGTGTTCATCAGCATAAATGCTGCTGCTTAATCATATGCAAAACTGAGGCAAAAGCAGCTGGCGCACCAAACACCAAACACATTACAGATTTGACCTTAACAGCATTTTGTCTACCGGTTTTCTAGTGGCATCAAGATGAGGTTAAGTCTCTTCCCCTCCCCCTCTCCCCCTCGACTGTCTCCCTCTCTCCCTTTTTCCACGCTTATGGCCCCATTCATGGGCTAAGAAATGAGTCAGTCGGTCGATCGGCTATTGCCTTGCTTTTATTTAATTTTATTTGTTGTTGTTGTTGCCTCTACTTCTGCTTTTGCTTTTTGGCTTTTTGCTTTTGGCTTTCATCGCGAAACGAACCATTCCCAAAGTGTTCCCCCAAATAAGTCGCGACTTGGTTTCTGATTGGACTGTGAGTGACATGTGCTTTGGCGACGCCAACAAGAATCAGAACAAGAACAACAAATAACACACACACACAACATACACACACACACTCACAATCGAGACGGCAGAGAAACAAACCACTTTCCACGCCTGACACACTTAAATGCTACGTGCTCTTTTGCTACTTTTGCTGCTGTCGCTGCTTTTATTACAGCGACGCTGGCAGCGACGCTACTCCCATAATAGAAAGTGGAACAGGAATTTCCCTCCCATCAATGCCAATGCGGCGGCAGCAGCAACAACAACAACAACAACAACAACTGCCGCTGACGATGATTTCATTTTGGCTTGCAGCAGCAGCAGCGAGCAGCGCCCGTCGCGCTCATTGCGAAACACTTGCCACGGCCAACAAGCAAATAGCAAGAACAACAACAACAACGTCAAACGAGAAAAGCAGGCAAAAGCAGAAGAAGAAAAAAGGCGTAAAAAAGAAATAGTTCAGTTGGGGGCAGCGTCAAACATTGCTCAGCTGAGCGCCAAGAGCAAAAGAGAGTGCAAGCTAAAGAGAGAGAGAGAGAGAGCGAGAGCTGGCACGTGGTGAGAGTAAAATAGGTGAGAGCAAGCAATCCGATTCGAATTGGGAAGCAAGTGGAACATGCGGCATGCATTTATTGTTTATGCTCGGCGCGCATTGTTTTTATTTAGTTGCTGCTGCCGCTACTGCTGCTAAAATGTAAATGCAACGAACAAATGCCATATGGCAGTTGACACACAAAAAACAGAACAGAACAGTACGCAACTTTCTTATTGGTTTTTCTTGTTGTTGCACAAATTGCATTCGATATGTGACCATTAAAAAATAAAACGGTGTGAATTAGTTTCTAATTATTTATGGCCTGTCTCCCGACCCGTTCCGTTCCGTTTCGTTTCGATTCGTTTCATATCGCACTCTCTTCGCTCTCTTTGGTAAGTGGCACTGGCTGGCGTATAATTTTTGTTGTTTTTTTCTGCTGACCTAATTATACGCTCATTTTGATTCACTTGATTTTCTCTGCACACAAACACACACACGCACACACATGCACAGACATACACACACATGCAAGTTTCGTCACTGCTACGACAAGTGGAGCAGCAGCAGCAGCAGCATTTTGCGGCGGCGGCCCATTGGGGCAGGCGGCGACCGCAATATGTATTTTTTTTCGTGGTTGCTGGGACGTATGTACATTATTGGGCTTCCCAATAAGATTGTGGTATTTATTTACTCACACGCTAATTCGCACTCTATTTATGTTTTGTATCACTTTTTGCTCTTGCACTTATGGTGCCAACGGCAAATTGCATTTGTTTATGCGTTTAGTTGAGTTTCGTTGATTTTTTCTTTTGTGGGTGCTGATCGAAACACCTGCGCAACGAACGCTGCCCACGGATTTCACTACGCGCGAATTCTTCTTTGGATCAGCCGTCGACGGCGCGTCGGTTGGATTCCGCTCCCGATTCCGAATTTCGATCCCGTTGCCGAGATGCCGATGCCGATGCCTAAGCCAATTCCGATTCCGCTTATTGGCGCTGTCGTCGACGACGCGCACGAACGAACTGAAACCCAAGCAAACTGCAATAGCTGGTGGAAGTACAAAATGTGTGTGTTCGCTTATACATGTATATGTGTGTGTGTGTACGGGTTTGTGTGTATGACAGCCAGCCAGCCAGCGAGCGAGCGTCTCTGGCTGACTGTCTGTCTGACTGGCAGTCTCAGTTTCTGTTTTGTTTTGGGACGGAAATGACAGTGGCGTAGTCGCCGCTCCATTTTTGGCCGCCAGAGGGCGACAATTAGAAGTAAGTAAATTAAACCTAAAGCAAACTGCAAAACTCATTTATTATGTAAGAGTGTTGTTCGACACTTTAAATGTATTTCTAAATTCTTTTTAAACCACGCAGCTTTGTTTTAAATATTTATTATAAAAGTTTAATTTAACCCAAAAATATATGTTTAACTTAATTAATTAATGTTTAACCACTAATTAATATCAAAAACAAATCTCTGAAATATCATACATTATATATAATTATTTATATTTTTATTATTTATATTTATTTATTTGTTTTTTAAAGGATATAAAAGCATTTTAAATTATGACACAATTTATACATGCCTCCCCCTCTAGGAAGCGACGCCACTGTGCAAAGATTTGCCAATCGTTGGCGCGCTCGAGCTCTCAGCCGCAGCAGCAGCAGCAGTAGCAAAAACAACAACAACAACAAAACGCAGTCGACTGGCGCAAGCAGCAGAATTTGAAATTAGGTCAACAGGTTTAGTTGGTAGTGGGCCTGAAGAGCGCTCTGCGACTGCGGCCTATTCGCATGATAGTAACTAGAGTGTGTTGTTTTTGTTGTTGTTGCTGTTGTTGCTTTATTTCTGTAATTTGGCTGCTGAGTTTACCTACGGTGCGACCTCGGACTGTCGCTACCATCATCCGGGCATCACACGCAGAGCAGCGCTGCGCATCCAACGCCAACGTCAACAGCGACGTCAACGCCAACGCAATATGCGTTCGTTTATTGCACCACCACAGAGCAGTTGCAGTTGCAGTTGCAGTTCGCTGCTGTTGCGGGTGTCATAGATGCACAATTTGAGCTTTTTGCACACACACGCACACGGCCTGAATGTGTGTGAATTGAGCACACGGCATGGTTAGAAGTGAACAGAAGGAGGAACTGAAGTGTGGGAAGAGGAAGGAGGAAGGGGGCGGCGGAGGAAGCGAGGGAAGCGTGCACTAAGTTGCGCCCGTTTTTATACACAATACCCTACACATTGCAGTGCAATGGGTATACGCAACTTTGGAAATGTTTGTAACAGAGTCAGAGGGTATTTTAGATCGCTGATAATAATTGTATGTTTTAATGAATCAATGTCAATTGTACTATTTATTTTCCCTCTTACCAAAATCCATAAATTTAGACTTTTAATCTCACTTTTTGTTAACTCCTATCGAAAATTAACAGTGCAAGTAACATCAAATTTGGCGTGTAAGCCTTGGCTTTATTTGCCTTTAATTTTCAAATGCTTAACGACACCTTCCCATTATTAGTAAATTAAAAACAAACGAACGTTTTTAAAAGTTTTTATATTATATAGAGCGAGAGAGACAGAGTCATAAACAAGTGAAAATATGCCTTGGAGCAATTTCAAGTCGATTACAGGGTATTTGCTCGTAGGGCACACTCATCTAGAGCACTGTTAGTTGTTATTACATGCGATAGATCTTTTGCAAGCTCTCGCACACGTTGAATATGTATGTGTGATTGTGTGTGTCTGTGCATTTGGGGGAAATTGTGTGCGTCAGTTTGTGCAAAATGTTGGGAGCAAATTCATGTGCATGTGCATGGATTTGTGTGTGTGTGTCACAAATGTACTGAAATGTAAACCCAAATGCAGCCAATAAGACAACCAAACACACACACACGCGTGTAAATGTGTCCAACTTGAATTTGTTTTCATTTCGTTGCGTTTGTTTTTTCCGTTTTGTTGTCCATGAGACTCGCAGCATGAATTGCTACATACTTCTTAGTTGGTTTCTATGTCACAATCAAATACAAAGCACACACACACACATACATACACACAGATGCGAATAGGTAAAAGAGAGAGACAGACAGACAGAAACGAATAGACGTAGTCGTAATGAGTGAGCCGCAGCGGGCAAGCATAGCAAGCAGCACCTGCAAGCAGCGCAGCAGCCGCACCATGAGCAGATAGATAATCCCAGTAGAAATTGAAACTGGCTGCGGCAAGTTTAGAAACTGGTATAGAAACACACACACAATCACACACATACGCACACTTGCATGCAAAGCATACATACATGTGTATAAAGAGGCAATCGACCTTGTAGGAGTATTTTGTCTTGGAGCGCGGCGCACGCCCGTTAACTGGGCCAACGCGATTGCACTGAAATCAGGTGGGCGTGACGTAGGTAAATGTTGGCCAATGCATAAATATGTATGTGCGAGTGTGAGTGTGTGTGTGGGAACATTTTGGAAAGCAAGAAGCAGAAGCAGAGGCAAGGCAAAGGCAGACACAGAGGCAGAAGCTGTCGGTACCCTTGGCTGCCCCATAATCCACATTTAAAGTGATCCAATCAGACACACACACACACAGAAATATTGCCTTTCGAAATATATATTCATCCATCATACATATATATTTAAGCATCTAAAATAGCCACATTGAATTTTTCGTAAGAACAACAACAACATCAACAATGGGCCTTGTGTTTGTTTGTTGCTGAATTTACCTTCAGCGCAGCTGGAATATTTCGCAACAATCTCCGAAAGGCGTTTGTATTTGGCAATTTTCAAATTTTGAAATACCACAAGGTGCATTCTAACAAGAAAATACTCACACACGCACACACTGCCACAGACACTGCAGCGCGCTCTCAGCACTCACACACACATATATATACACACACACGTACACATTGCAATTCTTGGCTTGCTTGTTTCTCAATGGAAGTGTTTGGTGGTGTTTTAGTTTTTAGGGGAACCGGGCAACCGGACGCAAGGTGTAGCACTAATAACAACAAACTAACCTCCTCCAGTGTGCTTAACCGAAATAAATGAGATCCGCGCGCGCGTTTGTTTTTTTGGTAAGTAGTGTTGTGTAGCACTTGATTGTAGGTTTTTTTCTGGTGCACAAGAACAGAACACAAAATGCAATTGAACGAAAAGGGCAAACACAGCGAGCAATTGTTAAAACAGCTTAAATAATAAACAACAAGAATGTACAAAAAAGTAACGGACGCACACGCGCTGCCCACATCTGCATGGGCCAAAAGACGAAACAACACTGCCGCCGCCGCTATGGTTGCTCTATTGTTCGAGTCAGCTTCTTGCTGCTTGCCTCTCAGTGTTGCAGTTTCGAGCCAGTCCCGCTTCAACTGCGCGCACTCGCTCAGTAAACAAGTCGAAGCGATTTCGACGATTCCTCAAGGCCTACAGATTTAGGCCAAAACAAAACAAAAAACAAAAAAGAAATAATATACTACAACACCAATAGTGTGTGGCTGTTTGGAGTCGTGTCGGTCGGCAACGGCCAACGAGTTTGTCAGTAACTATTGGGCCCCCGTCTGCTCTTTTATTTTCTTGCACAAAATGCAATCGTTCTAATTGCGCAACTTTAGTTGGCAATTGCGATGCAATCATGCGAAAATATTCGGTTTAAACTTACCGCCTCGCTGCCAAAGTAAATGGCCGCACTTATCGTTATCGAACTAACAGCCGTTTCGGCACACTTATAAATAAAAGCAAGATAAATCTAATCTGAACATATTCCTCATTCTATTAGCGTTAGTGCTTAAATCATATATGTTTTTAGATAAATTCTTACTATATCGAGATTGTATATTTTCATTCCTCATATTTAATTGTTAAGAACTTTATAAAATTCTATTCAAAGTATATATGAACAATGTCCTGTATTAAACTCCCTTTACATTAGTTGTAAATTAAACTTTCCCACTCCGCCTGCGTCATAAACAAATGCTCCGTGCTTGCCGCTTTGTTATCGAATTGCATTCGATTTATTAAAACAATTTGCATTTGAGGCACAGTAAAGCATCAGCGTGTTGAAGAGTAAATAATAAAGGCTACTTTACAGCTCTTATTTAATTAATTCAAATTTAAAATATTATGATCTTATGTTTAAAAATACAATTTTTATCGATTCCGTCCTTTATACAAACGACTGTATTCGATGATTATTTTACCTGTCCGCTTAACAACACTGTTATAATATAAGTGCGTTCTCGCATTTGCAGGTACTGAGGTTGGCTCCGCATTGAAAATTTGTTTATACGTGAAAAAACCGCGACAAATTTACTAACTTAGTGTCAAAGTATAGTCAAAGCGTGCTTGCACGTCTGTGCCGTGTTTTCCCATTAATAATTGACTGATTTATAGCAAAAATCTCAAATTGAAAATTTACAATTAGCCCGCTGTCTGGAGCCGCAGTCAATATAATTGTAGTCCATTGGTTTACATAAGAGTGAGAGAGTCAGCTAGTGTGATATTTGCAGAAATGGCGTCGATGTGGTGCACATGGCCAAGCATCAAGACAATGACTCCATTTACACATTCAAATATCTAACAATTACGTTCACATTCCAATAGCTTGTTATCTACGTGTGAGGGGCGAATAATTTTGTGAATAATGTGTTTGAGTTTTTGAAATTTGTGCCTGTCCAATTTACTGCCTTGTACACCATTTTGTCCGGTTTTTTATTCCGCTTTGTGCACATCATTCGGTTTCAATGCCCTCACTGCAGTGTTACTAAGTGTCATAATGATGCTAGTGTTGTACAATTTCGCACTCAACATGATAGTTTATTTTTATTGCGCTTATATGGTATATCAATAAAATCACTAAAGTTAAAGTGCGTGTGATTTTAAATGTTACCTGTATTAATTGCAAATGACTAGCATTCCATCGACTCACCACAGCACGGCAACGCTCGCAGCTAGCAACGCTGAAAGTGTTTGAAAAGCAGTGGCGGCAGAGCGAATGAGACGCCGATATTGTAGTTTTTTGACGAAAACCGAACTCAAAGCACAGAGCAGAAAACCGAAGCGAACAGTCAAAGAAATTATAAATCAATTTTTTGTGTATGCAAAAGCTGTGCATATTTCATATATACTGCAGCTAAGGTATTTTTCTCGTTAAGTGGGAGTGTATCAATTATAAACACACAAAGTGCATTTTATATAAACTATGTGTTTCGAAGTTGTTTAGTTGCTATAAAAAAAAGTGTTTCCATAAAATGCCATTGTGGTGGCGGCTGCGGCGGCGGCAGCTGCTGGCTTGGCAATAATGAGCGTATGACAAAGCTTTGTGTGTGTTTGCGTGTGTGTGTGTGTAATGAGCAATGTGACGAATATGTTGTTATTCATCGCGCACTGTTATGGCTGATAGAGGCGAACTGGTGGTGAACACACCACACAAAGGGGGATGATCGACAGACAAACTTTGTCCCTGTTACCCCCCGCTGGGCCTTAGTCAGACGTCGATCACGTTCCGTTACCCTCCCCTTTCCCCCCCCCCCCCCACCCCATTACCTGTTTGCGAATACACACCCGCCTCGATGGCGATGCTATTATTGCTTTTGCTTTTGTTGTTAGCTTCTTAGTTGTATCCTTCCGTTCGTCTGCATTTCGGTTTTGTTATTCTCTCTCTATCTTTCTCTCGCTCACACTCTGCGTTCCACTTTGTACGTGGTGCGTGTGCCATCTTTGTGCGTGAGTGTATGTGTTCGTGTGTCGTGTTTGTTCACGTTCTTTCATTATTCCATTCTCTTTGATTAAATGTACGTTGAACTCAGCTGTGATGGCCAGTTAGCCTTTGTTGTTGTGTTATTGCCATTTTGACCTGATGGTTCGTCTGCGTAGCACCCCATCTCTTATTTTGCTTCTCATCTCTTTATTCTTTACTCTGCTCCTTTCTTATGCGGATATGACACTAGTTATTTTTTTATCAGCAAAACAGTGGAACTATTAAAAATTTGTTGTATATGCTGGATCGCAAAAGCAAAGTTTTGCTTTCGAAAAATATTTTTTTTAATAGCAGCAAGCATTGCCTTTTTTATAACTTGCATAGTTGTTAAGTGCTTTAGGGTCTTTTTTTTGTGTTATTTGTATAATATATTTATCCATATCAAGTCATATTTTAAATTTCCTGGCTCTTTTTCGATCTTTTTGCTCGCAGCTAATTTGTATATACAGTGTACATAGAGATGAGCACACAGCAAACTCGTTCGGGGGGCGGAGGTGGCGGCGGCGGCGCCAGTCGCACTCAGAAAAAGTCAAATTCCGCCCATATTGGCGGCGGCGGTGGTGGTGGCGGTGGCAACAGCAACAGCGATGCCAGTGCCAACACACATGCCGCAACGGTGCACAAGAAAACCGATGCAAACAAGACAGAGAAACCAGAGAAGGCTCAACCGAAGGCCACCACGGAACAGTTGCGCATCGCCCAGATAACCAATAGCAGCACCACAGAGGATCCGCAGATCAAAGAAAAGGTTAACCTATTGCTATCAATGACTCATCGTTCTGAAGAAGAAGTCTGCTGTGCGTTGAATGAGTGCGACTATGATCTGGACGCAGCTGCCAATTTCTTGATCGAGATTCTGCCACAGGTGCGTTCACCGTAAATTTATTTATACGAATTTTAAAACAAATGCCAATATTTAATCCTGCTAGGGCGCCTTTGCCAAGTACGAGAAAAAACGGAAAAATAAGGCTGCAAATACCGTTGCCGATGGCGTCGGCGGCGATGGCGACTGGGCAGATGGCAACGCAAATGCGGACAGGCGGGAAAAGTCGCGCAATCGCAGCGCCAATCGCGGTGGACGCGGCGGTACCGACAGTCGCGGCTGTAAGTCATCCCAGTTTTTTTTTTAATGCAATGTTCCTCCGAAAATTTATAACTAGCATCAATTTGATATTGTCTAAATAAGCTTAAACACATATCTTAACCTTTGGGTGAAGAAGTGGAGTAAGCAAAGCTTTGATTAGGTTAGACGTTTGTTGGCCCATAAAACCCACTCATTTAGGCCTAGATGTTACAAACCATTCGCATTTAATTTTAAATGCATATCTTATGTTCTAACACTTTTAGATACAGAAAGGTTTGTGCAAGCAAAGGTTAGACAGTTATTCCATTTCCCGATCAAAAGAGGGTCAAACCAAATTGTCTAAGCGTATGTCAATTTAAAATATTGTAAAAATATTATATAAAATTGAATTATTTTGTTTGAGTGATCTCTGAATCCAACATTATATTTGAATAGCTAGAAAAAAAACTTTTTCATGATTTGTTTTTTGAATACCACTAAAAGTTAGTAAGATTTAATCCACACCTTAACCTGCTGTTCTCTTAGTCGGCATTCATTTCAATAGATTCCAAGCGTCCCATAACGATTTCTGCAGAAGCTGTAAAAGAATAGGAATCTTCTTTGCATCCTGCAAACCCTCTTTCTGACCAATTCATCGCCGTTAGCAGAATCGAGACAAACTTCATAAAAACAAGCATTAGTAATATTTCTTATATACATTTTTATACATTTCTTTCTTGCAGGGCGCGGCAGAGAGGCCCGTGAGAATGATCGCAATATGCGCGAATCTCGTGGCGGCGATCGTGGTGAGGATCGCGCCAATGACAACTATCGCGGACTGCGCAACGGCGGCCGAGGAGGACTCGGCGGCGATCGTGGCGGAATTAGTCGGGATGGCGGTGGACGAGACGGTGGTGGCGGCGGCGGGCGAGGCGGTGGCTTCATGTCACGTCCGGGACGAGGCGGTGGCCGCATGGGCGGTCGCGGTGGCGGAGCACGCGGCGAGCGGGGCTTTGGTGGGATGCGCAACAATGCCAACAGCGACGATCACCACGAGGTGGAACTGTGGGACAACACCATAGCGCAGAACGCGGAGAAACAGCAACAGCAGCAGGCCCACGACGATACCTGGGGCGATTGGAACAACGAGGAGTACGAGGGCTCGCTGAAGGACAGCAAAGTGTTCACCACGAGCAATCTCAGCACGCAGACGGCGGCGAGTGTTGTCAGCGGCGGTGCATCGTCGGTTACGGTTGGCGGTGAGCTATCGGCGCCACCGGGTCTGGAGCAGCATCATCAAGTTGGGACACAGGGAGGATCTCATCTGGGTGCGTCGCTCGAGGACGGCAGCAGTGGCAGTGCGGGGCCAACGACAGCGGCAGCGGCGAGTATCGGTACAGTATCGGGCACAACGCCGATGATGCAGTACAGTGCTGCGGTGAGTAATCCGCCGCCACAGCTGCAATCGGTGGTGAGCACGCCGAGCAGCGTTGCGCTCAACTCCTCACCCTATGTATCCGCCAATGTATCCGTTGTTGCTGGCGCCACCGATACATTCTCGGTGGCAGCTAACCTTGTGCAGCAGGTCAAGCATCTTCAGCAGCAGCAACAACAGCAGCAGACGCCACTGAAGCCATCGGCAACATTATCAGTTGAACAATCTCAGTATTTCAACTCGCTGACGTCACAGGGCGCCAGTCCAACAGCTGCAGCGGCAGCAGCAGGAGCTGTCCAACCATCATCGATGGTTGGCGTCTATGGCAACCAGAGTCAGAGCGTAGCATCGGCGACATACACGCCGCGTGGCACATATGCGAATGTGTTTGCCTCGGCGCCTGGTTCGAGTGTTGTGGACACACCGAACAGCAGCAGCGGCGCCGGTGGCGAACAGTCGCAGCAGACGCATGTGAGGAGGGCCAGGGTCAAGCTGCCACCGCCATCAAAGATACCGGCGAGCGCTGTGGAAATGCCCGGCGATAATGCGCTGAATAACATTGGCTACTTGGATGTGCAATTTGGTGCCATGGACTATGGCAACGACGACAGCTTCGATGCGCTGCCCGAGAAATTCAATGCGGCCAGTATCGATGGTCAACAGCAGCAGCAGCAGGATGACTACCAGACCAAGGCGCAGCAGCAGCAGCAGGCGGCGCTCTCAGCGGGTCTACAGAATGCGCAAATCGTGAGTAGTGAATCCCTTTCGAGCTTGCCCAGCAAATCTAATCTAAATTCACACACAGTTGCAGGGTGATGCGTTAAGTGCTGCTGGCTATGCAGCGCAACGCTCGACGGCGCAACAGCAGCAACAACAACAGCACCAGCAACAACAACAGAGCGCCAATGCGCTTGACCAATTGACCAAGAACGATCCGTATGGACAGCAGGCGGGCAGCGGCAATAATGGTGCCGCGTCCTATCAGAATGCGTATCAGAGCAGCGCAAGCAAGGCGAACAGTGCCTATCAAACGTCAGCGTCTGTGCCGGGTGGCTACAACAGCTCCAGCTATGCCAATGTTCAGTCCTCGGTGGTGGGCAACAGCTATCAGCCGTCGAGCTATGCCAGCTATCAGCCCAACGCTGTTGTCAACTCCTATCAGCAGCAGCAGCAGGCGGCTAGCAATGCACAGAATGCGACGGGGGGCAGCGTTGCAGGCAGCGGTGCGGCAACACAAAACATTCCGATCAGCGGCAGTGGCGGCCAAAATAGCTCCAGGTATGCAAACACGCACATACTCACACACACATACATACAAAGTGTAATCCTCGGCTTGCGTTTGTTTTGGTTTTTTTTCTATAAACCCATATTAACATTACTCTAGTTGCTACAGTGATCCCTCGCAATGTAAAACACTTGAATTCTACAGCTAAAGACAGCTGGAGAATAATTAAGATTTTATTTCAAATGAAATCTACTGATAATTAAAAACATAATGTTTACAGACAACACTTAAAGCTTATCAAATATTCAGTGCTTGAATTTGATTTGAAAACAGAAAAAGAAAGCATTTAAAGTTTTTTATAAAATACTGTGTATATTGAAAACACATTTGTAAAAAATATTGTGCTCAAAAACAGAAAACAAAAGATTTTAAATTCTTATAATTTATAAAAAAGAGTTATAAATGACTGATACTATATTTAAATATTGGAAATTAGAAATTCTATAAGAGTACAATATTAGTAAGAAGACTTTTCTATAGAATGATAATTGTTGAAAGTGTTTTTGGAGCGACTACTGTACAACAAGATTATGCAACACTAATATTTGATTTTGTTTATTTATTCATTTTGTTACGTTCTCTCTTAACTCCACTGAATCCCTTTGCTCGCTCTTTTATACAAATATTCCACAACTAAAACGCACACACAAATGCAATAACAGCGCGAATGCGAGCTCCGCCTATCTCACATCGGGTTATTCGACACCACAAAGTGCTTACCAGTCCAGCCAGAGTGTCTATGGCAACACTGGTCTCTCCAACAGCAGCGGGTACGTAAACACAAATCCGCCTTATCTCTCTCTGTCTCTCTATCTCTCTCTGTCTATACAACTCTCGATCTCCTCTCATTCCCCATTCGCCATCCAATCAACCAAAGTAATATTTACCTGTCTGAAGAGTTATTTTACTAACAAAAAATTAGCATTGCATGTTGAGTTGATTGCGTTCAAGCAGAGAAAGTTCTGTTGTTGTTTAACTGAAGAGTATGTTATAGGATAAATACATATATACGAAAAGGAACTTAACCTTGTATGAATATATATATAAATATCCAGGTCATATTTATATAAAGTTTAATCCGATTCAGCAAATGTGACTTTAATTTTGGAATCTGAGTTCTCGTATACCTCCCTCAGATACTCAGATCGATACAAATCGATTTCCGATAACAATAAAAAAATTAAATTTAAATGATTTGATTTTAATCGATAATATATATATATAGAGATTCAAATATTATGTTTCATCTGTAGATATTTTCTAATGATCGTTTTATGTTTTGAATATTTAAGCCCTTTACTCTTACGAATATATAAAATATTGGATTCAAGTTAACTTTTCACTTTTATATGAATGAAATGTTACTTCTTTAATGGATCATCTAGGCAAATGGTAAATTTGGCAGCCACGAAACTTAACTAAGATATCAATCTCATACAACTTATCTATATTTAAACATATCATAAATTAAACTTGTGTTGGATTATATACAATTTTAATCTGATTAGGCGGCAGTTGAGTTCAGTTATAGAAAGCTATATGTATACAAGTCTTATTAGTCAGCAGTTGAGTTGAGTCTCTACTCTGCAGATAAAAGGACTTCAGATATAAACACAACTTTATGTTTATATTATATATCTGATTAGTCAGCAGTTGAAACTCTGCTTGTTAGTTACAAGTTCTTCAGATATAAACACAACATAATTGCTTGCATTCCATATATACTAACAAATATATATATATATATATTTATATACGTTTCCTTCCCGTTTCGTTTCGTTTTGTTCGATTTTTCCCTTTTGCTGGCTTCTCAGGTTTGCTGGCAGCGCAAACAACTCGTCCTCGCAGTATAACTTTAGTGCTAGCGCCAAGCTTAAGGATGCTGCTGCAGCCGGCGCTGCAGCCCACTACGACAGGTGAATTGTTTGTTTCCCGGCCGCCCCCTCCAATAACTAACCACACCTAGCTTGAAATATGCCAACAACTAATCTGAAACATATTTTTTAAACATAAAATTGTATTCGCAACTAAATGAATTTGTCTACTGCTCTATGCTTATTCTTCTTCACATGATCAACATGATGGTGACACGAGCAGTGGCGTGAACAGCAGCAGTGCCAGCACTGGAAACGGTGCGACGGGCGCGGGAAGCGGTGCAACAACAGGTGCTAATAATCAAGCGGTCGTTTCTAATTGTGAGTGCCACAATTGAGCAGCCCCGCGTCAAATGGAGTTTCAATCGATTTTGTTAATTATTCTCTTTGCTTGCTTATAGCCAACAATAATGTGAGCGGCAGCAGTTCGGCCAGCAGCGTAACGGCTGGTGGCAACAGCAGCATCAATGTGGCAGCAGTTAGCAGCCAGGCGGGTGTAAGTAGCGGCGTCGTCACTGCGTCTAGCGTCGTAGGCGGCGGTGGCAACAATAATGCCGGCTCTGTGGCGGCCGTTGCACAAACGGCAGCCGGCACCGCAGCGGTGCTGGCCTCGCTGACCAACAAAAACAGCAGCAGCAGCAACAGCAGCGGCAGTGGTGGCAACGGCGGCGGCGGCGGTGGCAGCGTCAGCAGCAGCGGCGCTACAGCGGGCAGCGCCGGCGGCGCAGGCGTCGGCAGCAGCTCAACTGGTGCTGGTGGTGCTGGTAGTGGTGGTGGCAGCGGCGGCGGTGGCAGCAGCGGCTTGGTGCCCACCAACATCCAAATGGTTAGTCAATATATTCAGGCTGGGGTGCCATACTATCAGCAACCAGTTTATTATAACGAGGAATTACAAATGATGCAACAGAGATTGCCACATGTGGTGAGTTCATGGAGAAAATGCAAAATGCAAAATAAATACAACAAAAAATAAATACCAAACAACAGCAACAAAACAACATCCAACAACAATTTAATGCAACCATTTAAATCAAACTCAATTTTTGTACAACTCGAAATCAACATACACATATCCAAAATTCCATCTAATTTCATATTAATCAATGCAAATCGATTGCAATACATGCATATGTACATATATCAATTTATTAATATATATATATATATAATATAGTATAATGCTTAACGCATTCAGCTATTACAGCTGTTTTCTCCTAACTGTTTTCTCACTGTGCATTGCACGTTTTTCCCTTCGACCCCTTTGTCTATTTGTCGGTGTCTGTGTCTGTGTCATCTTTCTATGTATGTGTGTGTGTTTGTGCGTGTGCATGTGTTTGTAAATATTATTATCGATCGAGAAAATTCCTTATCCACATTGCACTTTATTGTTCTTGTTAAACACAAATCAAATCATAATGAACAAAATATTCCGGCTACCAAAATCAATTCCGCTTCCAATCCAATCCTTGCATCTAATTATTTTTCCTATTTGAAATTGGTTGACAAAAACAAAACCAAAAAAAAAAATCTAAATAAAAACAAGTAAAGAAAAGAGAAAAATTATAAACAATATCCAAAATTGGCATTTAAAAATTCTTACGCTCATTAACATACAAAGAAATATTTCAATTTCGATTCGCTTCTACGAAGGGAACCTGAGATTTAACTGTTTCTAACGCATCCTCTCCACTCCACGCTCATTATAAATCATCATCATCATCAATACCATTATTACAATCATTATTATAATATGCTAACCAATTTGTTTGTTTTTTCTTTCTTTCATTTGTTCTATGGCACCGTTAACATTATATAACTGTATTATAATCTGTTTTTGTTTTTTTTTATAATTTCTGTTTCGCACGCAGCATTGCCAGTCGCTCCGCCGGCAAGTTTGTGTCGAGAACTTTTTTGAGATGCGCTGGCAACGCTGTAACGCACTCCATAACCATTTCATTATCGCAGCTTATCTCGCATAACAATTACGCATTGACCAATGTTTTTTAGGCTTCTTCTTTGGCTAATGTGTGTTCTTTTGACTTGCAGCAAGGCTATTATGATCTGAACTACACGTCACCCAGCTTGAATGCTGGCCGCGACAATCTGGGCTCCGTGGCATACTCAACCATGACTGATGGACGCTTTGCGCGCACCGACAATAATTCCAGTCCTGTTAGTAATGTAAGTGTATAAGTGTATATATAAGAAGTTTGGGAAGAATACTGTTCGATAGTATGTTTTGTACATGCGCTTATATGTAACGAAAATAGTTCCAGTCATGTTAATTTAATGCGTAAATGGTTCAGTAATGTAAACAATATGAAATTTGAGTAGAAATACCTCGAAGAAATGGAGGGTGGTTGTTGATGTCTTATATAGATGCTGTTCTCAGCTCCAATTTTAATCTGATTATAATTTTATTTGAGTCATGAAAAATAAGTTAAGAAGTTTTATGTAGAAAAAATTGAAAGGAAAATGTTCAATAGAGTTTTTAAAATGTGCTTTCGTAAACTTTATATGTACACATTTTTTATCAGCATCAGAAGACGACTAGGCTAAATAATTTTAATTCTTGCTGAGCAATCTGTAAAAAAGAATTAAAAATTATTTGTTTAACTTGTTTTACAAATTTGTTACAGGTGTCTACCACAATGTCGCAACAAGCTGGCTCCAGTGCGCCCATGCTGAATGTTCCTTATGCTTATTTCTATGGTGGCAACGTAATGCCCGGCGGTTTCCAATATGGCACACCAGCCATCTATCCAGTAAGCAGCAGCAATTCAGACAGAACTCAAACTCATAACAATAATAATATTTATGTGTTGCAGCCACAAATACCGGCGGCAAATACCGCATCCGGTGGCCAGTTTCCAAAGCCATCGTATGGCACTGGCTATGGTTCGAGCACCTATGAAGCGCTCTCGCAAACAAATCAGGATTATAGCAAGGGCGGCTACTCGTCCAGCGTGAATCAGCAGAGCAAAACGCAAACGGTTTCCAATCAGCCGCAGGCGGGCACCGGCTCCGATCTGACCTCATCCATGTATGGCAAGAATCATGTGGCGCTAAACAAGGTTAATGTGCGTAGCAATCGCGACTGCTATAAATAATGTATACACAATATATTATAATAATAATAATTCTTTTCGATTGTGCAGTCGTACGAGAAGCAGAGTTTCCACTCCGGCACACCGCCACCGTTCAACATGGCGAATACACAGACAGCTGGCGGCACCTCGGCCCAACCGTATGGCATGTATCTGCCGATGCCAACTGCCGGACATCACAACATGATACATCAGCCCATCCATCAGGTAGTGTACAATTCGAATGAGCAGCAGTTACTGCGAAATCAAGACCATCTCCCCAACAACAACAGCAGCAGCATTCAAGCGGCTCCATATCAAAATGAGCAAGGTTGGCATCATGTCCAGCATCATGATCAACATAATGAATCTGCAGAGTGGGGTCACAATAAAAACCAATATATTCAAGATGCACATGGTGGCCTCTCCTTTATTGCCGAATGAACAAAGAAACTAAAAGTTCATCGAATTATGTCAGAATTTATGATTTAGCAACATTTTACCAAAATTAACACCAAATCCTTCACACGCATCACACACGCACACATTAACGAACGCATCAACAAATATTTCGAAATATTTTTGTATGTTTATTGTTAATTAACTCGCTCAACTCCTCATCCTAATGCATGTCTCTCCTCGTCCCTTTAAAATTTGCGAGTTTTCACACTAACTAACAAATTTATCTTTGTTCTTTGTCATATTAGTTTTGTTTTCCATCTTTTTTGTTGTTATTGTTGCTGCTATTGTTTTAATCATTCCTCAATAAAAATAACATCCTTGTAACGACATTGATTAATTCCTTACTTTATTCACTTGGAACATTCATCAAAAATTGGCTCAACATTTTGCTATGCTAAAAAAAAAAAAAACTGAAAATCAAAATCACAGAACCATCGCAAATATATCTTAACAATTGAAGCGAAACGATTAAAAATCCCGATTCGGTTTATATGTATATTTTTATGTTTAAGATATTCAATTATTACAGAAATTAGAACTCACCATCAGATTTAAGAATAGCACCTCTCTGGCTTTGGCTTTGGTTTCGTTGCCTTGGTTAACATTTTTAATTCTATAATCACAAGTTAATTGGCAGCTTTTGCAATCGTAGCTAACAAATTTCATTGCTAGAAACAATTCATTTGCTCTAGTTTGATTTTAAACGGGTTCTCTCCTGGCGAAAGAAAAAAAATGAAGAAAGAAAGAAAATTTAAAATTGTGATATGCATGAAATTGTTCGATTGTTTGACTTTTTTCTTTATAATTTCCTTTGATTTTTTTATGGGACAACATTAGATGGACGGCAGGATTCATAGCTCATCCCGCCGGGTAAGTTTCCTTTTGTTGTTGTATCAAGTGAATAAAACAAAAACAAAAAATAACAATTATAAAAACTAATCTTTTTCTTTTCTGTTTTGGTAAATGTCAATGTTCTTCTGTATATGTTTTGTATATAAACAAAAACAAAAAGAAATCAAATACTAACACATTTCACGCACGCACTCGCACACACACACACCCACCCACCCACTAAAAGCAATAATAACTCGTAACAAGTCAACTATATATATGTATATATATATATATAGTATTCCGTATCCTCATAAATCATCATTTTGACAAATTGTTGCTAATATGAGAAAAGAGAAAATACAAAAGAAAAGAAGACAAGTGAAGGGTTAAACGAAACATTCATGCATATCACGCAGCAGTGTCCATTCAAATACATTCACATCAATAACTATACATATATGTATGTATATATGTATATATAAATTGTAAAAACTGCTAACCCCCATATATGAATATCTATATATATGTTTACGAAGCCAATGTATATATTTGAATTGTTGACCAGTTTTTTTATTTTTAACATATTTGCTGTGATTCCCATTTTGCAGGACTCGAACAGTGCTGGACAGCGCCAACAGTCGAGCAGCCAGTCAAAGTCGGCCGGCAAACCGAGCTACCCAACCTCGTACTGGACCGGACAGAACTAGCTTCCGGAGAAGACCAATCGGCGGCCATTGCAGATAACGCTGCAGCAAAGCGCCGGCCGATCAGCCGAATTATATACCCTATGCACCAATACAACAACAACAACAGCAGCAACAACAACACCCATTCACATTTATAATAGTAATATCAGTCAGAGAACTTCGTTGCCTATAGCAGATACTACGACCACAATAATATCAACAGCAACAACAACAACTAAAGCGACCACAGGAACAACAAGTGCAACAAATCAGTTACTAATGCTTGCAAAGGAGCAACAACAAAAACCAGAACAACAACAAAAACAACAACAGGCGCATACAAAATCCGAAGAACATCCAAAAAGTGAGAAGAATCATTCATTGGATGTTGCTGACGATGATTATCTATATGAGGATGAGAGATCATATATTACTTAATAAGAAAAACGTTTTTACTACAAACGCACCGTAAAGGCGCCGCCGCCTTCTCCTCTCCTCCCCTCCTTCATCTCTATCTACAACAACAACAAGAGAGAAAACAATATACATAGAACGTATTGCAAGTGCAGATCTTTGCAACATTATAAAGTATACATAGCCCTCACACTCACACACACACAGAACATCCCACATACACACAGAGACACATCCACACACTCGCATATACACTGAAACCAAAACAAAAAAGAAACATAAACAAACATACAGCCAACATTTGCATATAAACTATACCAAGTACCATTTTTCACATTGCATACAAATAATTTACAAAGATAAAAGATAACAATTATTAAATATTAAAGGCGTAAAACGATTTAACAGATTTATAAGCGTAAGATGAAAAGTATACAAAAAAAAAAACAAAAAAATAAAACAAAAAACGTAACGTGAATGAGAAAACACACAACAAACAAACAACAAATTAATTATTGTAATCGGTTTAAACTTATGTGTATTGTATAATTATAACCTTAATATTTAAATTAAATACAAGAAAAGAAGATAAAAAAGATACGATTAAATCCAAACAAATGCAAAAACTATAAAGCGATTTGAATTGTTTTCATTGATTTGATCTTTATTTTTATTGCGACATATACAGACTATTTGATTATAAATATATATTTGTATTTGTATTATAACAACTACTACTGGCTATGGAGCAGCTTATTGAAATCGGCATAGGCCGACTCCAGATCGAAGAGGAATTGACGAACTTGTGCCTCGGTCAGTTCATCTGATGCTTGCATTTCGTTCAGTGTACCCAGCCACTTCTCCACCTTTTGCTTGGCATCGAAATCCTCTGGTATCAGCGACAATCGATTCATATTATCATCCAAATCCTTAACATCTGGCTGCAGTGCATCCATTGTGTTAATCTGCAGGCGCAATTTATCCATAATGGTAATGAACAAAGAGACAATCTCAGCAATGCATTTCGAGGTGTTTCCCTTGTCATCGCGTATCGTAATCGGACGATCTTCGCGGATGCGTTCCAATGCCGCCGGACAGTCGAGACGGAACTTCTTGACGAATGTGTCAACCGAGGGAAACTCATCGCATTGCACCTGCTTGAAGGCAATCTTGTATTGCACCAGATGCTTGGAGCAGGCAGCTGTGTATTCCTGTGGTGTAATGCAGTCCCGAATGTACGCCTTCTCCAGCTGCTGTATTGTGTTTATGATCGCATACAAATCGGCCATGTTGTCGTATTTCTCACGTTCGCGGGCATTTCGAAATAGTTTCACCTCCTCATACAGCTCGGGGCTTTGGTCCTGCATTTTGAAATCTGTTTGCTTTTCTTTGTTCTTTTATATTTCAGAAAAATAAATACAAATGCGAAAATTAGCTCAGATGTATGACGAAGCGCGATAGAAATTTGATGATATCCAATGCCTGTTATCGATTAGTTCGCAGTGATTCATTTAATCTCAGTTATCGCCAGCACAATATCGATTGTGGCGCGCAAGCTATCGAACACTTAAATGCAAGCCGAAAGAATTTATTATTAACAGTCAATTGTGAGATTATTTTAAAGTTGGCAAATCAATAATAATAACAATCAACAATACGTATGCATGAAGTTGACCCTTCAGCATAATCAAATACGTAAAACCATTCAAATCTTATCAGAAAAAGTTCAATTTATGTTCGTTAAACAATAAAGATAACACCAAGGTATTTGTACCCCTGTGATAAGCGCTATATTGGCTTGCTCAGACCAATTATTTGAATTACCAATGCAAGTTCAATCACACACACAAATAAGTATTTATCAGCATATGAGGTCGTAACGATACGCCGTAAAGTGTGCAACTAGTAGTTTAATAAGAGTCCAATCTGATACATGTTTTAGTTTGTTTCCAGCACGGTATCGCACTAATCGTGCTAAATTGTCGGTCTTGCGAGAGTTTCTGTGTTATTGCCATTACATTCAACTACATTCCGATGGATGCCGAAAATCAGCAGAAATTTGTAAGTAGTATTTATGAAAAGACAATTGGATACAAGCATCATTTTTAATAATATATTACATGCTATATATGCTACAAAATGTGTGATAACTAAGCAAAGAGGCATTTTTTTTGTTTTGACATTTTACCTTATATCAAAATATATATACCTGTAGTGAAACATACTTAAAAATCGATTGCAAAATGCGCAATATAAGTACATACAAATACATCCAATACATACATAAATACATACTAGGTTGGTATAATTACTTAAAAGGGCACAGCCTGTTCTAATAGTTTGTAGCCTTGACCGGAATAACTGCGTGGCGGATACAAAACAAACAGGCCCAATTGCATCAGGGACAGTAGGCAGCCAAGAAAATTGGGTATCTAAATGGGCAATTTATGAATAGTTAATGCGGATAATTAATAGTGGCTCTGGGAATAGTGTCACCTGTATAAATGAATCTGATATTAAAATGCCATAGATAAGCCACTGCAGGCTGACAAAAAATGATGTGGCAATCAGGGGCAGCGGTAAGCTCTCCGAGTTCTTCATACGGATCACATGCACCAAGGACGTGAGCGGTGCGGCAAAGAAGCACACGGTAACAATGCAGCAAACAATGCCTGGAATAAAACCCATAATATTAATTTATGCACAAAAAAATGACTATTTTTGCCAACTCACCTGTAATATGTATCATTTTGGCAGCATCATCTTGCAACCGGTTTGTGTAGACAATAACAGCGATCAGGATAAATAGTACAGCAGCAAATTGCTTAACATAGGTGCGTTTATTAATGGTGAATACGTAGAAGATCAGCGTGTAGACCAGAAATAATGTGGATCCAATCATGTTGACCATTACAATACTCTGCTCGTTGGTGAGCACGCCATATCGCAGCCAAAAACTGCAGCTGTAAGCAAAAAAATTAGAATAAATCGATCTTATTTTATCTACAATCAGACGCAAATAGAAGAGTACATTTCTTGACTACGTCGACAAATTGTCGTAGTTTTGTGGTTTGGTTTGGAGTACTCACGATAAGAAGCCGCATATAAATGGCACGCCAGACGAGTCACCTGTGCTCTTCTTTTGTATATATTTGCGGCATATCACGCTGCATAATTGTGGGTTTTATTATTAATAACAATTGCCACATTTCATTTCAAGACATATTATGTTGTGTTGTCACTTACGTGCCCGACAAAAACTGAAATACTGTGCTGATTACCGCCGTTGTGGATAACAAGGAATCATAAGCCAGCGTCATTGTTATCTAAAAAACGTATTATCAGTTAATTATTAATAAATGTTATTCATGTTATTAATTAATATGTAATTTACTGGACAACGGTCACCGCTACAACGTCAACAAAAGAATCAAAACAGCTGACTACAACTAGAGTTGACAGATTTTAGCAAAAAGTGAAATTAGTACTTATCGATGTAATCGGTTTTTCGATTTTCAACGCAGGCGCAAGCTTATGAAGGTTTGCAGAGTGTTGCTAAAGATGTTAAGAGCTTTTGTTGCTGGCTCTGCCGGCGTTGCCATTGTTCTTGGTAAATAAAAGCTCTTAGCTGCCGCTTGCTACCAAAAACTTTATACATTAGTCGCAGACAGGTGGCGAACGGCGCCGCTGGCTTTAGTTGCGTTTCGTGGATTGTTTTGTTGCCATATTGTCAAAAAATTTGTTAAACAAATTACGTATTGCGGTGGTATATGTATATTTAATGTTCGATTCGTGCATAACTGTTTATGTATGTATGTTCTTATACAACACTAACAAGCAAATGCAGACGCCGGCTGCTTAGAAAGTGTCGTAAGAACATATTTACAGTTAATTGTAAAAAAAAAACCCCACGTGTTCAAAGCGCTCTCATATGAGGAGCAATTTTATTTGATAAAAGCAATTAAAACGTGTGCCTCTAAACATGACCGTGACTAATGACACCGAGTCGGAACATTTGAATCCTCAATTTAAGGTTGAAATAGCGCCACAACAAACAGAAATAAATCAGGTGAGTGGTACCAAAAGGTGTTGCACATTTCACCTTTCAGCACTCTGCACTCTGTTTTTTGCTCTCTTTCTATTTTCTCTTTTCCTTTGCACACAGAACACTCTGTTTACAACTGAGGATCGTTCACCTACTCACTACTCGTATTCAACTATTTTAAGACTGAAATTTTTCATCAACATTTTCTATACCTCTACTTGGATTTTGTTATTATGATCGTTGGATACCAAATCTATATGAATATATGTGGATTATTTTATTGTTGGTCCTACTAAAATTGTTTGTATCTACGAATGTAAATATGTACTTATATCGCTACGTACAAGGTCTATTATAACAATACGCTTAAACGCTCGCATAATTATCTTTAGTCATGCATTGAGATAAATATTCATTCCCATTAATTTACATACTGACGTACATTGCTACGCATTACATTAAAGCTATACCAAAACAAAAAGCACGATCTAAGTATTATATATACAATTACAAATGCATACTTAGTATATACAGTATGTGCTGAAAGTATTTGTATATTTAAATCAAATAACGTTAACGCTTTTCCAATTTAATAAACTAAAGGTATTTTATATCTCTTAAAATATAATTAAACAAAATTATAGAATCAAACTAAAATCGTGCAATTTGTGGAAAGTGAAAGACTTTCTCTACGCACTGTATATATATTTACTCATTCAACATTTTAAGCACTTTTGCGCTTATCGTCTCTCCCAAACAGAGAAAATGTATGTAAACTCATGCATATATTTAGTTTGAGAGTCTTTATATAAAATTATTTACATTTGTATAAGTAAATTGGCTCTTTGTGCGCATGGCGAATTTGTCATTGTGTACATTGAATTTTCAGTTAGATATGTTTCGGCTTTTCTTATCAGTTGTCCCCTTTTTTGTTGACTTTTAAATCCAAGTGCAAATCTACATTTGGGCAGTAATCTAATTAAATTCAATAGCGCAGCAGTTGTCATTCTCAAACGCTTTTCTGCTAAAAATATATGCGACTGATAATAGAGCATCGCCAAAAATAAATCACCGAGCTCGCCGTTCTATCAACACTGTCAAAGGCCACTTAATTAGTGACAATAAATCTAATTAACTCAAAAAAATATATAAAAACCCATCCAATGTCGCAAAACAATCAAAAATAATAAAATTCTATAACAATATTTCTATTACTCTTGCTTTACTTCCTACATTTCTTCAGCACTTTATATATAAAATATATGCTTATTAAATACAGATAAATCTTATCAACTCTTAGAAACCGCCATGGAGCAAACTGCTGCTGATGGTTGCCTTTGCCACAACACTGGGCTCTGCAGTTCCTGCAGGATACTGCATAGGTGTCATCAATGCGCCGTCAGAGGTGAGTCTACCCTGAGAATGGATTCTTAAGATTTCTAATACAGTTATTTGTGTTTACCGTTATAGGTGATGAAGGTGTGGTGCAATGAAACGGTGCATGACAAATATGGCAGTACACTGAGCCAGAGCGGTTTAGATATACTTTGGTCGTCGGTTGTTTCGATTTTTCTCGTTGGCGGCGCTATTGGATCGCTAGGTGGCGCTGGTTTGGCAAATAAATTTGGCAGGTTCGTTTTGCTAGCTAATCTTCAAGTGCAAATTCATTAATGGCATTTCATTTATGCGTGCCTTAATCGCAGCTTATCTGCTTCCAAAAGAGATTAATTGCTAGCTAGTTGCTGATAGCTGCTTTTTGATGGATTACAGGGTTCATGTCATTTAAAAAATTCATATTTTGAATGAGCGTAGATTGTTTACGCGTTTTAAGGAAACTATTATCGCAACAGCGATAAGAAAAAATTGTGTAAGATATAGGGATTTTTAAAAAAAGAAATGCTCTAATTGCTTTAGTAAAAATGACTCAGATTAGGAAAAAATAACGTTCCGGCTCCAAATTCTTGATATATGTAGATTAATAATGATATAAATGCACTTTAATGTAAATTAATTGGTTATAAAAAAGTTCATAGGGTTTTCAGATTTTCATATGAAAAAATCTTAGATATTATTCTTTCAAATTAAATTGCTTAGTTTCAAGTAAGGTTTCTAAATTAGATTTTCCGATATATCTTTGGAATTATAAATAAATACTGGTGCTCTTGATTTAGTTAATAGCATTGACTACTATCCTTCTCCTTCTCAATAGGAAGACCTGCCTGTTTATCTGCGCCGTCCTATTCGCAATTGGCACTGTGCTCTTCGTCTTCTGCCGGGCAGCCGAGTCTGTGGAGATGCTTTTGCTGGGTCGCCTAATAGTGGGCCTAGCCTCGGGTCTGGTCACAGCGACACTGCCCATGTATCTGGCGGAGCTGGCGCCGCCTGCACAGCGTGGCACCTTGGGCGTCTTCTGTGGTGTGGGTGTCACTGCTGGCGTTGTTGTTGGCCAGGTGTTCAGTCTCGCTGACATCTTTGGCACTGCTGAACTGTGGCATTATGCTCTCAGCGCTTACATATTGTTCATCGTTGTGTGCTATTTGCCCTCATATCTGTTCCCGGAGAGTCCCAAGTTTCTATATGTGATGAAGAGCGATCCGGCGGCGGCTCGAGCGGTGCTGTTGCGATTGCGTGGCTCGGATGCCAGCAAGCTGATCGATCATGAAATTGCTGAAATGGAGACGGAAGCGAATGATGATAAGCAAAGCAGTAGTTTTTCAGATGTCCTTCGCGATCCACGCTTCCTGATGCCGCTCATCATTGTCTGCGGCTTTCAGGGCGGCCAACAATTGTCGGGCATCAATGCAGTAAGTATTGATATATTTATATATATATATAAATATATGATAAAATCAATCCCTTGCTAATCATGATTCGCTTGCAGATCTTTTACTACTCGGTGTCTATATTCACAAAGGCCGGCTTCTCTGAAGCGAACGCACAGTGGGCAAATTTGGGCGCTGGCTGCCTAAATTTGAGCGTCTCTCTCCTGGGCCCATTGCTGATGGCCACCTGCAAGCGTCGCACTCTCATGATGCTATCCAGTGCAATCTGTTCCATCTTTCTGTTCGCAATTGCTTTTGTTTTGAACTATATTGTAAGATCATTAGCTTACTCTGATCCAGAAGTTAGAGCGATTTATTAATTCCTCAATCAAAAAGTTTCCTCTCTAGCGCTGGTATCAGAATAATACGCAATCGAATCCGACTTTTTCGTTCTCAGCTGATTTGAAATTGTTATTGTTTTTTTCAGGAATCTGTTAGCTGGTTTCCTTGGGCCTGCATTGTCTGTATCATGGGCTATTTATTCTTCTATCAGTTTGGCCTCGGTCCCATTCCCTACTTTATTGGCTCAGGTAATGTTGCTGCTGCAGCACTCTGTAGGATTGGTTAAATACATATATGTATTCAAATAATTATTGTAAACTAAACTATTCCCGCCTCTTGACTTGCAGAACTGTTTGAGGTGGCGCCACGCCCGGTGGCCATGTCGATGGGCAGTCTATCGTCCTGGGGATGCAATTTCATAATTGGCATGGCCTTTCCCAGTTTGCAGAACGTTTGGGGCGCCTTCGTCTTCATACCCTTCTCGATTACCTGTGTGCTACTCTTCCTGCTAACGAAATTCTATCTGCCGGAAACGTTTGGACGCGATCCCTCCGAAGTTGCGCCACTGGTCTCGAAGGGATTCCGCTCCAAGGTCAAATAGGAAACGGAAAATATAGTTTTAATTAGTTAATTATTAGGTTAGCATTAAGCTCAATGTTATTATTAAAAAAATGATGTATTTACTCCATATATAGTTGGGGATTATGCAGAAGAAAGTGCCTGTCATGACAATAAGCTCAATCAAGCAAATTTTAATATACAACTAATTGTAGTTTAAGATCTAGTTTTCAAATAAGTCACCCTGTATAAGCTGGTATCACTTTTGTGAAAGATTATTAGGAACTCTTATCGCAGCACAAGTTCAAGTTAATTGCCTTGAGAAAATAGACTAGTTACTTTGCTAATTACATTTATTGCGTTAGCGAGATGCCAGCTGGTTCAACTAATAGATGCTTACCTAATGGTTTGAATATACTCGCATCTCTGATTAATAATTCCTAATCAAAACGAAGACTCTTCCAAATGCAATCTGTTATCGTAATTAAAAATATACAAATAAAACACAACAAATCGCAAAAACTTTTCCCACGCTGGCTTGCCACAATCTGAGACAGAGAGAGAGAGAGACAGAATAAAGTTGGAGAAGTTTTGTGTTGTTAACTTCTCAATTCGACAATGATAAGACGACGCCATAAAATACTGTCGCAGTAGCTTGCCACAGTGTTTAATGGCAAATGATAATAAATCAACAAGCATGCTCTGGACGAGAGAAACAGTACTCGACTAGCAGATTCCCTGTATTCAGGTTTGATTTTAGGCATGCAGGAGAATTTTAGATAGATGGAGATATAAGAGATATATTTCATTATTAATAACTACTAATCAACCAGAATCTGAAAGCATTACTTGGATTCTATAAAGAGAGACAAAAGACTGCCAATGAGTGAGTAAAGGGAGAGAGAAAGGGTTAGAGAGAGAGTAATGAAATAGGGGAGAGGCAGAATAATTATGAGTGCGAGAGAGAGAGAGAGACGAATAGACATATAGTAATGAAAGGAGCAAGAGATTAAATCAGCGAGCCAAAGAGATTTATTTAGTTAGAGAGTGAGCAAATGAGAGAATGAGAATAAATTAGAAGACGAGAGCGATCAAATGAGAAAGAGAGACAGCGGGGAATAAATATAAAGAACAGTTAAGAGAGAGAATGGTAAAAAGGAGAGCGAATTGCAGAAAGAAAGAGAATGAAAATGGAAGAGTGAATAATAGAATGAGAGATGAAAAGTAAATAGAAAAGAGACATAAAATAAGTAGGAGAGAGTGACAAATAATGTGATAATAAGGAAGTAAGACAGAGATACGAAGGGAGTGAGCAATTAACAGAGACAAAGAGGAAGGAATACGGTGAGAGTGAAAGTTCCTCCCTTTCTCACCATAGAGAGAGAACTGGATCACCTGTGCATAACTAACACAAAACTCAAATGAATGAGTCTTGAGAATTACATGGAAGACTGCTTAAAATGTCATTTATCGAATTTGTGGCCAAAGAGTAAAATGATGAAAAATTGTAACAAATGTGTTTCATTTTGTATATTTCACAAGTTGGACATGCCCGCCATTCACCTACTCACAATGGGTGCAGTGTATTAAGTAGCATTGTCGCGACTTTGACGCGTTGTCGCTTCTAAGAAAACTTTTCAATTTGTTATTTGTAGTAAAGGTGCGTAGACTGACAAGCATAGACCGATACAACTGGAAGAAACAATTACGGAGTATGGCTGACATAATGGTATTTACGATTTAAGAGGCGTTATCCATTCTCAGTTTGTGTCTTAAATCATTTGTTTTGCATATGTAAAATGGCTTTTGCATATTTGCCCATTTGCAGCACGTGAATGATGGGAGCGAGGGCTGGACCTGGCTGCTGCTGCTCATATGTGTGACAACCACGGTGGGCACCACGGTGCCAGTGGGTTATTTTATTGGTGTGCTCAATGCGCCCGCCGAGATCATGCGCAGCTGGTGTGACAAAGTGCTCTCGGGTGAATATGATACCAATATGAGCGAGAATCAGTTGAATCTGTTGTGGACGTGCATTGTGTCCATCTTTCTAATTGGCGGCATTTGCGGGTCCTGCATCAGCGCCTTCTGCACGAACAAATACGGCCGGTGAGCAAACACAATTTTTGTGGTAAATAAAATAATAAAATAATACTGTTTTTTCTATTGCCTCTTGTAGCAAGGGCTCCTTGATTATTAGCAGTGTAATTCTATTGATTTGTGGCATTCTACTCACCTGGTGTCGCGCAGCCAAATCTCTGGAGATGCTCATGTGCGGCCGTTTCTTTGGTGGCATTGCCGCCGCCTTGATCTTTACCGCCCATCCGATGTATTTGCTGGAGCTGGCACCGGTTCGCTTGAGTGGCAGCGTTGGCGGCTTCACCTGCATTGGCGTCACTGCTGGCATCCTGGTCGCCCAGATTGTCAGCTTGCCCCAGCTGCTGGGCACCGATGAGAATTGGCCATATGCCCTGAGCTTCTATGCGCTGCTGGTGCTCCTTTGCCTGCTGCCCCTCATATGCTATCCGGAAAGTCCGCGCTGGCTCTTCCTGGTCAAAGGCGATGCGGCGGGCAGTGCTCGGGCGTTGCGTCAACTGCGCGGCCAGCAGGCCAATGTGAAGCAGGAACTCAGTGACCTGGAGCAGGCGCCCAGCATTGAGAGCAAACCCAACACCATTTGTCAAGTGCTACGGAACAAGGAGCTTTTCCTGCCATTGCTGCTGGTTTGCACTTTTCAAGCCACTCAGCCGCTAAGCGGCATCAATGCTGTAGGTATTGCAAAATTACATTTATTTTAAATGAGGTTCGTCTGATTGTCCATCTGTATTAGAAATATCCATTGCTATACGAGAAAGCGATTCACGGTTTTTATTTCGATAATTTTGATAATCGGGACTTAGGATGACAACCCGAATCGAATTTATATTTAGAATCCGGTACGAAAAGTATAAAAATTCCATGAATTTTTCAGCTATTTTTTTAACATTTTTACGGTATACGGTAACGTATCGATTTCTACGATACGCTGAGTGTAAAATGATTTTAAAAATAAGTTAAAACTTGGAGGTTCCGATTCCAGTTTGGCACCCTGCCGGGCATACATAGTGGAATCCGAATGGTTTTAGTTTTTAGAGCTCCGCAGTAACTCCTAAATCAAAATTATTTTTTTGGTACAGATTATTTTTGATTACAATTTTATTGAGCTTTGCGCGAGCCGATTAGATAATAGGTAAATGATTTCATAAAGTTCTTTCGCAACTATTTTTATGTTATCTATACATAAATATGGAACGCTCTTGGCCTTTGTATGTTATCAGTGGATTTGACTATTTTAATCGCCAGTTTAAAAATTCTACAGCTGTGAGTTGTTCACAGGGTATATATTATTCAACCACTCTCAATGCACTCTTATTGCATGCTATTCACAGATCTTCTTCTATTCGCTGTCCATACTTACCAGTGCTGGCTTCACGTCCAACTCGGCCACTTGGCTTAGTCTGGGCCTGGGTGGCTTCAATGTCATATGCTCGCTGTTTGGACCGCTGCTGCTGCGCAAATTTAACCGTCGACCGCTTATGTTCTGCTCCTGTATCCTGTGCAGCCTCTCATTGGCCGGCATCTCCTTATCGCTGCACTTTCTGCTTAAATCGGAGGCCAGTGCTCTGACCTATGTGAGCATCGCCTTCATCTTAAGTTTCATCCTAGGCTTTCAGCTGGGACTGGGACCCATTGCGTACTTCATAGGATCGGAGTTGGTGGAGGATGCGCCGCGTCCAGTGGCCATGTCCATGGGCAGCCTCTTCTCCTGGACGGGCAACTTTCTCGTTGGCATGTGCTTCCCTCTGTTGCAGAACGTCTGGGGCTCATTTGCCTTCATGCCTTGCATGTGTGTCTGCATCTTCTGTCTCGTGCTCACCTGGCGCTATCTGCCCGAGACACGTGGACGAGAGCCCAAGGATGTTAGCCCGCTGATGAGCCAAGGACTACGGTCGAAGAACAATTAGATGCATATTTTACGTATTTTATATGTATCTACATATATATAAACATATATATATGAATGTTTGTATGTATATATTTATTAGTAAGTCATAGAAGAACTATTAAATATGAATGTGGGCAAATTGATTCATTATTTTAAAAGAACTAGTAGCTAATCTAATTTACAGATTTATATTTAAATTCGGCGTCACTGTAACTGATTAAGTTCACACTTCAAATCGCTTAACGGCTATCTTCATATCAAATCTGTTTAGTGGACTCGAGTAGATCGTCTAACTAACGGTAAGAAATGTGTATGAGCGAGAGAACGAGAGATGTTCAACGAGCGCTGCGCTCACATTTGCGCTCATTCGCTCCTCTTTCTCTGTCACCCCTTTCTATGATGAGCTGATCGCTGAGCCAATTGCGACGTCACAGATGAAGCGTCAAGATTAGCATTTCTATTCGCCGTCTATAAATATATGGCCGCCAGTGGGTAACAGAACGTTGTGGTGAACGTTTCGCTTGGAACGCGGCGCGCATTTCTATATTTTCTCCTACAAATGCGGCAGAGTCGGCATAAGAAATCGGCATCGCCTAGTGAAGTGAATTAAGTAATGTACGTTTAAAAATAAAATTCCGTGTTGCAGGTGCCAATAATTAAATAGAGCAGCTTGAATATTTGTACACTGAGTGACTGATAAAATAACATGCATATATATGTATGAATGTACATGTTTGTAGTTTAAAATAGATGTGCATGGAAATCAGCTGCTAACAAATAAAATCGAAGCGCATCGAAACAAGTTGAACTGAATCGCAACAAATGCAGTGACGACAACGTGTTAGTGACGTCACAGCCGGTGCGGCGTGTATCTGCCATCTGGCAAAAGAAATAACACAAAACAGCAATAACAACATTGTACACATAAACATAGCCGACAGCAGCAACAACAAATACTAGCATCCATAAACATACAAATAACAAATAGTTATCGATTGTCAATGATAAATGAGTCTGCAATCTGTGTAAATACCAATAAGAACAACAATAACATACATTCTCACATAGTGCATATATGTATATATATACATGTGGATGTATGTATTTTGGCAACTCGATATGCCGGTCAATGCACGAGATCTTTTTTTTGTCGTGGTTTGCCTCACATCAATGTCGGTTCGTCTGTCTGTCAAAAGGAATGAACAACATTTGGCAACCAAGTACATATACTGCTGTAAATAATTATTATCCATGTCATTTGCTTTGCACCCAAACACACACACACACACATATATACACATACAGATACAGAAAGAGAGAGAGAGAGAAAGAGAGAGAGGATTTACCGCACACTTTCTTCGCTTAAGCATTACGTTTTGCGTGTGTTTTCATTTGCATTCAAACATTTCTGTCTTTCTGTTGTATGAATTTAAAAATATTTTTTTCGTGTAGCTTTTGGCACTTAACATTCTATAATATTTTTACTATTCATTTTTGACGTGGGCAATTATGTACCATATAGTATGATGGAAAAATTAATTATGCAAGTCCCGTTGATTTGTTTGTATAATGAATTGAATTTTTATTTGTGGCCAGCATAAACATAAATACCTTCATACACATATACTCCCTCCTGTGATTATGATTTTGGTTTTTTTTTTGTTTTTGGTGAGGGGGGGGGGGGGAGGGGGCCTTGCATAGCCATAAACAATCGCAGGATAATCTATGAGTCAATTTAGTCTTTAAGTAATAGTCAAAACAGCAGCCACTTTCCAGAAAGAATTTACACAAATTAATACAAACACATTTTCACCAATCATAGAGAAAATTCTTTCACTTTTTATTTGCTTTTGATCTTTAGAATAAAACAGGCGGCGCATATAGAATCATTTTTCCCTTTCATTTCATATGGTCGGTCAATTAGAATTTTGTTTGCTTTTTCAATGTTATTATTAGTTTGAATTGTACAAAAAACATTAGCGTACAAATTCCATTGTAATTAAAAACTAATGGTATATTAATAGCCATTTAGTTTTACATTACATAAAATTCCTGTTTTGATTGTCCCAGTCAAGTTTAGTTGAAAAAAAGAACACTCAATGGATAATTTTGAATTTTAACGAACAGCGAATTGCATTAAAAATATAAACATAAAGTTGACATAGACATTTTTTTTTTATTATTATTCTCAATATTTGATTTTGGCGCACACATTTCAGTTTTTTCTTCTCTTTTATTTCTCGTAATTTTCATTTTGTATTTTTTTCCTTTGAAAACATGTGTTTTGTTTTGAATTTGGCCAACCTTTGTTTGATTTTTGATTATCTACGCATATGTTTAGACTTCTTGCGCTTGTAAATAAAGTAGACAAGAACTGCAGATTGTATTTAATTTATGATCCACCGTCCATTTACTCTGCCATTCGGCCCCCCGATTTTGCATTATTAGTCAATATAAAGTACTTATCTATGTTAAGATGCTTGCTGTCTGCCCGCCCCGTGGCTTTATCCAAGTCCATTAATTTTATATTCTTACTGTGGGGCTTATGAATTAAGAATAGACAGACCTCTGCCTCTCTCTCTCATTTAGCCACGAGTTTCTTTAGATTTTGGCATGGCAAAAAAAAAAAAAATAATAATACTCACAAATTAGACAAATGACTGTTGCGTGTTGTGGAAGTTTATAAAAATAAGCATTAACATATCTCACACCCACTAAATGAAAAAAGTAAGTAAATCGAAGGCGACAGCGATAGACTATGAGATACCCTATACTCAATCCTCTTATGGACTGTTCTTTATTTGATTCAAAATGACTGTGCACGCATTATACCCATTGTTGTGCCCATTTTTAAAGGGCATTCAAAAAGAAATATAAAACATTTGGCAACTGTTGCGCCACAGTGCCACAGACAACATAGCAACTTTATGGTTGAGATGTCTCCAATTTGACGCTGTGGCTATGGATGGCATTAGTAGGCGAAAGTAGGCGACAAGTGTCATCATCAGCAAAATCAACGCCATCATCATCATCTTCATCATCCACAAAACAGAGCAATCCCGAAATGCCACCCACAGACGCAGCAGCCGCAGCAACCACATCTCATGGTCATTTGGTCGAGACGCTTCTCAGACCAGTTGCCAAACGTGTAGGCCCAAAAAATGAAATGAAATAATTCAAAATCATGTATGTAGTTCGTTTATAAAATAACTCAAATCCATAGATGCGGTTGCTGCTGTTGGATGAATTTTTCAAAATTAATTTCTTTGAAAATATCATTAAAATGTCATGGCAAATGAACTACTGCCAGAATTATCACTATTGAAAATGAGTTATGCTCCTAGTGACACAGTTCGGCCAAAACTAAATAATCAAAGCAATAGACAAAAAAAAAGTAATGGAAGCCACATATCTACTTTTAAAGTATTTCAGAAAAAATAAAGAGCTTCTAAGGTATTTACAAGTCGAAGTCGCTATATAAACAAGTTAATAATAAAAAAAAACAGTATTTGTTGAGCAATAGTTTGCCATAAACATGCCCAGCCCTCAGCGATGGAGAATCGCTGCTATAAAAAGCAAAGATGTATATTTAAAAATAATACTTAGTCGTAAATAGTTTATCCGGTTCAAAGATTTACTGCCAACTGGATGTTTTGATAATAAAGCGAGCCTTTTGTTTATCTGACTCTTTTTATTTGCTCGCTGACACATAAAAATATACAAGATAAATGTATATATATATATACATATATGTTTGCACTTACAGTCATAACATTTATTTGCTTGAACAGTTTGCAGAAACGAGGCCAATCCAAATCAATGGGCAGGCAAATCAGATCGAAGCATGTCCAAACCACGTTCGAAGCCGTTCTCATTACGCCAACAACAGGAGAGGCCGCAACGAGAGTCTGCTAATTGGGGCACGTTGTATGTGGATGTGGATGCGATCGAGATTGAGAACGGGATCGAGCCATGTCTTCGCGTCGCAGCTCCTTTCGGCGCAAAGAGAGGCCGGCATTTCAGCGTTTCAAGGATCACTGCCGTCACTTTACGGCGTTTATGTTTAGCAATGTTGGCATCATACTCCTAGTCACATTTTATACGATCGGCGGCGCCTTCATCTTCCAGGCCATCGAAATATTCGAATACGAGAAACTGAAGACAGACAAACCGCATCGCTTCATTGAGCACAATGTGAGTGGGGATTGCTTGAATCGCATCTGGGAGCTGACATCTGAGAATATAAGTTTCTTCGATCGGCACGCATACAGAAAACAGTAAGTAATATTATATACACAATAAGCATATCAATTGATGGCATTTCATTGCAGTGTTAACGCTGTGCTGCTGGATTATCAGCGGGCTGTGGTCAAGAAACAGCTCCGCGGCCCCGATGTGGATCATCAGTGGAGCTTCTCGGGCGCATTTCTCTACTCGCTGACCGTTATCACGACCATTGGCTATGGCAACATAACGCCTAACTCCGATTGGGGCAAACTGGTGACCATACTCTATGCCATTATTGGCATGCCACTATTTCTTCTCTATCTATCCAACATAGGTATGCCATAGCTATATTTGCTTAAAGTTGGAAGTCTGATATGAAACTGTGATTTACGAATAAATATAAATATAATTTCTTAAGTTATACAATTTTCCATCATATTTACGTGGTTAATATTTGTTTACAGTTGAAAGTTGAGGAACTATAATATGATAAACATTTAGATATCTCATGTTCACAGTTTCTTTATTTTGCTATTTATTGTAAATATTTTAATATATTTCATTCAAGTGTAATTTTTTTCATTATACAATTTGAAGACATTTTATTTTTATCATTTCAATTTGAAGATTATCATTTAATTAAATCTGTCATATTTACAGGCGATGTGCTGGCCAAGTCATTCAAGTGGATCTACTCCAAAGTCTGTCTCTGTCGCATTTGTCCGGGCGTGGCCAAGAGGCGTATAATACGCGAGCGTCGCAAACTGCGCCAGTTGGCCAGAGCAGTGAGTATATTGTGATCTACATATATGACTCGCTAATAGCTTATGCCACATCTGCAACCCAGCTGGAGCTGCACAAAATGGAAAGCGCGCGGGGCAGCAGCAGCACTAGCTCCTCGAGCAGCTCAAACAACAACAGCAGCAGCTTCAGCAGCAGCAGCAGCACTGATTACAGCAAGAGTTCGGCGGCGGCGGCGTGTAGTGTGCTGGATGTGCCTTTTAGTGATTCGGATTCGGATATTGAGCGTGAGATACGCGGCAGCACAGACGAGATAACAGTGCCCCTAACAGTGTGTGTCTTTGTGATGGTCAGGTGAGATTGAGACGAGCTTCTCCACAACTCCGTTGTACTCATGTCAGCTTATCAGTTATATACTATCGGGTGCCATACTTTTTGGTCGCTGGGAGGATTGGAACTATCTCGATGGCAGCTATTTCTGTTTCATCTCGTTGAGCAGCATCGGATTTGGTGATTTGGTGCCGGGTGATCGTGTGGTAAGTGTATCACTCAGCTGGACTCCAATTTCAGTTTGATTTCAATCTTTATCTTTTGCCAGATAACTGCCGATAAAGACAAGGTCGAGTTGAGCTTCATTTTGTGTGCAGTTTACCTGCTGCTGGGCATGGCCTTAATTGCCATGTGTTTCAATTTAATGCAGGTGAGTCACAACGGTTATATAAAAGCTATTTCGCTATATCCGATTCTATTTTTTTCAGGAACAAGTCATTCACAATATGCGCGCTATAAAGCGTGCTTTCAAGGCCTGCTTCCGTTGCCGCAGCTCTTAGCCAAACATTTGTTGACGTACAAAGCAAAAATCATCAAGCACAATATATGTATATAAGTTAACAGTTAGCCGATCATTAGCTTAGTTTAAGTTGTAGTCAATTATAAATATGCATGTGTATATATTGCAAGAATGTGTTCCTTTTTTAATTTATTTATTTTTTTGTAAATCAGTTTTTTGTTATATAAACCATAATTACAGCTAGTTAAATTAGATAGAATTACATAAAAATTAGAATTCTAAATACTGCTGCCCGTTGGCCATTCCTCTCGAATTTGTACTCTATATATGAACATTAAATGTAAATTAGAAATTAATATTGCATAGATCTTACAATAAAAATAATAATAATTTCCCCAGGCAGTTGGCGTTTAAATTCTTGCTTTTTTTAGCAATTGTGCTTGGTCTAATTTTGTCAATTTCCTTTTTAATCGCTTCTTTTTCGCAATTAAGCTTTTCACCTGACTATCTTCTTCTAATGGCGCCATTAAAGATAGCTCCGCATAGCTGGGCAGGGTCCCACAATACGTCTCCACGCAGGTTTCCTTAAAGTGCAGACATAGCTCACTTGAAAGGTGGCTAATGCCCGGGGTAGTGAGCAGATCGAAGGCGGTCAGCTTGAGTGCCTCAAGTTGAAGACGCGTCTTGGCCGACACCTGCTTGCTTTGTATTTTTGTTTTTATATTTGGAATTGATAACTTTGGAGCATCGTGTTGGCCGAGCGTCTTTTTCTGATCTATAATTAGCTTACGGCGGCGCACCTCTGCTTTCTGGCTGGTACTCGGCGTCTTTGTAGAAGACACTTTCAACAATCTCTTCATCCTCGGCCGGGAAATGGGTGCAGTCGACTGTGTGGTTGTGTCGCTCTTGCTTCGTGAATAGGTACGCAAGGGTGGGGCCATGTGCATAAAGTTGTACAGCTCCGGTTCTGAAGTGGTTGAAGAATCTGGTGAACTAGCCGGAGATGCAAGCCGACGACTTAGCGACGAAGCTGGTCTGTTTGCAACAGGGCGAAGCGGAGTGGCACCAGGCAACTCAGAGATTGTCAGATTGCACGTTGCAGGGGATGACTCCCGAAACGGTTGAAAATCAATAATTGGAACGGGTGTGGGTGAAGTCACCATCTGATTTGGACTGCGACGTGTTTGCTCCGGCGTCAGCAGCAATGATACATTCTCCTTATCGACTCCCACTGACGATTCCCTTGATGGTGTACTTCTGGTTAATGGAGCAGATTTGTTGCTATCATCTGCCCCAGAGCTATATCCCAATGGAGGCACAATTCTTACATTGCGAAATTTATTGGCAGGCAGGATAAGTTGTCCTTCTTCCGTCTGGCCCCCGGCCGCCTTGCAGCAACGGTGACTGGGTTTGATGTTTTGAAATGAAATAATTCCCTTGATTATCTGCGGCACAAATAGCTGGCTCTCGTATCCAACACAGTCGACCAGCACAATATTGTTGCCGGACAAAAGTTTAATTTTAAATTGCAATACGCCGCTCGATGTTTTACTCGCCATCATTTGTGTATCCATTGCTGAACTTGTAAGCATCTATATCTTTAAAAATGCTTTATGCGGCTGCATAAATTAAAAAAAAAATCGAATCGTTACTAGTAATTAAAAGCACAAGTAAATTTGACTCACATACTCCGTATCGGGCTAAACATTTGATTACATGGAACGATTTTAGTCGATGGTGGAATTTTTCCGATAGTCCTAACGCGTCTATAATCGAAACTATCGAAAATCGAGTGAATTAATTGCTTCGTGAGAGCGACGCTGACGCCATTCTATCCATGAAAAATACACATATTTCAAATTTTAAGATTTCAGTTAAATAGCATTTCAATTATTGTACAATTCAAATATGTAGTTTCTCTGAAATCTCTGAATCATTAAGGGAATACCTTAATTCACACGCACACCCGCCGCTAGTTTTTAGCTTACAGTTGCATGTTCATGGTCAAAAGAAAATGAAGATGACATCACTGTACAATCAGTTAACGGTTATTAAATTTGAAAGTTGATCAATTTCGGAACTTTTACGTTGTTTTAAATATAATTAATACAAATAACTACATTGTTTACTATATTTTACATGTTTTGACTTTTGGCACAGCTCAACAGAGTTGATTTCCAGAAAACAATTGGTTGCCGCTGTTAGCAATAACATGTTAACAAAATGTTAGTTCACAGATGGACAAGCAAAACAGTGGAACGCACTAGCAAACAAAAAAATAAACATTAAATGCAATAATTTAGTTGCAATCGAAAAATCAAATAAAATCAAGTTGATACGGTACGCAAAAGCGCAGTGCATATGTTGCGAATATTATTTTGTGGGTTCATACCCAAAACATATAAAAAAAAAACAAGAAAATTCTCAAGAGGCGAACATACAAACATTTTATTATTGCATATGTGTGTGTGCTTGTACATGTGTAGTTAAGTTTTATCTTAACATATAATTATGGTAAATGTGTTTTCTGCTTTGTGGAAAAATTCGTTTTGAAATGTGGATGATTCATGGCATTTAAAGGAAAGACACGAATAGGTTGGAAAGGTGGCAAGTGACGCGATACTTTTGCCACCCAATCCCCCTTGCCTGTCCCCTATTATCCATGGCAAACAACAATAAGCAGCAACAACAATAAAACACGTTTGTTTCAACACACACACATTTAAAATAATAATGATTATATTATATATAATATATAACAAGTCCATTTTGTACATTAGCTAATGCATGTCAAATATAATTTAATCAGAAATTGATTGCAAGTGCGTTTTAGCAAAAGGAAAGTTACTGTTGTGCACATACATTCATACATGTGTATGCATGTATGTGCGTATTTATTTTTCATAGCGTTTTGTCATACCTTATGAATAGATGGAATCATCATAGCATCAAAATACATAACTAATCGATAATAAAACATAGGATATAGGCTATCTGTTATTTGGCTTCTCTCTTGCGTGTGGTCTTCTTTTTTTATAGAGAAAAATGAAGGTGTTTACTGCTAACTGCCGACGACCACTTAGCTAAAAGAAAAACAAACCAGCTGATTGAACATATTATCTGTGCGCAGTTTCCAACGTAACCAAGATTACGTTGCCTTTTGTGTGTGTGTGCGTGTGTATAAGCATTTGAATGTGACATTTGCAGCCCAGTTTTTGTTCTATTTGCGTGGACTTTGTTTGCGATCTAATAAAATAAATTTTAGTCTAGTAGGCGGCCTTGCTATACTCATCAGGCATCATTGTGTGTCCCGCATTGAAATTAAATTGATGGACGCTACTGAGGGATTCGTCCGTACTCTTACAAATTAAATTGATCTAAGCTTCTGAAGTTTTCCCATTCCCCAAAAAAGTGGCGTTTAACTGCCGAGCATGATGTACCCTTAAAAGAAAACATTACGCCTTTTCTCAGCTTTTGTTTTTTTTTTCCTTAATAGAACTTTTAAGTTGAATTATTTATTTTCCAAGAACCGATTTCATTTTAAAATTGTTAGTTAAATTCAGTAGTATTTTTTTCGAATTGTTTATATGTATTTTGTATATTATAGTTATTCGTACTTGCAATCAGTTTAGTTAGCTTTTAAGTACAAGTCGCGTGACAAAAACAAAGAACTCTGTCACACCGAGGGTATTAACACAATCAAAACTAAAGCAGCCAGTTCTGCCACTAATTTACTTGTACCCAGCTGCTTTCTTATCAGTTTTATATGTACAGATGGGCAACGTATCGCACGGGTTGACTTTGCTAGGCATACAAAGAAAAAGAGAAAAAAAAAAATGAATTGATTTTTATGGTGCGTCAGTTGGCATTAATTTTGCACCTTCGATTATTTGCAGTGGTTCACTTGCTCGCAAATTCCAGCTGTGATCAGTTGAAAATGGATTTCTCCATGTTTAATAATGATAAAAATGATTCCAACTGTGTGGTGGTTGGCAATCGGACTACATTGTTGATCAGTGCCTACAATGGGATACCTGAAACCCTAATATTAAACGCCATCCTTTGGGTGCTACTCATCCTTTTGTTTACGATGCTGCGTCATCAGGATAGCGATAACCGTTTGGCGCTGGTCAACCCCAATGGCGCCAAGAAACGTTGGACGGAAATCTTCTACTCGCGTGCCGCCAGCGTTGTGGAACCGCAAGCGGGCACATCCACGCAACCACGACCCAGTGTTGGCTCAAATCAGTCACAACAGGCGGACTCGACGCCACTGTCGCCCATTCAAACCGAACCGGGCATATTCAATTGGATACGTGTGACGCTTAAGCTGCGCAAGGAGACCATTTTGCTGCACTCTGGCCCGGATGCGGTGCACTATTTGTCGTTTCAACAGCATTTGATGGCTGTCATGTCACTGGTCACCATCATCTCGGTGGCCATTATATTGCCCATTAACTTTTTACACGGAACCATTTACGAAGGGCAATCATTTGGACGCACCACAATGGCCAATCTGAGTGGGAATTCGGCATGGTTGTGGGTGCACACCATCATTACCATATTGTATATACCGTTAGTGGTGCTCATCATGCGACGCTCCTCCGGACGCAATGCCTTTAAGAAGGCAGCAACGCGCACCATCATGATATCCAATATATCTAATAGGTTGTTAAAAATGACAATTGATAATTGACCAATATTGATTATTTAAGTTGCTTGTTTTTTTCGTTTCCTTATAGTGACCGCAACAAGACCGTTATACGTAACTATATGCAGGAACTGTTTCCGGATGTGACCATTGAGACCGTCAGCATAGCGTATAACATTTCCCGTCTGTATGTCCGCAATGGGGAGTTTGATCGGGCGCACGAGGCACGTGTGTATTGTGAGCATCATCGCGATCGGGACACACTGATGGCCAAGCCGGATGTGTGCTCGTGTAAGAAGGAGAACGCCTACGAGTATTATCAGCGCGAGGAGCGTAAATTATCCGGCGATGTGGCACGCTTGCGTGCGTCGACAATGAACGAACCGTTGGACATTGCATTCCTCACAGTCTCCACGGTGCAGGAGGCACAGAATATAGTCACCCACTTTACGCCCGGCACATACAGGCAGTGGCAAATGATGTTCGCCCCATCGCCGGATGACATCTTCTGGGAAAATCTGAATGTGACAAAGAGACATTGGTATTTGAAATTCATTTGCGTAAACGTTGTGCTCTTCATTGTGCTCTTCTTCCTGACCACACCGGCCATGGTCGTCAATCTGCTCAATAGTCGGCCGTGGGTTCAGGAGACGGAGTCGAAAATTTCACCACTCATATCCGAGTTCTTGCCCACGCTGATGCTGTGGACACTCTCCGCCCTGATGCCAGTAATTGTTTCGATTTCGGACAAATGGATGGGTCACTATACGCGCTCCAAGCAGAACTATTCGATCATGACCAAGTGCTTTGGCTATCTGCTGCTGATGATCTTGATATTGCCCTCGTTGGGCCTGACATCGGCCCAGGCACTCATCGAATGGGGCCTAACAAATGATACGTATCGCTGGCAGTGCATTTTCTTGCCGGATCGTGGCTCGTTCTATGTGAATTACATTATAACAGCTGCGTTTATTGGTACCTCATTGGAGCTGTTGCGTTTCCCCGAACTTATTGTCTACATTTGGGCTCTGCTTAAGGCCAGCTCGAAGGCGGAGACACCTTACATCCGTAAATCGATATTGATCGAGTTCCCCTTTGGCATACACTACGCCTGGACAACGCTCGTCTTTACCATATCGATTGTGTACAGCGTATTCTGCCCACTGATAATGCCCTTTGCTATGATATACATTTGCCTCAAGCATATGGTGGATCGTTATAATCTGTATTTTGCCTATGGACCCTCGAACATGATATCACGTAAGGGTGGCAAAATTCACTCCACAGCTGTCACAATGACCAAGGTCTCCGTACTCATATTGGTCCTGGTGATGGCCATGATATGCTATTTCCGTGGCGATGACGGCATGGCAAAATTCTTGATTTTAATCATCACGTTGGCCATTACGATCGTTTTGTTCATCTTTATGTCGCCCATCAAGCGCTGCGCGGCTGCTCGACGCCCCAGTATTGTAGAAATAGCTGGCCCCGCTCCCGCCTATATACCCGATGTGCTGAGAGTACGCACGCAAATGACCGCCCGGCCCTTGGTGACCGGTTTTGGTGGTTATGGATCGGACAATGTATCTGATTACGACAGCTCCCAATATAGCGTTAATAGTGTGGAGGCGTAAGTCGTCTGAATCTGGTTTTTTTGTTTTTGTTTTCGTTTTGGCTAAAATTAGAGTCGCAATTATAAGCAATCTCCGATTGGCAATTACATATTTTTGTATAAGATTTTTAATAAGCCGCTGATAACTTTCCAAGTACTGTTAATTGTGCAATAAGATATTGTGTGCAAATTGATGGAAAATGTGATACCAATGAGCCTCGATATTTGCGTCTGAGTTCAGTTAAAGTACGTTTTTAAAACGATTCCGGCTGCGCCTAAACAATTAGTGTTATTTGTATCTTTTACATATGCATATCTTTTCTAACCATAATCCTAATTTTCCTATTCTTTATAATTATTTGTAATTTCAATTGTAAATACTAAAGTATTTTTATCGCATGATGATTGTAAACAGGATATATGCAAAAAAAAAAAGGCTAATATATATATATATACAGTGACTCACAGTTCAACTCGACCATTGTCAAAGAAACAAGTAGGCAACATTTTTATAATTTTACCTATCAGGTGGGGAAATCCCAGTTTATATTAATTTTGGTGGTTAATATATGTACCTACCATCGGTCTTTGGAATTTCTGAAAAATAATGAATGATTAGCTTATGGCAGGCAATTACTTTTTTTCTTTGACAATGGTCGAGTTGAACTGTGAGTCACTGTATGTGTGTATTTCTGTACTTTAAGCGTAATAGTTAAAAGACAGCAAAACACAGTGCAATATGAGAAGTTATACGTATTTTAATGTTGTCCAAAATGGAGTATTAGATTTCAACCGAACTGGACACTAATTTTCTTTATTTACCCAAACAATATTAAATAACTATTTAAAATAGTTAATGCGTTTCTGATTTGTATACCGATCCAGAATTATGATTATTATTTATTTAGTTGAATACTATTGAATTCTCCTGGGATAAAACTAGAACGAAAATAAATCATATTTTGGTGGCTTCTTCCTTCCATTCAAAAGATAACAGGCTGCATATTGAGATTTTACTAAAAAATAAAGTATGGACAACAATTTTACAAGTAATTTTGTTTTATTTATTGAAAAATTTCATAAATAAAAACGATTTAGTGTATACGTAACCGTTTTACATACGAGTACTAGTTTATTATTTATTTAAGTATTTCTATTAATATTAGCCTGCAAATGTTTCATCTATTGTTATTCGAAGGACAAGTACTCATCATTAATAATAAAATAAAAACAGACCAATTAACAAATTACGAAATCTGTAGTTTGTGAAGTTTTAATTTTAATGTTGCTGTTGACTTTCCAGATAGTATATCTCGTGAACAACAAAACACACTTGTTTTGACCTTTGAAGCCGAATAGCATTTTGTTAAAATAAACGCCTAATTTTTTTTAGATAATACAATATAACATACAAAGAAAACGAATTGCAGCAACTACACTAGCCACCACTTCAAACTCTGTGGGATCGTGTTCGAACTATAACTACAATATGAAATTGATGTTTTCTCAATGTATACAGATACACAAAAAAAAATTTCGTTGGACTTTTTTCAGATGTACGGTATGATAAAAAATAACTTCAATGATTTTGTGTTCTGAGTTAGTTGGCCAATAAATTTAATTTCCGCGTATTTATGCCACATAGTTGTATTGATTTTGATTATCCTTGTCCCGCTCCATATAATCCCTATCGATCAGTGACTCAATGCGCTTTTTCAGATCAGCAGGCTAAACGATTTTACAGATTAGTATATATATATATATAGAAATAAGTTGGCTGGTAATACGCACCTTAACGGGAAACGTTAGCTGGTTGAACAACTCGGTGATGAGCAAATTGTGGCTTAGCGTTTTACGCATTTTCATAATGCGCACAATAGCCGCATCAATTTGATACTGACGATCCTGAAAAACGCGCTCCTCCGTCGCCTTCTGTTCCTCATTCTATGCAAAAGGAAAGGTGTTTCAGTTAGTGAGCTATTCAAGTGATTCGTCTTTTGTCTTTTGCTTGCTTACCGTTTCCTTCATTTGTATTTGATTGATTTTGATGCGAAACAATTTATTGATGAACTCATTATTGAAATCAAATTGATCCTTATCCTCGATGTCGCGTCCCTTCGGCGTCTTGGTGATGACACGCGCACGACCGCAGGCCAGCGACTGCAGAGTGCGTCGCAGCTCACCATCCTCAATGCTGGTGGCAGCCAATATTTCCTCGTAGCTCAACGTTGGTTTGTCGTTGAACAACAGCAGCACGAGCCCTTGAAAGAGTGACACCAACAGCTCTTTGGGACCCTAACGAATGTAAACAAAAAGATAATTGATTAATTATTTCGCATGATCTGTCTGTTCGAGAGTCAACTAACCGCATCGAAACTTGCACGCAATACGCAATTGCCCAGTGTTGGCTGCCATTGTAGCTTTCGCCCGCTGTGCTTCTCCAGATAGAACTTGTTGAATATTTGCTGGGGATTGATAAATTGAGGCGGCATTGTGACCTCGGTGGGCGTATATGTTGGCCAATAGCCCATGGTCAGTATGCTGACGGTTAAATCCAGATTGGTCACATCACGATCGTTGCTAAGCGCATGACCTCGAAATGCCAAATTAACATCACGACTTAATTCCATATCCTTGAACATGCCCTCCAGTTTGGATGTGAAACCGCCACCGCATTCCTGTTTCAATTTCGACAACATACTCTTTTCCGAGTCCACGGAGGCAGATTTGCCTACAAGCAAACGCTTGGCCAGATCCTGTCAAAATAATATTCAATTATAAATCGAATTGTATAATTAAATGTAGAATAGTTTTAACCTTTTTGTAGAATGCTTCAAAGACGTCCTTGCCATGTATAAAACGAAACAGAACCATTATCTTATCCAACGTCTTTTCCAGCTCCTCGTCTGTGGTGCCCTTGTTCCCTGACCGCAATTTCATATCCACATATTTAGCTGTTGACAATATATATATAGATATCTATCAGAGTCACATAGTTATTCGCAAATAGCATGACAACATACCAATTAGTTCCGCCGGTTTGTTGGCGCGCTGATTAATGAAGAATTCGAAGGCCTCCCGCAGCGAATTTGTGAATTTCTCATTGTGCTCAAAGCAATTACGTACAATGACATCCATTTTGTCCTTAAAGTCCAGCAGATCTTGCACCATACTCTTATCCTTCTCGGGATCGATGACGATGGTGCGTCCCTTTTTCTAAAACGTTAAAGCGAAGATTAAAAACTTTTGATTAACTAGAATAATTTGTTTGGTCTTGCCTTGATGTAACCATTGAAATTGCCACAAAGCTCGGAAGTGCCGTTTTTGACGCGACTAAGCAGGCCATACAAAAGGGTTAGATCGTTCAGTCTGTTGTCCTCTAGCAGCGAGTCAAGGCCCTTTTGCAGAATTGTCGTTAAATGTTCGGCAAGCAGTTCCTTTTCCACATTATATATTAAAGGATGTCTGCACAACAGAAAGCATAAGTTAGATTAGCAAATAATTATAACATTATTTTTTGTTTTTTGATGTATCATACTTTGTGCTGGAGTCTAGATAATGCAAGAGACGCTCATTCTCCTCGGCGAGGCGTTTGCTGACATGCTGTAAGTACTCGGGCACCTCCAACTCCTGCATTTTGCGTTGACTCTCAGCCTTATACAGTTGATTGGTTGCATCAAGGAACTTCTCCTCAAATGCGCTGCTATATATCTGCAGGTCACACAGCATACGCACCAGGCTCTTAAGCAATCCGCGATCCACGGTTGCGCCCTGGCGTTCCTTTTCGATGAGCGTTAGCAGGCCGTCCACGGTGCGCTTCTGTACAACGCTGTTCTGGGCAAAGTGTATGCGAAAGAGGTCCAGCCCCATGTCCCATATTGAGTGTATAAGCGAATTTTGCAGCACGTAGGTGCGATCCATGTATAAAAATATACTACGTATCATGATCATTTGCTGGCAGAACGATAACCACCAATTGTTGATTTTTTCCAGCAATACCTGAAAAAAATTTTCCATTACACGTATTTAAATTATTTGATCTTTATCTAGTATATATATCTCATGGGTCAAGTGTTTGCACAAACCGTATTGCTTATGTACGTATGTATTATGTACAATTGGATTCAGAAGTTGATCTACTTACTAGTTTGTCCATGCTGCCACCGGTGAGCTCCTTCAGTTTGATATTACGTTTAACGTGCTGTTCCGTCAGCTCCTTGAGTTTGGCATATAATTGTGCATCCATTTTATGACTGCACATATTCACAACGGCCTGGTAGAGCTCCTCCAGGGAATATTTAATGGGCTTGGACAATTGGATGGCGATAACGGCCTCTTCCAGCTTCACGTAAGTGTCCTCAGAATAGTTATCGGGCAGTGTGGGTTTAGCTGTGGCGTATTTAAATTAAATTTGTTGACACTCATCGTTATCATTATTGTAATCGCAGCTGCACTGCCATCTGCTCCACTTACCCTTGAAGTTCTTAATAACAATCTTTTTAACATCACCCGGCTTGGTGTTGTGTATGGCGCCCATGCGATTAAGAAGATTTGAGGTAGTTGATGCCGCACGAATATCATTGCCATGATGCGGTCCCAGCATCGAAAAGTTTGGCAATCGTTCGCCATTTGTGGACGCTGCGGAATTCATATTTTGGGCGGCGAAGGCGCTTCGGTTTGTTGTTGTTGCTGTTGTCGTCGTCGTCGTTATTGGGTTGCTGCTGTCACCCTTTTTTAAACAGGCGGCAATATTCTCAGTGTCGTTTAGTTCAGTCGTATCCATAGGCCTATATTTCTTAGCAGCACTCATTGCTTGGAATGAGAATGAGTGTGTAGTGTCCAATACGCTAGAGCCTTTTAATGCTCACCGCGCTGGTGCTGGACCTCGATTGCTGCTAGCCTGCTGACGTTCGCTCCAAATAGCTAGCGGTCGGAATGCTATCATGCACAGAATGTTTGGAATTGTTTGCCAATCAAAAATTTTCTCTTGTTTTGACATAAATTTACCCCGTGCTGGTGCTAAATAAGTTCGACGATATCGATATATGAAATGGCTTTCGTTAGTTTCGCACACTTCTCGCTGTCGCCATCAGCAATAAACTGTATATCTTGGACAAAAGGCACTTTCTTTGTTCATGTCCACCTTCCTTACTGGGTGCGTTCACTAAAATCTCAGCTGGCGAAGGTAATGACACAATATACGCGTTAAATATTTATTTGCACTATACAACTTAATTTGTCTTGCAGATTAATGCAGGTAATCGATTATCTACAATCGAGTCACCACCACAATCAAGTCAATGCTTGCGATAGTTATTTAATCGATACTTCTGCATACGCTTGCACAGCCGTACAACCAACCACGCTCGATCTGTATGATGGGTTCGATTCGAACTTCGTACGAACCCGGTGTTTTCCATTATTAAAAGTTCAGTAATTATTATTTATATAAATTTATTTATTATTATTAAAACCTGTCCAAAGAAGAGTCGACAGTACGGACGCGCGTTTTTCAAGATGTTGTGCGAACGTGTTGCACGCACAAGCATGTTGCAACGACACGTTCGATGTTCGAAACACGATTCGGCGATATAAATCAGCTCAGTACAAAATGTCCGTCCTTGTCCTCGTTCTTTTTGCCGTCTCTGTCTTACAACCTTTTGGTTGCGTTGCAAACGCCGCTCATGCTCGATGTTTTGTTTGAGCGCGACAAGCGAAAAAAAACAAATTGCAGTCGGCATTGGCATCTTGGGCTGTGCGGATCGTTGCGGATGTTTCGTGTTGCTCATCATAATCAAAAAAACAGTGCGCTTTCGGTGTTTTCAATAACGCGATCGCACATCAACAATTAATTAATTAAACAGAATTACATACAAGTCAAAACAAAGTGTTCAGTTTTGTTTTTGGTAAAAACACAACCTTATATGTATGTATATTTAATAAGCGTTGAGTTCTTCTTTTATTTGTCTTAAATATAATATCAAATATGTTTTATAGTGTAATATTAAGGTTTTTGCTAAATAAATACTGAAACGTGTATACAAAATGTAAAGGGTGATGTTTACATTAAAAAATGGTATCTACAGTTTACATATACATAATGATGTGTGTGGTATAAACAAAGTCAAAAAAGTCCAGAACTCTTAATGTTGCTCTCTAGACAGCGCTTTGGAATAAGATATACATATATGCATATATATATGTAATGTGTGCTTAATTGGTAACAATTTCTAGGTACGGGGGGTTGAAATGTTTACTTATATTTTTATTTTTAGAGTTTTATATGTATTTTTTTAATTTTTTTTTTTTAATATATATATATATTATTAATATGTAATAGCATTTGGGCTTTAGTTTTACGTTCGCAATTGAGTTAAGCTTTAATCTGAGTAAACTTTTGAATTAACGTTGTTTTATAAACTTTCATTTAAATCCATCAACAGTATTACATAATTTGTGTACGAGTTTATGTAAAGTAAGAAGCCAGACCAGGTCGGCTTTTTTGTTTTGTTAGTACATATGTTTTGTATATGTATTTATATATGGCAGCGTATTGTTAAGAATACATCAATACATAATTTCATAATTTTCCGATCCCGTTCAAACGAATGATATATTTGATTTTTACAGCATTACAGGGGAAAGTAGCTTTTGAGGACAGCGTGATGTATTTTTAAATAGCAAATAGAGTGAGTTATTTGTATGATTGGTTTAGTTATAGATAGAAACTATAGGCTATAACACATTTGCAGGACATATTCCGTTGTAAAAGCAATTCAAAGCGGCGCCTACTTATAGTATATGCTTTAAAAAGGATACAATATCGATTGAAATATACACAATAAGTGCTTACATAAGTATAATAGTATACTATCAATAGGTTTGCTTTTAAAAGAAATAAATATCAATTATACGATTTACTTTCATCAGCTTGTGACATTTTTATAGCTTTGTGTGTGCATACACAAAACAAAAAAAAAAAATACATTCAGTAGTAATTTCTGTGAATAAAAATATGTAATAAATAATAAACAGCTTTTCAAAAAACACGCATACACACACGCTCGCTCAAACACATAGTTTCAGCCAAAAACACACAGCCACAAACAGATTCAGCCACTTAATCTGGCAGCATATGCACAAAACTAACGGGAAACATGCCCTGTCTCCCCGGATGCCCCTCAATGATTCCCTCCATCCAGTTCTCGTCGTCGGTGCGCTCATTCAGCACAATTAGTATTTCCCCCTCCTTAAATTCCAACTCATCATCATTGTCCGCCACACAATCGTACAGCGCTCGACAGCGCCGTTGTCCATTCTAAATGATCAAATCACAATTAATTGAAAATATTGCAAATATTTGCATATATCATTTTACTCACATAGTGCAATTTGGCACCGGTGCCAACGACGCCGGGATTCTTCATTTGATTGTCGGGCGATGAGTTTAGCCTATCATTATCGCTAGACGAGACATTCGACTCGGCGGAATGATCCAGACCGCCGCCAGAGGAGTCCATATCCGTGTGCCAGGACTCGTAGTCGGTGAAATTGGTGGATTGATTGATGAGCTATGAAATGGGAGACATTAATTATTAGTTAGAAACAAAAAACAATTCCATAGGTTTTATTGTTTAGAGTTAGTGCAACAAATATTAGGAAACACAGAAGAACAGACGAAATTGTTTGAGTTGTTTTTTGTTTTGTTTGAGTAATGCGCGCATGGAGTTAGGAGAGCTTTGCGAAAATGCACACGGCACATGTATTATAAAAAAAAAGAATAAAACAAATACATATATAAACAGAACAGAAGAACGAAACAACAAAAAGAACGGTAAAATTTTGTTTGTTTAGTTTGTTTGGCTCTGCAATTTACCGTTTCCTCGCTGGAATGCTCTAATCTCAACATGTTTTGTTGCTTGCGCTGAAAATTTGTGGATTACAGGAGATACACAGGATACATTGAAAACATTGCAAATTTCTCATCGACTACGACGCGAGCATCATTTTTTGCATGTGCCCAACAGCGAACTAGTGAATGACTCCCCATTACAGAATGCTTCTTCATTACCTTGTAATAATCTTGTTTGTCGGAGATTGCAAGTCAAGCAATCTGTCCACCAATCTAAATGTGCGCAAATTTCTTGTTACATATTTCTAATATGTATTTGTTTCTTATTTGTTTAACGATCTCGTTTAATTCGACTAAAGCACGTTTTTACTGTAGGTTCTGCAATTTGTGGAGTGAATAATTAAATATATTTCCATGTTTATATTTCAGATTGTTAGATATCCTAGAATTAATCATCAACTTTCTATATTTGGAATACATTAATAAGTCTTCATTGTTGCACATTTTGCACGGATTTGAAATAGATAAAAGATTATCTTGGTATATGGAGTGGTATATAGAATTCCGTTTACAACACGAGTGGGTTATCTACTACTAACGTGGCCATGTTTATAGAAAAGTTTACGGGGCTGTGGTGAAATATAGATTGGAAAGTACTCCGCCAACAAAGTGCAGATTACGAATCGCATTCGTAATGGGATCGGTCTTTTCGCTGCTGGGTTGGTTGTAGCGCCCAAACAAGGATGCGAGCGAACAACTTACCTTGCGTGGCGGCGCAATCGGACCCTCATCCATGGAGCTGATGCTCTCGTTTGACTGACCATTTGGTATCTCGCGCTCTGTGCAGTATGCAAAAATAATTAGTTATAGTTAAATTAGTTTTTAAATCAGTTGCATACCTGCCGGCGGACCGGGCGGTGGTATTTTGGGTCTCACTAGCGCCGATTTGTCCACATGCTTGAGCATGGGCAGCTCTCCAGTGGGCGGCAGCACCAGCTTGGCACCAGCCAAGGGAACATTGCGATTTAGTGACTCGCCGCTGGGTGAGCGCTTATGGCCGAATGTGGTCATTGGCATAAGGCTGCTATTGCTGCCATTTCCAGCAACAGCACCACTGCCACCACCACCACCAGCTCGCGGTGAGCTCTCCACACTGCGCATATGCGGCAACGTGCCATATGCCACGTCCATTGATTGGTTCTTGTGATTGATGGTGCGTATGTCGTTAGCATCCATGTTCTGCGAGTGCCTGGGCGGATGCGGCAATGTGCCGTAGAATATACTTGCAGGTGCGCCACTCAAAGTGCCGGGCGGCGGTGCGGGAGCAGCGCGCTTCTTCAACGAGTTCATATTGGCCGTTGATGTGGATTTTCGGGCGCCCGTCACATGCGCCAGCTCACTCTGCATATTCAAACTGTTGCGAGTTGCACGCACATTTTGGCTGCAAGCGGAACTGGGACTAGAGCCACCACCACCACCACCGACACCAGCAGCGCCAACATTGTTACCGCTGTTGCTGGCGCTGACAATGCCCAAGTTGTTGCCGCTGCCCAAATACTGGCCAACATTCGTGTGTTGTTTGGGAGAGGTGCCAGCGGATTGGGTATAGCTGGGCAGCGTAAACTGGCGATTTGGACAATTGGCAATTGGACTAGAACTGGACTGTATGGAATCGCAAGTGGAGGAGCGTGAGCGCAACACTGGCGAATCGCCACCAGCAAAGCTGGGTGGACGTGAGCGAGACTTCTATTTGGATTGGAGTATATAATAGCTGATGTAAATGTTTCATAAAATATAGTAACTATAAATTGTACTCACGCGCTCATCGATGACAGTCTCATCGTCACTGAAATCCGTGGAGCCATCCTCGTTGGGCAGATTCCAATCGGTGTTGATGTGATC